>CM073776.1:43472133-43903310 GCA_037158775.1 Hetaerina titia | reverse complement strand
GATTGGGTTAAGTTTCATCGGATATACAATTGAAAATTTTAATGAGAAATACGAAGAAAACTCATATTTCGCATTGGTGAAGCCACATTTGGAGCATGCGTTACCTATCTGGGGTCCCTCGGATAATACCTTCATTAAGGAATTACATATATATAAGGAAATATGCGACAAATTTGTCCGAAATGGAAAAGAAAAGAAAGCATCTGTGACGGTGTTATCACATAAATTAGGCCGGATTCCCTCAAACACAAAAAGAGCCATCATTAATACAGTGCCCGGTTTTTTTGGATTGCGGGGAGCCAGATGCATGAGAAAATAGAGTGCATGTATGCAGAATGGCTGGTGACATACTACCCCCTGCCACACGTTCCTGTCGAGTGCATGAATAAACTAATATTTGTGTATTGGTAACATGATTTGGTTTTGCATGTGGTTTTATTCTAGTTTACGGGTTCTGACCTAACACCCCCTGCCACACGCCCCTGTGGGGTATTGTGTAGATGCAGGGGTAGAGATATAAGCCCAGCCTTTTAAGAAGTAGATGTAGATGAACACTTGGTTTAGACACCACAAAAAGAGGCGGTACACATGGAAAAGCCCGGTGACTCAGAAAGGTATCAGTTGGATTATATTATGGGTACGCACAACTTCAGGAACAGTGTAATCAATCGCACACTTGTTCTCAGGATCATCAACAAAAGGATAGAGAGTAGGTCAAATGATTACATAGGGGATGATCAGTTTCTACATCCACATCTACTTAATACCCCGCAAGCCGCCGCGAGGGCGTGAGGTGGGGGTTTTAAGGCACCACCGTTAATAGGAAAAAAATCGCATGCAAAAGCCACAAATTCATACAATCCATAAACAAAGCATGGTAGGCATTCATTCAAAAACCTTTTCAACCCACATGTATGCAAACACTGAAACTACCTACTAAAATACACATGCATCTACAAATATACCCGATATCTTTGCAAAGTTTAATTTTGTTCCGACTTGTAAATTCAATGTTTTTAATGTTTCTAAAATGACTTCGGTTTCTTACTATTATGATTCCTGATTGTAGGGGAAAGGATTGTCGGGGAAAGAATTAGCATTTGTATCTATCTGTACTTGAATCTATCTCCCTTATTTTATCTTTGTGGTCTCATCTACCTAAGTAATGTAGGGCCATTATAATTTATTTAGTGTTACCGCTAAACCCTTTGGGTTTATGAAGGGGAGAGGCACGTGTGATGTTATTGCAGTAATTAGATTTCTAAAGGAGAAGAATATAGAAAACATTCACGACGCATTTGCCTGTTTCTTAGATGTCGAAAAAGCATTTGAGTGGATTAGGCAAAACTAATGAGTATATTGCAGAAAATAGGAATAGATTGAAGGGACAGGAGACTGATGCGCAACCTGTACATCTCTCAGACTGCTCAGGTGCGAGTGGGGAACGGAGAGTCCAGACGGGCAGTGTTAGGAAGGGGTGTAAGGCAGGGTTGTACATTACCACCGGTGCTGTTCAAAGTATATGTGGAGGAAATGATTAAAGAGGCATGGGAAGAGCTGCAGGTAGGAATGAAAGTCGGAGGGGAATTCGTAAAATCGGTTAGGTTTGCTGATGACCAAGCATTAGTTGCTCAGTCAGCCAAGGGGTTGCAAACATTGCTGAGTGGATTGGAGGTTCAGTGCGATAAATATGGGATGAGAATCAATATTAATAAAACAAAGGTTATGCGATTTTCCAGAAAGAAAAAGGCTAAGCTAAATATTAAAATAGGCGGGGATAAAATAGAGCAGGTAGAGCAGTTTACATATCTCGGAAGTGTTTTGGAACAATACGGTCAAAGTGGTAGGGACGTAAGGAGAAGAATTGCGCTAGGCAAGGAGGCTTTCTCAAGGAGGAGGGAGTTGATGACGGGGACGTTGAGTAGAGATGTTAAGACAAGACTGGTAAAAACTCTGATATGGAGCGTAGCTATGTACGGCGCGGAAACGTGGTCACTGAAGCAGGAGGATAGACGTAGATTGGAGGCTTTTGAAATGTGGGTGTGGAGAAGAATGGAGAAGGTGAAATGGACCGAAAGGAAAACAAAATGAGGAAGTACTAGAGATGGTGGGTGAGGAGAGGGGTTGGTTGGGAGAAATACTAAGGAAGCAGGAAAAATAGATAAAGGACGTATTGATCGGCAGTGGCATGTTGAAGACTGTAATAGAGGGGATAATATTAGGCATAAGAGGAAAGGGCAGGAACATGATAGGGATGTTGGACGGGATGAAGGGAGGAAGGAAGAACACAGGGATGAAGAAGGACCTGATGTAGAGTAGGTTGCTGAATTGCGTTTTGTTAGGAGTCACAAAATATTTATTTGTTCGTGTGTCCATCGAATACCTACCTTAATCGGTAGATTAATTAATAATATTATATTATATATGAGGTTTTGTCGACAAATATATCTGTCAACGATATCAACAGACTGGACTTAATGAAGGAGTCCAACAAGTTCTATACTTTCAATAATTTAATTCTAGAGGTGAGTTGTCTTCTCCCAAATGAATGAATGTCAACCTTCGCACGCCTTCATAGGGATACACCATTTACAGTCGTTTCTGCTGCTACGGCATACAGATACAACATTTCCTGAACATCGAAAAATTATATGATTATATCTTTCCCATAATAAGGAACTCGTTTAACTTTTTAGTGCTCGTGATGCCTAAGATTTCCGCACACAGCTTTACTGTTTCCTCTCAGGATCAAAATTATGTACACAAGTTCCATTTATAGCGATAGCCTTCGAAATAAGATAGATTTCAATACAGATAGATTCAAATACTCATTCTTTCCCAGAACAATCAGAAATCATAATGTTAAGAAACCAAAGTCACTTTAGAAATATTAAAAATATTTAATTTATAAGTCAGAACAAAATTAAACATTGTAAAGATATTAGGTGTTTTTGTAGGTGCATGTGTATATTAGTTGGTAGTTGGTAGTGTTTTTGCATTTGCGTGGCATGTAAGGGTTCTTTCATTAATGTATACCATGTTTTATTTGTTAACTGTACATATTTGTGGCTTTTGCATTCGTTTTTTCTTTATTACGGGTGGTGCCCTAACACCGCCCGCCACACGCCCTTGCGGCGGTTTGCGGAGTGTTATGTAGACGTAGGTAAGGCTGGGAATGAAACTTGTGTACCTAATTTTTATTCTTGGAGCAAATCTCATCTTCATCTAATATCAACTGCGAACAAATCTGAATACGAACGCCTTGTCGTTTGGGTATGTGGAGTCTCGGAAAAAAGTGTGGGTGGCACAAGGATGAAATTCTCAATATTTCTAATTGTATTCTAAACGATATTCCACGATATTCTCTAACAAGGACAGCAGCAGTATTGATGTTCAATTCTATCACAAAAGTACCAGGAGCTCCGGTTTCGACTTCCTCTTTGTCTCCCCTCTTCAATCATTTTACACCATCTTCTACATCTACACAACTACCCGCAAATCTCAAAGGTGTGCGGCCGGGGGAGGGGGAGGGGTAGTGGTAAGGCGGCACACTCATGTGCATACACGCACATGCAAGTATGTTTGTCTTGATGCAATGGTGGACGAAGACATTAAATGTTTCTCTTCAGGTTTTTTTTAAAATAGAGGTGCTTGCGTTCAACTCTATCATAATTTCATACCGTGCGAAGGAAGGATGAATACTTGAATATGCCAGTGATCATGTCAACCTCTCTAATTTTATTTTGCTGGTCGTATCTACAATTATACGAATATAATGAAAAACTTAGTTAAACCCGCTTGATGATTTATTACTATGGGCCTGGTTTCGCCGTATCCAGACATCTTCAGATCCCGGCAGACGTGGTTGGGTATGTCCGAGAAGCAGAAGATTAACTTGCATACATTCGCCCCGATGTATGTGCATTCGACAGACGTCCTTTTGCCACAGAGCTAAGATACCCTGCCAGTTTGTCAGCACGTCACACATTTCGATTCACAGTTTCGATTTAAAACATTTACTGTCTGTGTGAGGCATTGTCGATATATTGAAAACGAAGCATTTAAAATGACACAAATAATCGAAAGTAAAAGCATTAAAGGCCATACAAGGATTTTTAGAAAGCTAAGACCAGCGAATCGGTCTCAAACGCTCTCATCCCATCCAATAGAAGGTTAATGACCTACCACCCCCTGCCACACGTCCTTGCGACGACTTGCGGTGTGTTGTGGATATGTATACGAATGGATCCTCCGTTGGCTACAGCTACTACATGTATTAGTAAAGTTACGGTTTTCACAATTGCGAAAATGGAAATCGTGAGCATTAGTGATAACCGTAGCGCGAGCGGTGGTTCTGAAAATGTGAGTAAGCTTTTAGTGTTGGTCAGGTAAGCATTTCTAATAGCGGAGCCCATCGAAGACAGCTCATGCTTCTTTGATGGAACGAACGTGCATGTCCACAAGGAAAGGGAGTCATCCGCATCACGGGAAGCAGGTTCCCGGACTCTGGCGAGTCACATGTGAGCACTCATGTCTTCAGGGAATGTTTCAGCATGCATTAGTCAGCGCCCGCCTTGGTCGAGGAATACCCTTGCCACCTGCTTAAACGCAAGGTGTAGAGATTTGCGAAGCAGCTGCCCGCTCGCCGTCGTGAATATTTTCTGCTAATCATTTCCCTAAGTGAATGCGGGGCTTTCCCACCCTCATCCCCTCCTTTGCTATTCGTTTCGCTGCCTGGAAGAGTAGCAGACAGCTTAAAAGGTGATCCAGTCATCCTGTGCGTCTGAGCGGATCTCAAACGAACAGGATTATATCAAGACACCAAGAAAGGCCTGCATGAAGAATTAAGGAATCGTATCGGAAATTCGGAAAACAAACTTTCAAACTCCTCAATGAAATTTCCGCCATCTCGAGCTTCTATTCGAAAGGGCGAAATAATTAATTAATGGAAATATGAAACGGGTGGAATACGTGTATGAAAGGTAATAAGTTCTTCCGATTGGTATCTATCGGATAGAGAGATACTATATTATTTGGAGAAACTGGCAGACTTATTAAGCTAAGCCATGTTTTCTCAATGCCTCATCGTCACGGGTAATCAATGGCATGCAGCATCTCTCCAATCTATCCTGTTACCTGCCAGTCTTTTCATACCTTCATAGTTCCTTGATCTGACGTCTTCCAGCACCTGCTTCTCGCAATTCATCCTTGGCCTTCCTCTGCGATTCCTCCCCTCTACGTTCCTTTCAATTACGGTGTACAGTAATGGGTCTCAGGGAGTACACTGTCAGATTCAATCTTCTACTTGTTAATGTCCTCCATTAGGTTCTCTCTTCACACAATCTTCAAAGTACTTTTTCAAATGTTAGTCCGTCCATCTTTTTTCTGTAACATCCAATTCCAACATCTCTTATCTTCTTACTTCAGCCACACTTATCCTCCAAGGCAAAGAAAAATAAACTCCATGTGTTTTTGAACTGTTTCCTTTCTAAGCTAGTATTATTTGCCGTTAGTGGTTGTTTTTTTCTGATAGAAAGAGTTATTTTCCATCCTTCTTCTACTAAATAGGAAAATAGGAAATTATTGAAAGCAAATTATATTGGTAGATTCGACCACCAGGATAACATGAGGCCATTAACACCGTCACAGACAGATTAAAGTACTCCTTTTTCCCTTGCACGATACACAATCCTAAAAAATTGGAACTCAAGCACCCGAATTCATTAACTCAAACATTAAAATTTAATGAATTGGTCAAACAACAATTATTACATTCTGTACACATACATGTATGGATTTATATGCATGAAGTTTTACTAGCTGATGAATATATGTATTAGTATAGTGAATGTATGAGCTAATATTCCTGTAGCTGGTGCCCTAACACCCACTGCCATACGCCCTCCGCTGTGGCTTTAGGGAAACTGTAGACAAGTAGATGTAATATATTAATCCTTGATTTTTCTTTCGCCGTTGGATGATCTTGAAGCTTGGATGGTAAAACCATTCCAATTGCTCCGGTGTGTCTTATTTGAGGGTTCTCCAATCAATTTTTAATCCCAAACATTAAAAAAAGTGTTAATCATGAGGTTGTACTTCATTATGCTCTTATTCATGCAGACATGCACTTTGGGTCATTCTGTCTCTCCACAAGTATGCCATCCTCAAATCGGAGTAAGCTTACCTTTTTTAGTGCAATCGTACACCGCATGTTATCTTTGCCTTTATCTCATTGTTAATCACAAATTTTCGTGATGGCGGGTCACCTAAAAACTCCTGCCACACGTCCTTGTGGTGACTTTCAAGGTTAGCTGTAGATTTGATTATTTATAAATCCACAGTTTAATATTAAGGGTGGAAATGATCAATGCTTTCCTTATTTTTGCTACTCCACTTTCACCACATAGTATATTCACATCCTCTCGGTCTCCATGTTCAGATTAAACAGTTTTAAATTTGAAGCGTTCTCCTACACAACCGGCTGGCGAGGTCCTTATAGATGCCCCTCATACCTTAACGCGATATTAATTGACAGAGATGGCATAATAGAGAATTTGGAGCGACCTACAGGTTGGTGAGAATGCCACCCTCCATGTCTGAATTTAGACAGAAAAGTGGAATAAAAATAAAAATTTCAAAAAGGAATCATTGGAAAATAAAGAAAAAACTGAAAGGGGCATGGCGAAAATGGGAAAGAAACTAAATTTAACAAGCGCTCAAAAGTAATGTGCTATTTAGATATTTCAAGGAAGACCAAATCATTCTGGTCGTGCATCAACTGGTCACCGGTAAAAACTATAAAGGTAAAAATTACCTAAATCATTAGAACTAGAGCAAAAAAGACCAGCTTCATAGAACATTTTTTCCTGAGCGTCGACTCTAAATATATATTGCCATCGTAGAAAACACCTGGCGGGAAAATGAGAAACAAAGCAATAATAAGAAGGAATAGTAAAGTAGCTCAAAAATCTAAAAAAGAAAGGCACTAATTAAAAAAAACAGCTGCTAAAATGCTACATAAGTTTCATAGACCATATTTTAATTAGTAAGTGCATTCATTTTAATCTTCGAAGTGCCGAAAAGGAAGATACGCGTATTTATCAGCTAACTTTATTTTTCTTGATGTAATGAATTAAGAGCGGAGGAATATTTAAATAACAGGAATATTTGAAATCGAAGCCAACACGGATTTAGAAATAGTAGACCGTACTATACAAAGGTCATTAGTCATTTTCTGCGAGACAATAAAGTCAGAAGAAGGAACACTCAAGTGGTTGAAAGATTTAGATTTAAAGAAACACTCGGACTATCCTGACAAAATTACGCTAAAATTAAAAAACTTTAATATTCATGAATTAGAGACTTCTCATCACACCGTAAATAAAAAGGTTCATGGATGACAGATTAACAGAAAGAGCCGGAACTAGCAACAGGAGACTCAAAGGAAATTTACAAGGTCCATATTATTCTTAATATACCTCTACATTTTATAAAATTATAAGGTCTTGCTTAACTGTGAATAATGGATTACTTCCAGAGAAACAGTTACAGACAGAATCAGCCGATACAGCAGATGGCGGTAACCCACTCTTTCATTTTTTAAAAATTATTTGCGATTGGCGTAATGAAAATGGGCAACAATATAGGCCTAAAAATAGACATAACTTACGACATGGAGAACATTTGAAGGGAAACACGGAATTACATTTAGAATTGATGAAATCAAATTAAGAAACTCAGGATCAGTGAAGCACTTAAGGAGCCCCATTATCACTTGTCTTCAAACCCTCAAGGGGTTCCTGTCATACATGTAGAAGACTCTCCGGGTCCACGAGGGATATATTTTGCTTTAAAAATGAAAAATGTAAAGTAGACGAGTTATTTCACCTTGTGTATTCCAGATACAGAATTGAACTCCAACCATTTGGAGGGTATCGTCCGAGGAAGTGTTCATTATGATACCAGGCAATCTATCTCCATTATTTTATCTTCGTGGTCTGATCTACGTAAGTAGTGTGGGGCCATTATAATTCCTTTAGTGTCATCGTTAAACTCGTTGGTTCTGAATCTCTCTAAAAGTCTAAGTCTCGCTTGTTCTCTTCATATTTCTAGTGGCCCCCAGCCTAAATCCCCTAAGAGACCTGTTACACTTGTGTTCTATTATAAATATTTTCAACGAATCTGGCGGATTTTCTCTGGACTGATCTAATTCTTATTGCCAAATTTTCTCCCAAGTATCCCAAATACTTGCGGAATATTCCAAATGGAATCTAAATAGAGCAAAATAATATATCTTTCATTTATGAATAATTTTATCATGGGAAACCTTATCAAATGCCATTTGGAAATCCGAAAAGATCGCATCCACTTGCCTACCACTTTCACCCGATAAAAGTAAGTCATGTGCGAATAATCCTAATTGGGTCTCATGAGCGGACTTATTCTTTTTATTTAATTGACCCATCTTTTTAACAGATCTACTGCATGAAAGTAAGATACGAGCGGTCTATGGCGCTGGTTTGAGGCACCAGTCTCTTTGGAGGCGTGGGTTCGAATCCCATCGCTGCCAGAATGTTTACAACATATGAAACAAGCTTTTGAGATGAATTTTGGATTTACCTTGGGAATAAGATATTTTGCGGAACGGGAAGAGTTGTAAAACAGTCATCGCTGAATGTAAGGAATTAGCAAACAGCAAGGAAAAGCAAAACTATGGTTGCAATTTACCAACATTGTTCTCCACCTGTGGGCGTAGGTTTGCATGGATGTGTTGATTTTGTTCTTTTTTACGGCCTAACACCACCCGCCATACGCCCTTGCGGCGGACATTCTAAGTTCTCCTCACCGACATCGCACCCTAAAAGCCGCCATAAAAAAGAGGCATGTGGCAGGGAATGTTAGGTCACCAGCCTTTAGTAACTAAATGGATGAGTGTTCGAGTCTCGGAGGTAGATTCATCGGACGAAACCATGTGGTTGTCTGTTTTTGTTGTGATCCCGAATCGTACGAGGAAAGAAACTCCACGAATCTTGAGATTTGAAAATTAAACAACTTGACTTTTCCACTTAATTTTTTCTTATTATTCACTACCTAGGTTTCGTTATGGTATAACATCATCATCATATACCATAAGGAAACCTAGGCAGGGAATAATAAAAATAAATGTTAAGTGGAAAAGCCAAGTTGCGAAATTTTCAAGTATCAACATGAAGATTTTCCACCAAGTCACGCCAGAAACTGTATTATTTATCTATGAATCTATTGGTGCTCTGCAGTCTATCTCTGTTATCTTATCCGATTGGTCCAAGGGTCCAGTTGATTGTTCATTACATTTATAATATTCCATGTCACGCTTCTAATTTATTCTTTTTATACATTCTTATGCATTACATTCGCATGAAGTGCCTCTTAAAATAATCTCCGCATGACATCCTACAAATATTCATATGCTGTCAGCTACCAGTTGAAAATACTATAATTCACAAATTAATTCCTATAACATTCTGCTGAATCAATTCCTAAGATTCCGTATCATCACAGGTTAATTTGAATACAATTTCTTTTAGCATAAATCTGTAATATGCCGCTATTTTCTTCGACTGGGTACAATTCATATAGTATTGAAAATCAGTCGGTCTTAACGAGATATATAACGAGATATGCAGTTACCTATTCCAACCAAGTCATATAAAAGCCAATATCAGCAGGAATTTCTAATTTTAAATGTCTGGAAACAATATCAATCATCAAATTTGTTCGAGCGAATATTGTCGAGCATTGTTTTTCTGTGCAAAAACATGCATCCCGAAGCAAAACTCAATTGCTTCAGGGTCAAATTGAAATTTTCTTAAAATTGTGGTGTACAGCACATTGATTTCACATAATTTTACTGGCGAAACAATATAATTTGCATAGACTCCATCAAAAGGTACAATTATGACTTTACATTGAATTAATGATTAATGATATTGATAAGTAAAGGTAGGTGATGCCGAATTAGATATTATCTCAAGTCTCACCTATCAGAAATATGCAATGAGGATAGTGCGTGCTTAGATGGCGCTAATTAGAAACAAGCTAATTAGAGGTACAACAAGGTTGCGAATGATATCAAAGAAAGTGCAGGAGAGGAGGCTAAAACGATATTGACATTTATCGGTAAGTGAGGAAGGTTGCATTGGGAGAAGAGAATTGAATGTGGAAATGCAACGGGAATGGAAAAGAGAAGGACTAAGGGAAAAGCATTTGGACTGTATGTTGGAAGATTAATGAGATACGAGTGGTGTTTAGGTACGTGGTCAGAATGCAGAGGAAAAGTGGAGTAAGCTGACCACTATCCAGAAACCCCACATTAGGGTGGGAAAAGCTGGAGGAGAAGAAATTTGTCTTTTTATTGACTGCATATTTAAAGGCTCGGGCTGATATTGTAACTTGTAAACTGACTTTCAACAAGGAGGGTTGCAGTGTCAGATTTTGTTCATTTATTCCAATTCCAGAAAGAGCTCTTATAAGGTAGCACTCCATCCGTAGGATGGAACGGTAAAATCGGTGACCGTTTCGTTAAGAGTAGGCTACTGTCTGATGTTGCATACAACCTGAGAAGTTGGTAGCTCCAATAATAACTACAACAACTATGCCATGTTAAGAAAAATGTAGATAAATACAAAATCCCAAAAAATGTAATTACACGTGTACTACTCAAATTTTAAGTTCTACCCAATGGAGACATATATTCATTTCAGGAGTAGAACTAAGATCTTTCATGCAAAAACTTTTCCCACAATTGGCTTGGAGTACATGGACTAAGCAATTACTCAAAATTTAAACCATCTCCTATTCGAAAAGTTTGTTTGAAATAGCATTACAAACGTAAACTAGAAGCTGTTCATACCAGAATGTGAGCAAAATTATGTTTATTGTATTACGTAATTGACGATCAATCAGTAATGCACGAATGGTAAAGGATCCTCATGAAGTTGGATTGATTGTCGAATTGGATCGCGTGTAGCGTAGGGGAGCTAGATTTGTGAAACTGTTTATGACAAACTGAGCAGGGTACCAAAATTATTAGAGGAACTATGCTGGGAATCGGTAACTAAGTAAGGAACTATGCTGGAAAAAGGTAACTAAGATGGGGAAACTGTCTGGGAAATGGGTAGATGTGTATTTGCATGCGTGTAAAATGATAGGATGTTTCTATGAATGTATGCGCTACTGTGGATTTGGGTTTGCATGTGTGTGTCAGTTTTGAATGCGGTTTTTCTTTTTTCCTTTTTTTGGGTGGTTACCTAACACCCCCCGCCACACGCCCTTGCGGTGGCTTGCGGGATATTATGTAGATGTAGATGAATCACTCACTGAGCGAAGGCTAAATTACAGATTAAATCTCTTGCATAAATTGGAGGGATGTCTCTTTACTAATAATGTTGAAAATGCTTTATTAGCCCCATCGTATTATGGTAGGAGATATCATACCAATAAAATTCGAGAGATTAAGCGCAGAACATGTGGATTAAAGACGTCTTTTCCCCACGAACGATAAGGGATGAGAATTAAATAACATTTGTGTGACCGCACTAAGAGGGAAAGGTGTTTTGGGTCAATGATAGTCTGGTGTGTAATTATCCTGCCACACACCCACCACAGGTGGCTCGCAGGGTACTAAATAAAGCTAAGTTAGGTACGGTAAGCATAGCCAATAATCCAACTAAGACTTGACTGAATTAATCTAAAGGTGGCTGCACTGACTCCAAATGCAGACTCCCTCATCCTTCATTTATACAGTTAATATTTAAGAATACGTGTGCAATGTCTACCGCCAGGGTTACTTGTTTTACCATTTTTTATCCACAATAACAATCATTCAGTTATTAGCAGAATCAAAACAGAACTCCAAAAGTAGATTCTCGCGTCGAGTTAAATGAGGTTTAACGAGTAATATTATACATATCAGTCTTATGTAACTGGTTCTATAAGGTTAAAATTCGAGTTTGGAGCAACTTTACTTTTATTTTTTGGGATTCGAGAACTCTCTAAACCAAAGGTTGGCACGAGAAGTTGCCACCTTTTAACATTTTGGAGCCATGAACTTCACAGATGATATCTACGAAAATTCCTTTCCGCCTGTTTAGGTTGATAAAAAAATAAAGTTACTCACCACAACAACACAAATGCAAATACCTAATATCGTATAGCATAAAATATTATCGTACAGCGACTGGGTCGTTAAATCTGGAGAAAAAAATTATCGAGGAATTGCAGGAATGTTGAATAAAACGTTGACCTGAAATGTCTTTGAAAGAAAAAAACACTTGTCGCCACCCCCTGTTCAACCTCCGTTGAGCAGCATACAATAACAATGGATAAAAGATATATTTTCGGAGAACGCTTTTGAAAAATAAAGTCACTCACGACCCTCAAGCATCCTACAATGTAAGATTAGTGAATCAGATAAGGGAAATATTGAGGGGATATTTTTTAAATGCAAACGTTTTCACATAACTTGGGAGGGAGTGAATACGCGAAAGAGACAATAACGAGCGATGGCGGAGCTGGGAATCCAAATCCAAAACACTGGGAATTTATTGAAAATATATATGTCATTAGCATAAATGGATTAACTGGAATTAGCATAAATGGAAGCATTAAATGGATTAACGAGGAAGGAGTATCAGCAGGCTGTAGAGAACATAATGGGTGACGATAAAGAACTGAGTACTATCGAAGAAAAATGGGAATGTATCAAGAAAGGGATATTGGAAGCCGCTAAAGACACTATAGGAACCGTTAACGGGAAAAGGATAAGGAAACCATGGGTAACGGATGAAATGATTGCAAAGGTGGATGAGAGGAGAAGATGGAAAAATGTAAACACAGAGTTAGGTAAAATGAAGTACAAAGAGTTAAACAATAAATTGAGAAGGGCCACAAATAAAGCCAAAGAAGAATGGTGGAAAACGCAATTCGAGGATATCGAAAATTTACAGAAGAAGGGTGAAATTGGTGCTCTATACAGCAAGGTTAAGTTATTTTCGGGAAGTAAGAAGGCAAGATCTGTGCTAACAGTGAAAGATAAGTGGGGTAAGATAATAGTTGAACCAGGAAAAATCCAAGAGAGATGGAAGGAATATATAGAAACACTGTATGGTAAAGAACTTAGGCCGACAAGGTTAGACATAGAAAAGGAACATGACGTAGAAGAAGATAGCTTAGGTCCAGGCATACTCGAGGATGAAATAGAAAGGGCACTAAAGGAGATGAAAACAAATAAGGCCGTGGGGGTGGACAACATTCATGTAGAAATGTTGAAATGGTTAGGAAAAGGTGGAAAGAAGGCCATATATGGACTGATTCGTAGTATCTATGAGGAAGGAATCTGGCCGGAAAATTTTGTGAGATCGGTGTTAGTTCCTATTCCAAAAAAGGCAAAGTCTACGTCATGTGAGGATTACAGAACAATAAGTTTGATATCCCACGCAGCTAAAGTTATTCTCAGGATCATCAACAAAAGGATAGAGAGTAAGGCAAATGATTACTTAGGGGATGATCAGTTTGGGTTCAGGAAAGGAAGAGGTACGCGTGATGCCATTGCAGTAATGAGATCACTAATCGAGAGGAATATAGAATACAATCAGGACGTTTTTGCCTGTTTTGTAGATTTCGAAAAAGCGTTTGATAGAGTGAATTGGGAAAAATTAATGCGTGTATTGCAGAAAATAGGAATGGATTGGAGGGACAGGAGACTGATCCGCAACCTGTACATGTCTCAGACTGCTCAGGTGCGAGTGGGGAACGGAGAGTCCGGATGGGCAGTGTTATGAAGAGGTGTAAGGCAGGGTTGCCCATTGTCACCGGTACTGTTCAACGTATATGTAGAGGAAATGATTAAAGAGGCATGGGAAGAACTGGAGGTAGGAATGAAAGTCGGAGGGGAATTCGTAAAATCGGTTAGGTTTGCTGATCATCAAGCATTAATTGCTCAGTCAGCCAAGGGGTTGCAAGCATTGCTGAGTGAACTGGAGGTTCAGTGCGATAAATATGGGATGATAATCAATATTAATAAAACAAAGGTTATGCGATTTTCCAGAAAGAAAAAGGCTAAGCTAAATATTAAAATAGGCGGGGAAAAAGTAGAGCAGGTAGAACAGTTTGCATATCTCGGAAGTGTTTTGGACCAATACGGTCAAAGTAGTAGGGACGTAAGGAGAAGAATTGCGCTAGGCAAGGAGGCTTTCTCAAGGAGGAGGGAGTTGATGACGGGGACGTTGAGTAGAGATGTTAAGACAAGACTCGTAAAAACTCTGATATGGAGCGTAGCTATTTATGGTGCGGAAACGTGGTCACTGAAGCAGGAGGATAGACGTAGATTGGAGGCTTTTGAAATGTGGGTGTGGAGAAGGATGGAGAAGGTGAAATTGACCGAAAGGAAAACAAATGAGGAAGTACTGGAGATGGTGGGTGAGGAGAGGGGTTTGTTGAGAGAAATCCTATGGAGGCAAGAAAAATGGATGAAAGGCGTATTGAGCGGTAGTGGAATGTTGAAGAAGGTAATAGAGGGGCAATGTTGGGCAAGCGAGGAAAGGGTAGGAACAGGATAGGGATGTTGGATGGGATGAAGGGAGGAAAGAAGTACACAGAGATGAAGAGGGACCTGATGTAGTTTAGGTTGCTGGATTGGGTTTTGTTTGGAGTTACAAAATATTTATTTGATAGTTGTGTCCATCCAAAAACCTACCTTAACCGGTAGATTACCTAATAATAATATATAATATGTCAAAATATCGAACGTGAGGCATTCCTTTGATATCGCCTACATTTAAAAGCCATTATAAATGTCATTTTCAACTATATAAGACGTTATAGCTTCATCAACTTCATAGTCACATCAATTGCATTCGTAGCGAAAAGCTGAATACAAACGAGATGTATGTATGTCTTCCTCAAGTGTTATTTCTTGTCGTTCTCGCGATATTTCATTGTTTTTTTTTCAAAAAACGCAAAAATAAGTATCAATTATAAATACACGTGAAAGCACTCTGAGATTTCTTGAGCACGGTCTACAAGAGAGGTTCGAGCCCCTTTAAGCCCCCCGTGCATTGACCCCAGACGGAGGCCAAAGTTAAAGACGTCCTGGTGATGTCGACTGATACTCGTAAAGATGTAATTTCTCGTGAAGTTAAATGAATGAGGAGTAAGAAGATATTTTTAAGTGCACGTGTTGTTGACCGTTTCTTAAATGCATGCACTTCAAAGAGCAATTATCTGCTGCAGCGTAGCGTAAAAGAACTGGTATTACTTCTTCATACGTTATTTGACAAAAGGATTGGTGTGTTTGAGAATACTTGACGGTGTCAATTTTGCTTCATAAAGTACTAAGTCAATGTACTCTTGTTTTCTACATATACTAAGGATTAGGAACCAAATTACACCAATCCCACAGATGAAAGCACAACCGACCCACTTCATTTCACCGAAGTTAATCCTTCGTTATTTATCTTAAATAATTCGCAAGCCGCTAGCCAAGTTCCTTTGTTCTCTATGAAGAAGTTGTCAAAGGGTATTCTAGATTTTTTTTGGTTCTCACTTCACCCAATCATGAAACTCCACAGAATCGATGGCATCCCTAGAAAAAGTTTCCTGCTTAACGGTGCTCCGAAAGGATGACTAAGCAAGACGAGGTGCACAATCGTGTGACTGTCTAGCCTGTCTATAACTGACTCAGCGGAATTTTTGGATATCATGAAATGTCGGAGTTGCGAATCAGTTAGGAAGATGCTTAACTTTTGAACAAGGTCATCACATGTAAAGAAAACTGAACTGACCTTTAACAGAGACTTTATTCCAAGTAAAAGAGAGTTTGTAGATTTAATCCTTTCGCCCTTTTACATACTTTTCTTGACATGAAGTGGATGTCAAAACGGATTGTTTAGACACTCTCTATGGTTTTCGAAAGTCTTAGATCCGCTTTTGGGAAAGCATTCAAATTGTGAAAACTCCATACCGCCCCTTTCTTTAATATGCGTTATCTCTCTCACTTTTTCAAATCATGGGGCGTATCATTCCCGAGCGTAAGTTCGAATCGTTTTTGATTTAGTAACTAGTTTCATCGAAGTTGTTAATGATATCATTAATAAAACACATGGATTATCTTCATGACGGTAAATTTTTTCTTAGGTCACTAAAGTTCGTTTTTATGCTTGACTACGCCAAATGTTTAATGATAGCCATGTAGTTTCTTTCCATAACTGATATCTTACGAATGGTGACGCTTTCTTCATTGCTAATTTTACACCTGTCATTTTTCGTTGTATTATGTGACAGACATTTTTAGTCTTCTTTGTAAGATAAATGACCACAACTACTCGCGTACTGTGAATGTCTCCTGTGGATTACCCCATGACAGGCCATCGATTTACTTATGCCAGCTCTCGATGGCACCCCATAGGGATGCCATCGATTCTGTGGAGTTTCATGATTGGGTGAAGTGAGAACCAAAAAAAAATCCGGTGATTTTTTAAGGTAGCTGATAAACGAATGAAAAATGTGGCTAAACCAAGGGCAATTACGCCAACATTAACCCATAAAAAATATAAAGAGAGGACACGGACACTAAAAAGCTTCAACACCAAATAACTAACTTCGCTCATCAACGGTTCCAAGTCAACTGATATAAAGACAAAAATTTTCGGTGCCATATTCTTTTTTATTAACTAAAAATGCCATTGCTTGCTGCGGGAAAACAAACCACGAACATTTTATTTACCATCAAATTCGAGAGAACATTTGCAACTACTGTTTGAAGAGAATTTAAATATTCACCAAAGTTGCGGCGCGGGGAGTATCTGAGATCCATGGTAGAAAACGCTAATTTAAAAAATTGGAACGGGTCTAAGAAAACCCGGTAAGTTGCTAAGAAATGCTTCGAGATGAGAGGAACAGGCGTGCTGTGGAAATTCGGTCGGGAGTCTTTTGATTCACGAAGAGAGCTGGCAAGACTATAAGACAGATATAGGATGCCTAGGTTTTCTTGTGACAACGAGGGAATTATTACAGCACTAAATTACATTCGTAGAATCGACCACCGGGATAAAAGAAGAGCGATAGACACCGTCACAGACAGATTCATGTACTTGATCTTTCCTCGCACGATACGCAATCATAAAAAAATCGAACCCAAAAAAATTAAAGTAACTTAAATAATAAAACTAAATGAATCAGTCCAACAGAACAATTATTGCATGATATATGCATGAATTTATGCGTGTATATGCACTCGTTTTGCGTAGTGATTAATGAATATTCAAATGTATGCATTAACTAATATTTCTGCCCGTACGTTTGGTGCTCTGACACCCTCCGCCACGCGCTCTTGCACGCTAATGTGTAGGTGTAAGATAGAAATCGCAGTATTCAAACCATAAGTTTGTTTTGGTAAGTGAGGGTAAAGCTCATAACCAATTAAGCCTAAGGGCGTGTGAAATTCAAATATTCAGGGTAGGGGAGGCCAAATGCGTTTTTCAACGAAGTGTGTAGAAAAGGTACTCCATAATTCAGAAAGGATACTACTTTTAAAAACTACTGTGGGTCGGCATTTTGTAGGAGATCTCGGCGGTTACTTTTCAGTGATTAGTAAATAATTAAGCCTATTCTTATGGGTTTTATATAATTGATTGATTTTTAAATTTGAGCATAATTAATCAATGAGGCGTAAGATTTGCCGCTTACTAGATTCAATGATGCGCGGAAAAAGCCAAGCTTCTAATAAAAGCCCGTTACTTTGAAGTTACTGCCTATTGGTCTAGATATTTAGATATGAAGGCAACAAGTTCCCTACTACACCCCACCGCAAGCCATTGCGGGATACTGTGTAGATATAGATAAGAGGGTTTCATGTCTACATCTACTCTAATTTTAATTTATTTCTTCGGTCAGTCAATCTGAATCAATCGAAATCACTCTGGAACCCTGTCATAGAGACACATTTCATTTTTCATGACGTGCTGGACGTTTTTTTGCCTGAGAGGTATATTTTTTTAAAAGCTCGTTCGATGTCCTGCTCGAGCTGTTCGCAATGCGAAACTGATCGATCCCCAGGATTTTCATTCGCGCTGAGCTGCCGCGTTCCACCTCACTCAAGTTTCGCTTTCGAGGTATTTCTCTCATGTCATGGGCAGGAGGGAAACGTCAGACACCTCCTACCGATCTCCACGGTTTTCCTGGGCCCTCCTCAAAACGCAGGGGACCGCGAGGGAGAGACCATGCTACCGCAGGATTGAGGAGGGTACGGGTTTACGAGACCGGCCGCTTCCTTTTTCCCCCCTAGCCACACTTTCATGGGAAGCATGGCATGCACCCCTCCGGCCTTCGGCCCATTTCCTAGGGAGAGGTGGACTTGGACTTGTGTGATAGGTGCGCTGTGTTTGAGAAGAAGAGATAGGTGAACGCAAACCCGAACGAGTGGGAATCTCACGTTCGAACCCAAGGAGTCTCCTTCGTATCCGGGGGGGATACAATGGGGGCTTCTTTTCGAGCCCCCCCACCTTCACTACCGCCCGGCACCGCAACGAAAAGGAAGAGGAGGCATCTACGACCTCCATTATTCTCGCCAAGGCGTAAACAACTCCCTTTCGGGGCGGTAGCGGACTAGGAGAGGAGTTGGGCATGGAGATGGTTAAGGGGTGGGTTTTTTAAAACCATTGCCTCCCACCACCTCTCCCTTCTTCAACTCAGAACCCGCCGTCTACTACGCCCCTGTTCCCTCCTCCCCCTGCCGTGGAAAGAGTTTCTCTCCAAAACTTAAGCCCCCCTTTTTCAATGCATACGCCTCCAGCCTAACTCCCCTCGCCACATCTACTTTTCCTGACCTATCCAACGGGCTGTCCTGTGCGCCCTCTAGCGGAACACGCAGCATATCCTCTCCCCCCCTTTCCTCTCCGCCGTCCCCATCCCTAAACTCCTTAGACATGCCCCCTCTACCAGCTCGCCTTATTCCTTTCCCCTCGGCTCCCCCTTACCAAATATATCAAATTCCCCCCACCCTTTGCCTTCTCCATACTGCTCCCTCTCTCCTCTAAACTTGGTCCAATTTTAAGCCCCCACCTACCAGCTAGGATTCCCTTCCAAGCCCACACAATTCCTCTCTCCGCCTATTTTCTAAGGGATGTGTATGTGTGAAAATGTGTGCTTGTATACATGGAATACATACAATAATACATGCATAAGTAGCACTTAACATTACCATTTCTTCCGATGAAGACGGAGCTAAATTCCGTCGAAATTATTAAGAAATAACGTGTGAGTATTCTTTTTATGTGTTCTTATACTGTTTGTTGCTGTTCAAGTTTATTTTTTTTCAGGGCGGTCTGAAAAGTTTCCGACCAAACAATAATACAAGAAATTTTTTCTGAAATTTTCCGAGCCGGAAACTTTTCAGACCACCCGCGTTTTTATGTTTTTGTATGAGTCGCGGTAGTGAGTAGTAGTAGTAGGTAGGGTTGAGCGTTGGACGACTGGCAAGAGGACCGGGCACCTGCAGCTATGTGATTTTTCGGGTACTAGATCTTCCTGGGAAACCATAACCGGCACAGAGAAAGGAACTGGCCTCCCCTACCCTGATGTGTGAATTTCACACGCCGTCGGGCTTAGTACTGGGTGAACTCTACTATCACCTACAAAACCAATCCTTGTATGCGGAAGAGATAAGCTGATTGCAGATATCAAAATTCGAGGGGTAAAACTAGAGCAAGGGAATCCTTCATCTACCTGGGCACGGGCATAACATGGGATGGAAGAGGTTCGACCGATATCAAGCAAAAATAACCCAAGCTAAGAACGAATTCATGAAGAAGAGGCAATCACTATGTTCAAAGAACCTAAGGCTGGAAACAAGGAAACAATTCGTCAAGACTTTCGTGTGGAGCATGGCGGTCTATGGTTCCGAGACTTGGAACATTGGAAAGTGGACCAGCGTAGGATAGAAACCTTTGAAACGTGGTGCTGCAGGAGAATGATGAAGACTAAGTTCACAGACAAATTTAGGAATGAGGAAGTATATTGAAGAGCAGAAGAGGATAGAACCACATTTAGAACTCTACGGAAAAGAAGAGATAGATGGATTGGACACACTTTGAGGCACAAAGGATTGATTAGGAATATAATGCATGGAAAGATTCCACGAGGAGGACCAAGAGACATGTACATAGGACAAATTAAGAAGGAAGCAAAACATATAGTAGATATAAAGGTTTGAGGGAATTGACATTAAATGGAGTAGAATGGAGAGCTGCAGTAAACCAATCCTCGGATTGAAATACTGATGATATATATATATATATATATATATATATATATATATATATATATATATATATATATAATAAAACAGATAACACGTAAAAGGACACTCACACTGTAGATGATTTAAGCTTTCGGCCTACTCCTACTCAGGTCAGACCTGAAGAAGGCCTCGGAGTAGGCCGAAAGCTTAAATCATCTACAGTGTGAGTGTCCTTTTACGTGTTATCTGTTTTATTCTGTGTTCTATTGTGCCGTCCAAAAGTTATATTGCTCTCGTGAGTACTTCCGCATCATCGATATATATATATAAACCATAAACACAGTAATCAACCCGAAGGTCGGTTTAGTAGGTGATGGTAGAGCTCACCCATGTACCAAGCCCGAGGGCGTGTGAATATTCACACATCATGGTAGGGGGGCCAGTTCCTTTCCCTGTGCCGCTTATGGTTTCCCAGGAAGACCTGGTACCCGAAAAATCTTGGGTGGAGCTGCAGGTGCCCAAAGTGCCTTGCCCGGGAATCGAACCCGGGACCCTCCGGTCAGTAGTCCAACGCTCTACCCACTAGACCACCGCGACCCGCATATATATATATATATATATATATGAGTCATATCTTATCTTCCGAAGAAGACGGAGCTCGAGTCCGTCGAAATTATCAAGATATTATTGTGAGTGTTCTTTTTATGTGTTCTCGTGCTGTGTGTTACTGTCTAAGTTTTATATATATATATATATCCTTGTGAATGAATATATATATATATATATATATATATATATATATATATATATATATATATATATATATATTACACATACACACCCAGTCTGACTTGAAGAAGGCCTCAGAGAAGGCCGAAAGCTCAAACAATCTACAATGTGATTGTCCTTTTCGTGATATCAATTTTATTTTGTGTTCTATTGTGCCGTCCACATGTTATATTGCTCTCATGAGTGCTTCTACATCATCGATATGTATAAATATATACATACAAACATATCATACACACAACCATATACACCCTTGTGTGAGGGAACGGAGAATCTGGTGGGGATCCTCTCTTGCATCTCATATCCTCAATTCGTGGACCTCCCCAACCTCCTCTCTCTCAACTGGAGAAGCCCCCTCCGCCTCTCAAATAGGAGTGCAGCGAGCCCACTGCATGGGAGAGGGAGAGAGAGAGAGGGTGGAAGAAAGAGAAGCAGTCGAAAACAAGACGCACTCTCTTCCCACACTCATGTACGATGGAGGGAGTTCCTTCCATCCCCCTCCAGCCCCTCCCCGTCCTAAACCGATCGCTTCTCTTGCTGGGTGGCTGAGGGGAAATGGGAATGCGCCCGGCGTTGCCAAGTCTCTCCTCATCTCCTCCGTCCCTCTTCGGGAGGGAATAGTGGGTGAGATGGGCGGGCGGGTGGAATGGATGGATGGGGTGATGGTGATGATGAGGCTCACGCGCACTCACGGAACCCTGCCACCCCGCCACAGACACCGCACTCACTCTTCGAGCGTGGGCGAGGTGACCGGATTTTTCGGTTGCCAAAAAGTGCGGGACTGATGCGCTGCTAATTGGGACTCGCACGGCAGCTACTGATAGGTGGTTAGAGATGGAGACCCGATCTAGAAACTTCCCAATACCGGGTACGAAGCATTTTGTACCCACATGGTGGCGTAATATTTGCCGGTTAACCAAAATTAATCGGTTAATTGATTGCCATGCCTATTATTTAAATAGTTAACCACGGTAGTTGCTTTCACAGCACTTTATCATGTAAGTCGATAGCGTGAAGGGCAAATAACAAAGCATGCTTGTCTCACGAAAAGTAGGTTTCAACGGAAAGAAGGATCATTTACTCTGCCTCTGGTACTTCTACTACTAGTTATTACTCTATAAGCCGCCGCAAGGGCGTGTGGAGGGGGGTGTTAGGGCACCACCCGTAATTAAGAAAACAAAAAACCGCATGCAAAAACGATTAACTTATACGGTCATTAAACAAAATTTGGTGTACATTCATCCAAAAACCCTTGCACCCCACGCACATGCAAAAACAGAAACTAACATACAGATATACCTACAAATATACCTGATATATTTGCAATGTTTTATTAGGTTTCGACTTGTAAACTGGTAGGAGGAAACCATAACAGGTGGCTCGCCTGCAACATATCGAGGCCTTGTAAAACTGCTGATAAAAAATGTTTTTATAATATGCCATGATCAGCTGCCAAAGGAAATATCCTAGTTTAAACTTTTAGAAACGGTTTTAACTGACCAGTTTTTCATTAATGCGCATATTCCACATTTCTTATTTTCGCATTTGTAATATTTACAACTTTACTTGTAATTAAATTATCCAACTCTAAATTTGACTCATGTGTAGAGATAATATTTGCCCAGTTTATTACACCTGAATTAGTGTTTCGTGTTGCAATGGATCCTAAACGGTCTCACTTTCGAATTGATATTCTTTGATGATAGTTATATAACTTCACAATTGTCTCTACACTTGCCAAAACAGTTATCCGTAACATGATATAGTTAGAAATAGTAAAAGTTAAGACAATGGATAAACAAACACTTCGCCTTCTCAACTTTATTTTCCTGAGACTACGAGTAAAATCTTTATCACTAGCGCGGATGTCGCCACGTTTAAGGTACAATATGAAAAAATACGATAGTTAAAAGATACCGATAGTATAAAAATGCCATCATATTTCGTTTAAATAAACATTTTCAATAACAGTTTCCGAAATATCTACGTGTTAATAAACTTCCAAGTATTGAGAATTTGAAAATGGAAAAAGAGGTCGAACTTGTGTGTTCCGATGACCCCTAAAGCTGTGTTGGCGGGAGCAATCATAATTGCTCCTGGTAGGGTAATGCCAGATAGGTTGAAGGTTAGGAGCCAGACGAAAGGTAGTCCATACAGCGTCTGTTCCTCAGTGAGGCGGCTGCAAAGGCATCTGACCCCAGTGGGGCAGCCATTGAGTGATGGTGTCATGTTAAAAACAATATTGTGTTTTGGTCAGGCACAGGTTTAGAAACAGTGTTATCAATCCGCACAGTTTACCGAGAGCGGATGCGGACTCTTATCATAATTTAGTAGTAATGAGGTGTATTATCCCATTCAAAAAGATGGATAGTGATAAGTGGATGGACAGTGGAGGCGGGTTAGGAAGTGGAATGTAGAGGCATTAGCTACATTGATAAGGAAGGAGCATCAGCAGACTGTAGAGAGAATCATGAGTGAGGGAAGGGAGCTCAATACTATCGAGGCAAAATGGAAATGTAACAAAAAAGGGCTATCGACAGCCGCATAAGAAGTACTTTTTAGGAAAATGACAAGGAAAGCGTGAATCATGGATGATATGAATAGAAAGATAGCCGAGAGAAAGAAATGGAATAATGTAAACGCAGAGTTAGGAAGAAGGAAGTACAAATAGTTAAATAATAAATTGAGACGGGAAACAAATAAAGCAAAAGAAGCGTGGTGGAAGACTCAGTGCGGAGATATGGACAGTTTGAAATTGGTGGGCTATTTGGCAAGGTTAAATCTCTATCGGGAAGTATGAAGGGAAAATCGGCGTTTACAGTTAGAGACAAGTAGGGTAAGACAATTGTTGAAACTGGAAATATCCAAGAGAGATGGAAGGAATATATAAAAGAACTGTATGGTAAAGAACTAAGGCCAACATGCCTAGACATAGAAAGAGAACATGAAGCAGAGGAAGATAGCTTAGGTCCAGGCGTACTCTATGATGAGATAGAAAGTACATTAGGGGGGATGAAATCAAATACGGTCGTGGGGGTAGACAACATTCCTGCGGAACTACTTAAAAGGTTTAAGAAAATGTGACAGGAAGAGTCTATATGGGCAAATTTGTGGTATCTATGAGGCTGGAATCTGACTGGAAGGCTTTGTGTGATCAGTGTAAGTTCCTATTCCGAAAAAGGTTAAGGCTACTAGTATATCATGTGAGGACTACAGAACGATATGTTTTCACACGCAATGATTTCACACGCAATCAGTTTGGGTTTAGGAAGGGGAGAGGCACCGCGATACCAATGCAGTAATGAGATCACTAATCGAGAGGAATATAGAATACTATCTGGACGCATTTGCCTGTTTCGTTGAATTCCAAAAGGCGTTTGATAGAGTGAATATGATTTCTATCAATGAGAGATATTTACATGTTTTCCTTCAAATAAAGCCTGAATAGTGATAAAAAAGCAAACAAAATAGTCTCAGAAAAAGTGTACTCATTTATGTTTGCAAATGCTAGTACCTATTTCCCTGTCAGCAACATTGAAAGAACAATCCTTTGCCTGAATCATTAAAAGATATAAATGTACATTATTATTTATTTTAAGTCGATAAACATAACCGTTCCGCATAAGTGAAACGTCGATTAGATTTATTCAACAAGTATTTGGCTCACTGATCTAAAAATATTTGGTTGGAAACACTCTGGAAGAATACGTGCATTCTTCCTATGGATTAAGATTTTCTGCATGGAGTGACTTTTGATCGAGTAGTTTTTCCAAGAAGCCAGTGATCACAAAGTGACACGATCGAAGTAGAAGAGTGTTATTTATTACACAACCTCTAAGCCACCATTTGGTTCATCGTATGACGTGGATGAGCAACAATGGCAAGAGAAGAAGAATGGGAAATAGGACTATGGGTCCCTCTGTTATGAAGACAACCCCCCGAAATGAATCTCCAGGAAATCCTGAAAAAACAGGTTAACCTTTGAAACCGATCATTTACATCCACAGCTACATACATTTTACCCTCCTTCCATCTCCATCTTACCCCATTCCACCACGGGGAAGTGTTGGCAGAGGTTGTTAAATCTCCAGCTGTTGTAGTAATTACCAATTGGTGGTTAATAACATTCGTTAAATTCCATTTGTAGTAAGTTACGTCTCCTAGTGTCATGGTGTCGAATTTAAATTCATAAAATTTAGGCAATTTAAAGAAACCGAAAAATTATCAGGAAATTGACTGCACAAGTGATAAATTTTAACTTATACTCTTTTCCTTGTACAGTCCACAATCATTATTAAGAATAAGGCAGGCGTTCGTTTGCGAAACTAAAACTTGTGGAGCACATATTTTCTCCATTTGTCCTTACCCTTCAGTGCAGTCAGTGGGATAAGCAATGGTTTGGGAAAAGGAAAAAACATTTCGGTTCTTCGTTAATTAACGGACAGAAGAAGGAGAGGAGGTAATTAGATATATTTTTTTTAATTTTCAAGTAGCTAAGGTCCCAAGGGCGGGTGGAGAGGGTTAAATCACTCCCATGATGAATCTCCCCCACGTTCGCAACTTCGAACAGTGCGCGACACTTATTACCACTTATTTAAAGGTGGTATAAAAAATCGTGAATGAGAAGAAGTGAGATGCCAAATTTGCCGTTTATATTACATGATATACATTTGTATGGTATATTTCATGTACAATATGTATATGAAATTGATTAGTAATAAATTACACATTTGTCACGCAAAAGTGTAAAGTTACTTGTTTCGAGGACTCGATTTTACCTGAATCAGCACTGGCGACGATGATAAAAGTTTACAGTCCGAACGAAGGGTTTACAGGCGAGATCAGCGTATGCGTACTCTGATCTGCAGAGTTGACAAATGTTACTGTTTCCCAAAACAAAGCCTCGAGCAGTGGTGGCGATAGGCTGAGTTAGTCCAGCACGTCACGGAAAGTTTATAGCGTAAATAGATCTAAAATGTCATGGATGAAGCGGCATTCTATAAATTTATAGAGTAATCCGGTGAGAGCAACTGAACTACAGCCTCGACTACCTCCTTGAAGACGACAAAGCCTCAGCCACAGTCTCGTATTTTCACAGCTTACCCCCCAAGGAAAATCGCAAACCCTGACATTTCTCATCGCTAATGTGCAAAAGTGGAGGAAGGGAAACAACTAAACGTTGAACATTTACTCATTTTGGACAACATTTGCATCAATATTTACCATTTAAAAGTCTCTCATCCCTATGAATCCCATTAAATCCATGCTCACTGGGCGTTCCAGTCCACTTCTTTCTCGTTAAAATATGGAGAAGAATCAAAACTTTGGACGATTTAATTGCGAAAGGAAATTCAACCGAGGTTGCCATGGATGATTATAATTTTAAGTGAAGCAGGCATTCAAAATGCCAGAGAGAAACTTTTCGTTGACAGTGATCCATCGTTATTACGGTTCGTCACGCTAACAAGGGGCTCGCGTCCTCTATCACTGGGATATTCAAACATGCTCTAAAAACTGGAATTCGGAATAATATTTATGGCAGTGTGGTATTATTTTTATTTATGTCGCGTGATTTTGTAGCAAGCTGTGTTTTGGCTGAATTTTTTTACCAGACTAAGTAAGAGGTTTTATGGCACTAAAATAATTTATTAGCCTTGCCAAATTAGTCTTCGGGGGTTATATTATCCTAACTGTGGCATTATAATTGCCACGATTGGAATAATATAATATATTATAATGTTGCTCAACGTCACAAATGTGGGCTTCATGTTATATTCATCAATAATATAACATATTATAACAAATGCAAACAAAAGCAACCCAAATATTATATGTTAATGGGTGCCAATGGAAAACTACAGGAATTGGAATTAAAAGATTTGCAGGTTGGAAAAACGTAAATTTTTCATATCCATCACGGTAGAAAAAGAATTCTCTGAAGCTAATGATTTTCGTCTTTATTTCTTTATTTTTCACTCTTAAATTCAGAATTTTTTACATTTTGTACTGTGACGTAAAACTTTATTGTTAATTTCCCCTTAATAACATTTTCGCAACAATTAGTTTCGGTATATTAATACGCAGCTTTCAAATAAGTACCAAATAGCTCAATTAAATCTCACACGCACACATACACACAATGAAAGTTAATAAAAGCATTTGGGAGAACTGCCATCTTATCCTTCCTCATTTGGGAAATATTCAATCAAATCGCACTAGAACCTTTAACATCTCATTTTCCATCTCATCAGCTTTCGTTAGTCAGTCAGCCGAATGGTGGCAATAATTGCCGAGGGAATTAGACATTTTGTGTGCTAGGTATGGAATGAGAATCAATGTAAACATATCAATGATTATGAGATTTTTGAAAATCGGGGTGCCTAAATAAAACTAAAGGTCATAAACTAGTGCAGGTAGAGCAGTTTACCTATCTCGGAAGTGTTTTGGACCAAGATGTTCAATGTAGCAATGGAGGAAGAAACGTAATATGAAAGTAAAAAAATAAGTATTCTAAGAGGAAGAAAAAGTTAGGTGATGGCATTTTCACAAGGAGGGGGCATTGATAGTAGGGACTTGGAAAACGTGTCTTAAGAAAAGACTGGTGAACATTTTGATAAGGAGCGTGATTTTGCACAGCGTGAGAACATGTTCTTTGAAGTGAGATGACAAGCGTAGACTGGAGACTTTGAGATGTGAGAGAGGAGAAGGATGGAGGATGTGAAATGGACGGATAGAAAATCAAACGAAGGGTTAGGTATGGTGGGGGAGGAGAGAGGGGGATTTGTTGGGAGAAATCTAAAGGAGGCAGGAAAGGTGGATGCATAGCATTTTGATTGTTGATGGAACGCTGATGATTGGGATAGAGTGGAGAACTTCGGGCAAGCGAGGTAGGGGAGGGAAAAGAATTGGCATGTTGGAAGTTATGAAACAAGGTAGAAAGTATGAGGATTTAAATAAAGGTTTAAGGTATCGCAATGTAATATATTGTGTTATAGTGTGTTGGGTATCAGCTTTTGTCTTGTCATGCGGGGCTTAGAAGTGTAGCGGTGTTTTATCTGTGCTCATCCTGAACCTGCTCCAGCATTAGCGTACCATAATAATTCTTCAAAAAGAAGACATAATTTCCCTCATCTATCGACTCATTTATTACGTAGCATGAACATTTGGTTGAATAACTAAGAAAATTGATGAAAGTGTAACAGCTAAAACATTTATTGTAAATTCATCATATTCATATCACATCCACAATGAATAATAGCTGATTGATAGGTTTAGGTTAAGAACTCCGATTAGAGAATATTTTTGTTTCTATTTCAAATATCTCATCGCACGTATTTTCTAAACCCAACGGCGCGAACTCACGCTTGGGTTTCGTAAATGGAAATTTGAGTTGTCAAGAGTTATAGGGTTTTAAAATTGACACATCAATACTCACGGATTTAGATACCTAGTGTGAGTGGTAATTTTTTCTCCCTTAAAAATAAAAAAGTCAATTTTACACATGGCATATATATTATATCAAACGCTAATATTTTGCGAAGTGAGTACATATTTGTGTAAGAGGTAAATTTACGTCCCATTAAATACAAAATGAATGGATGTACTGGTATGAAATCCTTTTTTGTTCAACCGGCACATTTTCAGAACATCAGCCGGGAGACGCCAGGCTCCTGAGCACCGGAAAAAAATATTAAAACGGAAGTTTATTTCTATCTAGCGCCGCAGATTAAAAAATAATTTGTGAATTGGCAGTTACATTTTAATTGGGAAATTTGTACTACATTGGTACAATTTCATTATTTTTATGATCCGAGTTCAAATTTAACATTTTTCGGACTGAGGAAGACTTACATTCAGCGTTTCATTATCCAAAAACCGCTTTACAGATACTTTAGTTATGTAAAAACATTACCCTCTAAGAACTCGTGACATGCCAAACATTTCCCATTCTCACATTTTATGAAAATGTCTTGGGCTCGTCTTGCGAATTAAAAGGAAATAGTGTTAAAATCGGTATTTTTCATTTTTAGAATTGCATTTCCTATAGGAAATTGTTTCCGACATGACTCTGTGGTTCTGCTTCATGATTTGAAATGACTCAAAGAACTCTTGTTGATGTAATATAAAAATCTTAATTACACGACCAAGGCTTCGTTGGTGCACAATATTTTCAGGTGCCAGAGAATACCTGAAAGCAACGAAAACTAGGTCGTGTAATCCAGATTTTTATGTGTAATTAACATAGTCTTTGGGTTCTTTTAAATTTTATTTCCTTACGATTGAATAATATTATTGTGACCTCTCTTCCACTTCGTATTTAATCTCAGTGATGATGGAGCCAGATTTATTACTACTTTCCAAATACAGAGTTTCAGCTATAAGAAAGAGAGACGTACTTCTCCATTTTGGACAGGGTCACCTCTAACCTCCTAGTGAATGAATCACTTGTTGTCATTGGTGAGATATTTTTTTGATATTTTTATACGAGACTATATGGCTCCAGGTGAACGGTGGCGTCTGCATCGTGTTCATGTGTGAGTCTGTCTGGCGCAAGAAGCGTACTAACTTCCGAGCCACGAAGTTCGTTCGACTCCTAGGTCTGTAGTGAGTTTTCGAGGATATTCATTTCAAAGCCGCAGCCCAGTGCGCAGGGACAATTTTTCGAGCGCAGAGAATCGGTGCATTTTTCATGCAAGGCTGGTGCCCACGTCACCAGTATAACTCTGTATCGCCAATATAATCATTGATAGTAATTATCATTAAATTAATTAATATTATTATGATAAAATTCATCTTTACATATTGGCGTCTAAACGGATTACTACATGAAAGTACGATAGAGATATACTATAAACTCATGCGTGAACATTAAGAAATTAAGTCGCACAAAATTACTACATTTGAAAAAATGATTAGTTAGCAAAAGAGGCCGAATGGAATTTGATATCTTCTTTGAAACATGCTTGTTTGGTTAAGTACTTATCGGTCTGCGGGCATTGTGGTGATAGGAGCTGGAAAAATTTTCGCAGATTTTCATCATTTCCAGCAGAATTTATCCTAATTTTCTCCAAGCTTTTATTGTCTCGAAAATATAATATTAGACAAACTCTTTCCTATTTCATCTACGATGCAATATTCATTACTACGATAGGAGTTAAAAATAAGCTCATATTATTAAATTATCTTGAAATGGCATATTAAAAATATAATGTGAAGTTTCGTTACACTTACTAGTCTGGGACGAATAGGTGATTTCTAAGAAATTGCGCAAGCTTCGGTTTTTAGCAATTTCTCTCGAAATTTCAGAAAACCTTTTGCGTTTTAAAATTTCAATTAATTCTCAGTTCTGTCGCCATTTTGAAGCAAATCGCTAACCGATTGGGATTGGCTTCGTGCTATCACTTGATATGGATTACTGCACCGAGTTGGGAGTGAAGTCTCTCCTCAACAGCAGGGATAACTTTGAAACCTCATTAAGTACTACGCAAATACTACCAGGCACCCGTGTTCTGGTGTTCACTCGTTCTCCCAACGTTTCAGGTGATTACATTGGGGCAAAATAAATTTCTTCTGCCTTCGACCTCGGTTTGGAGAGACAGAAGAGAGGTAGGGGGAGTCATCGTTCCTACGAAGTGAATCCGACGGGTGCAGGTTGCATAGTGAGAACGCATAGCACGTAATCAACATCAAGTCTTGAAGCATTTCCGCCGCGGAAGGGGTGGCAGATGGGGTCGAATTCCAGCCGTGCCTCCTCCCCTCATCCCTTAAGCTCCTTTCTCACCACTCATTTTGTTTGATACGGGACCTAAATTTAAAAGTCTAGGAGAGGGGAAGGGCGCGTGGTGTCTAGACTGGTGCGACATTCGATGGTCGCGGGAAATCTTTATTTTCGGCGGCCCTCGGAGGGAGGAGAGAGGGGGTGGTGGGATTCATTTTGGGTTTTCAGTCACTGCGACCCCCTTTTTCCCTCTCGCTACTTCTTTTTTTTATGATCACGAGTTCATCGCCACGGTCGCCGTCTATGTTGCGGGGACGTAAGTTTCGGACGACTTGAATCCCAGCTGAAGAAAAAATACATTTTTTTTAAGGGAAGTGAGTGGAAGGAAAGGCCTTTTGCTGATGTTTAAACGCCTGTGATGACTCTTTCAAGTTAACGCGCCGACGCCGAAAGTAACGGCGTGAAAAACAATTTTTGTGTGCCACAGGATGTTAAAGATTCCATTTAGGAGCAATAAAGAAAAGGCAAAGCGCTCAAAATAAGTGGGAGAGTTCTGGACGTTATAAGATTTAAAGGTTCAATTGGTTTAAGAATGATATTTAAGTTCCCATCAAGAGAGAACTGTTTCCCTTGCCGGGGTTAAGAAATGATGACACGGGGTCCTAATGGAGTCGAGTAAATAATTTATTTCGAAATCACTCTCCGCGCTTAAACCAAGGCTTGGCCACAATAAAAGTGTCAAGTAGAAGTGGTTTTTACCAAATATTTTTATTTTATTTTAATAACATCATGCCAAGAAAGTAACAGCCTAAATGGTGGTTTATACATATTACTGTCACTGGAGAAGTGAAAATGAGAAGGTTGTGATTAGGGCTCGTTAAAACTCGTTTTTCGGAACGAAAAGATTATACCTACCCGTGTTATAGACCCCACGCTTCAAAAGGCAAAACTGCAGTGACAGGCTCTGCTGTGATGGCAGCTCCACCCCCTATTGTCATGGCGATTGACGTGTGGCCCACGGGAAGGTTCGACGTTAATTTGGCAAAAGAGAATTGGTATGAAATTTTCAATTTTGATCCCATGGGGAACAAAACAGCAAGAGGAGGACTGCTTGAGATCACTCGACAGACCGAAAAGCCAATTGTGAGCGTACCAGAGTACATGTCGGGCAAGGCCTAAGTATTCCCCTCCACCTTTTCCCTCTCCCATTCCCTTATTGCATCGATCCATTCTTCACATACATAAACTCTAAAAAGTATTTTTTATGAAGATTTAACCCTGACATTGTAAAATAAAAGGTAAAACCGCGGTCTGTAAGGGTATAAAACTGAGTGTGGAGTGCTGCCTTTTTTTATAGTCCGCCTTTTAGACTTTAAAGGTATATTAAAGCAGGTCCCTGAAAAAATGAACCCCCTACCGAACCTTTGAAGCAATATAAACGATCTCTTCTATACATTATTAGCGAATCATGGTCACTATCCTTCCGTATATCATTATCCCTCATCCCCGCTTAAAGAAAAGTTTTTCACCTAAATCTTTATTTAACTGGTTCATTTTCTAATGTGAAAGGCTATATTTTGGAAGTTTGTCTATTTTAACAACCTAAAAAACGAATAAATGATCTATTTCTTGTTTATGCTTTAGTTTCCAATTATATTTTTCTGGCTTAAGGAATGGTATTTGAATTCCAAACAGAATTCAAAGACGAATGAATTGCTACGCATGCACTAGACTATGTACTGATTCTCCTCTCTGAGGGCACTGGTTCGAACCTAGAGAGTGGAGGATATTTTAGCGCACTGCCAGCCTTTGGGGATAACAAGTGGTGCGGCGGCACCGGGCCCCGCCGAGGCCCCGTATTTTTTTAAATTTTGTAGCATAATAAAAATATCCCAGGCGTTTTATGTTGTATTTGACTTTTTTTGAAGCACAAAAGCTTAAATAAATAGAAAATTAAAATAAAACATCTTAAAAATACTTTTAAAATATCTCAGTTAACTTAATTCAGCATTTTTTAAATTTATATTTTTATACCCTGCAAGCCGCCGCTAGTGTGTGTGGCAGGGGGTGAATACAATAATAAAATAATAATAATAATACACACCAGAATAATTTTACACGAACATAACCCTACCACGGTCGAACAATATTACAATGTTCCCCTATCTTTCGTGGAAAAAATGACATCTTAAATCTATCTGTTCTACACTTTATCTTTCTAATTTTATTAACATGATCTCTTCTTCCGTAGTACCATAGGGGTAATAATACGTCTTCAACATCACTGCCCTTCCAATTTATTTGAGAGGCCAACAGCAGAAACGTTCTTCAACTATTTAAATTAAGTTTTAGAATTTAAAACGCAAATGTAAAACCTAATTTTAGCGAAAATTGATTTAAAACCGCAGCGTGGAAGCGATTTTACGCGCGTATTATGTTCATTTTTAATAACACAAAATGCTGCGGCACAAGCTCTCTAGTTTAAGATCGAAGAATGGCTTATAAGCGATAGAAGTAAAACCACAACGTCAGGCTCCGCACAGTGGCCCCGCTCACAAGTAAGGCCGCCTCTGTTTCAGGACTATTCGTATCCTAATCGGGTGTTTTGTGGACAGCCTTTCAAGTGCATAATTCTGTTCTTAGGATGAAACATTAAACTGTGTCTTGGAGACTCTTTGTTAAAAGAATAGGCTCATGCCCACGAAGAGTTGCCCTAAGAAATTGATCGCGTATCTAGTCAGTCAGATCGCGTGAAACACCAAGAATTCTTATTCTAGGCACCGGTAACAAAGCTTTTTTCCTCGGATGCTTATACCGTAGTAAAGTCTTTGCCAAGGATGCAAATATCTCGGATAAAGTACATTATTGACCTCAGTATTGGCATAGAAGTGTCTTCTTTGTTTTCTCGCCCTAAATATTCACTTAAGCATTTAAAATAGAAAAAGAGGACCTTCCGATTTTGTGACCCCTCGTCGAGGTCCGGTGGTAGTGTTTCAAACATGTATAATTTTCACCTCCTTTCACCTGAAGGTTATATTAAAAATGCAATTGAAAACAAAAAATTCAATTGAATCTTTACCCTATGCGCTTGATAAAGATTGAGGTTCATTTATAAATAGAAAAACATTGATAATTTCAATTATGGAGCGATTTCTTCGAACCATTTATTCACAACCTACAAAGTGAGAAACAGCCATTAATTAGAGAATTGCAGGCGCTAATGTGTAGTTCACAACTTCACTATGCGGTCAAAGTAAGCCAGGTGCAAGATATGGCGAAGCAAAGAGATAAATCAGAGCAATTTGTATTCTCTCATCCATTTCGGGAGTAGCATGACATAGGTTAAAAAAGTGTGACGGGAATCAATTGTGGAAGAGATCAAGCTGAGAAAATGTTTACGGTGGAGAGGCAAACACTATGTGCTCAAAGAGGATACGGTCACAAACAAGGAAGCAGTGTGTGAAAAAAATCGTGCGGAGTGTGACGCCCTATGGATCAGAGACATGGACCATTTTGAAAAGCAGCCAAGGAAAGAATAGAGTTTTCAAAACCTGTTACTAGAGACGGATAGCGAAGATAGAAAGGAGAGATACAATGAAAAGAGAAGAAATATACATGAGACAAAAAGATGGAAAGGGAATATGAAACACTAACAAGTACCAGATGGATTGGTTAAATCCACTTAACGCAGAAGTTACCTTTCTGGAACAATGTACGTTAGAGAGTAAATCAATTTGCAAATGGATAGGTATCGTAAGAATGGAGAGCTGCGGTCAGCCAATCTACAGACTTTTATTGAAACGATTTATCGACTTTCGTTGATCTTGGTACATAGATGTAAAAAATCAAAGAGGGATTACCACCAACTTGTAATTATACAAGCAAATAATTGGAATAGATAAAATAAATGCAATTATACATACATTTCCTGTTACAAAAACCATACATAAAACCAAAAACACAATAAACTGTACAAATTCTCAATTATATCTTTTGAGAAATTCTATTACAATTAATGTTATTGGTAGAAACGTAACTCTCAGGATTGATTTTGAAATGGCTATCATTATTTATTGATTTCAGTTTACACATAAAACAATGATGAATTTACTCACTGAACAGTTTTTAAAGGGAATGACATATAAATCGAAGTATGTTTATGAAATACCTGTCAATCGGAGGTAGCTTGCAATCTAGAAACACACCACCACACTACCTGTCGATGTATTCAGGAGAAGAATAAGAAGATTCCTGGTCTAATTTAAAATAAATTACATAAGAGACATAACATACCACGAAATTGAAAGCCTAAGACTCCTAAAGACTAAATCTTCTTCTCTAATGATAAATATTACATTACCACCGAGCCCATTCACGGGAGCATCAAAGTAAGTGCAGGGAAACCAAAGAGAAAAGTGGCGGGGGAGAGCGTGGGAGGATAAGCAAGAGCGTGTAAACGGCTTCCGTGGTGCATGAGCAGAGGGAATGGGGAGAGTGAGACCAACGCGGGGCGTGGATGTGAGGAGGAAGAGCAGGAAATGTTGAGAGTTTGATTATGATTGGACGATTTATGCAGCGCGATAAGACAGTGAGATAACGGGGGGGAGATAAGCCTTCGTGTAAGTCGAGACCGATCTTGTGGAGAAACCAGCGAAAGGTGATCAGACCGGCTGCCTCGTCACGGGTGAACGTGAAGCAAGACCGCACTAGTTTCCTGTGACCCGAGGAGGCGTGGAGGGCAGCCGAGGACCTTCGCACCTCTCAATAGCGTGGAGCAGGGAACGTAAGAAGTTTGGGAAGGACAAGTGGGAGAGGGGGGCGAGTGCTGAGAAACTCGGCGAGGCTTAACATTAAGACGGAGGACCTCTATTGGGTGGACTTGATGAACGTCAAGGGTGGTGGACTTTCAGGACTAGAGCTTTCTAGAAGAAGGTCCTCTTCACTCAGGTACCTGCATCGATGAACAAGGGCGAGGGCGCTCCCAGAAGAGCGAGGTGGCTGGCGGGTTGGGACGCCAACTTATGAAAACGGGAGGCACCTGCCTAGGTCCCTGGGGTACCAATATTTCAGAGACCATAAAATTAACTATTTTATCCCAGAAACCTGATTTTCTAAGGGAGGTTAAGGTTTACATGTACTGGCTTGTTGCAAGCGCATCCTAAATTGAGGGTGTACTAAACTCAAGGTCGGGCACCGAAAAACCGAGGACTGGAACCGATATTCTCTTCGCATATCGTTGATGACTTCGCGTACTGTACGTGCCTGGTGTAGAAAGGCGGCCACAAACCATGCCGTTTAGATTCGAAAGTATTTTGATGCATACCATTTTGTCAAAATCTGTTAAAATCTCTTATTTCGGAAACTGGTATTAAAATGCCTCTCCCCAATAACTCACTGTCTTTACCATCTCGCTAACCTTTCCAAGGCAGGTGTGGTGAGTCTTCTTAATTTTTTCAGCAATGCAAATATTGCTCATTCTCAAAGTAATTGAAGTTTATATGAGCTACCAGCAGGTTTCGACGTGAGAACGAACTGAAATATATATTTTCAATGATAATAGTAAAACCGCAAGAAAATTAGTCAACAGAAAATGTCCCAACATGATCAGATTTTTCGAGGTGAAAAATGTCCATGCAAATTCTCCGCATATCCTCAGCTTGATTAAAAGTGCAATGAAAACCAGTTCATCATTCTCAGGGTAGTGCTTTGCAATTGTATTGATTCCACACGGCTTCAGCAATACTCATATTGAGCCTGATTGCATTTGAAAAATATACTCCAGACCTTCAGAGGATAAAACTCAGCTTGTCAGCGTAAGAAGGTACCAAGCAACCTAAAAATCTGATGTCTTTATTATATTTTACCGTGAAATGTTCTTCTTGCTTTTCTATTTTTGTGAGATTCCTTTACAAATATGCAGGGGGTTTCTTTTAACGGCTGTCAACTATTTAAAATAATCGAACCGGTCTCTGAGCGCGGCAGTTTTTTTATTTCGTGCAGAAAAATGAAGACTTTTTTCGCGGGAAAAAACCCTACCCTCGAATTAAAGATGCAATTTTCGTGTTATAAAAATGTTCCTACGCCACGCGGCACAGCACAGGACATAATACCATTTCAGATTGGACGTTAATTCGAAACATTATTAGGTAGCCAATCAATGGAAGTTTTCTCATTTTGATGCAGGAGCTTTAAATGATGGAACAACACATAGGGGCTTCATGGAAAACTGGGCTTGTCTGTTTGCTCCTCTCGACTTAAGAGTTCGAGGGAACCCACAATCGCTTGCGTTATTCCAGGCACGAAACTGGAGTGTCTTATCAACCTCACGTAAAAAACGATCCCACTCTTCCTCTCACCGATTAAACGTAAATAAGTATGTCATATTTTTTTATAATTGTTTCCGACCGAGTATCGGTCTCAAAATGTGAAATTACTTTCAAAAATTAAACACAAACTAACGACACAAAATGCACATTGACAAGACGCAATAATCGACATTACTAATCGATATTCGTTCATGAAATACACAAGGAAATGGCGGAGGATCAGTTGGTGAACGAGGCTTTTATGAAAAAGCATCTTGCAATTGCTACAGGATATTTCTCCTTTTTTAGTACTCTGTTGGGAACACTCAGGGGATTTGAGGAGAGGATCATGGGATTTTGCAAGCAGAGAGGTGAAACAGTTTTGTCCATGCGATGTGACCCCCTAAAAGCCCTAAGTTAAGAATGCCTTATTGCCAGCGGTACATTTCTCTCCAGTCTGATGAGGCAATTCACTTGTTGCGAGTTTGATGATGTTATTAGAGTACACTTACCGGGGTAAACCAATACTTGGTAGGCGAAACATTATTTCGAATCGTTATTTTTCGTTTCGTATAGATATTTATTTATTTTACGGATCACCGATATTCTTTTTCGGAAATTGATAGGTGGCTTTAGAAATAAGTTTCCAGCTTATTGAAACTTCTCCGTTGGGAGTCCTAATATTACTTGGTGAAACATGAAATATTAATAATCTCAGAAACAATCCTTGGAGAAAAAAATAATTTACACAATTATAGCGGACGTTCACTTAGGAACACGTAAATCTTAATTTTATTTTTACTATTTAATGTTATTTATTTTAAAAGGTTTCTTCTAAGAGTAATTTGATGCACGAAATATTACAATTGAAAATTGTGTTAGACAAGTTTGGCTCAATGATTATGGAGATATGTTGCGTTGGGAAAGAGCACTCAAGCAAAGAGAAATACATTTTCTAATCATTCGGAACGCGTATTATTTAATGTCAAATGTCTACTGCCGGAAATTTGCCAATTTTCGGAACAATAAACGGCTAGCATAAAAATACTATACTGGTTAGTTAAAAAAATAATGATGTTACCAAACGATTAACAATTTGTGGTTCCCATAAAAATAATGATTCGATCAATCAAAATTCCATTTCATAGCTAAGGGAATTCTCCGCTCTGGTCTTCGGGTAATAAATTGTTTTCCAATACTATGAAAAATATCAAGTATGCACGTATTTTAACTTCTTTCCGAAAGAATAATATGACCAATTTTTTACCCAAGACAGTAAAAAATTCAAACAAATAAACGGGTCGATATGACAATCCTTATTTCTGCTTGAGTTAATTGTTTCCCAAACTTTGAAAAAGTTTCTCTCTGTAATGGAAAAACACGGATCCCAAGTCTGCGATTATCTGGATAATTTTCAGTGACTACCATAGAAGTTAAAAACTCCTTCGAATGTCTGTTAATAATACTTTTTTATCGAAATTACACGCTTCAATTGCATCGAATTCCTCGTTAACCATGAAAAGAAAGATTTTCCGAGCATCTTACAGTTCATTTTCACCTGAAATTTGACGCACCTACCTCTACACGATTTTGATTTAAACTACCTAAGGGTCACTAGGGTAGTTGTTTCTGTTCAGCCATGGTTATTCCCTAATCCGTTTCTTTGGAGATCTTCCTGGCATGGGTATCACCTGGGTAAAACTCACGGATAGAGGGTTACAGGAGGCAAATGTAATGTCTTTACTTAATAGACTTGCAAGGCAAACTTGGTAAGAGTTAAAGTGCCATTTCCGATTATTGGATTTTTCAATAGTACTCCAATTCCCACCAAGAATAAGGTGTGACATTGCAAATTAGACTGGATACTTTCACAAAAAATGGAAAGTCTCGACTGAAATGTTACCAAAAGCATACAAGTCTATTCGTCGTTTACCTACTGCTATCATTAAGTTCCAAAAACTCTGTCTCTCAACCCCAGTCTCACAAAGATCTAAATTAAACCATATCCACACTACAATTTGTTCGCTGTCGTGGGGACGAGTGGCAGAGGGTGTCAGAAAACGTTTTCGTTTCGTTCGTCGTTTTTCACGTAAATTCTGGTGAATGTGATGTTTGAGCACTAATGGTGAGTTCCTTAACATTGTACGAGCACCACCATTGCACCACGACAATGCACCAGCTCACACTTCATCACTTGTTCGTGATATTTTGGCCAAAAACAATACTGTCACGATGCTCCAGCCTCCATATTCACCAGATATGGCTCCGTGTGACTTTATACTGTTTCCAAAAATAAAGAGAACCTTGAAGGGCCGTCGTTTTACGGCCGTAGATGACATTAAAAGCGCATCGCTGAAAGAACTAAAAGCTATCTCAAAGGTCGAGTTTGAGAAGTGTTTCGGGGATTGGAAGAAGCGCTGGCACAAGTGCATAATCTCCAAAGGGGACTACTTTGAAGGTGACAATATCAATGTATAAGAATAAATAAAGAAAATTGTCCGAAAAATTAAAATTCCCGTTAATTTTTGAACACACCTCGTATCTTCTTGATCGGAACGGGAATAAAGAATATCAGTCTCTCCGTGCTGGATGGAATCTTTAACTCTTATTCTACCTGGGTGGCCTGACCTATCTGTATTTCGTGGGGCCTTAACGAAATATAAGAGCAATAATACGGTAGAAGAACCTGAAAATGCGTGCCGCATCTGGCGCTCTTGGAAACTCCATTTACCATTTAATATTAGACGTCTGTGTACTTGGTAAACCTAATAGTACAACTTGGCATATCTTTCTACACTATTTGTACTCATGCATATTCATTGTACATCGATTTTCATTATCTAATTCTTTTTTAGATTATTTAGGACTGAATGTAATTACACTTTCAATGAACGTAATTGACGATGGGTTAGACGGAAGAAGGGATTGTCACAGTCTCAATTCGCCCGAATAAAGCCGATTTATTATTATTATTATTAGCGTGTACAGTTTACTCTTATAGGACCAATCGAATAAATTTACCCTCAACAGGCCACTGTCGGTCACTGTGAAGCTGGTTGTAACAAAGAAAAATAAAACCTCTAACAAGAGTTCGTATAGAATGGATAGGAAGTGGAGATCTTCTCGCATGCCACGCTGCCAGCGAGACTGAGAGGTCAAATTGCCAGGATACAATCTTTATGGTGTGATACATCCGGAGCACACGCCTTTCGAAATAAAACCTGCGAGCCTTCACCAAACACCTGCGAAAAAAGATGATTCTCCACCAACCGCTTAGTCAAAGCAGTAACAACCCTCTGCCATTATCCTATCCTGACGTGGTTGATATAACTAGCGCGCAAAACCAAATAGCTGGGGATGGTGAGCAGCAAGGAGCACGGCTGATGAGCACCATGACACAATGAGATACGGCTAGAAGAAAGACCATCTAGCACTCTGCAAAGAACATGGCCACTTTCGCCAAAATTATATGGATGGACCCCTCTTACGATGAAAAGGAGATGTTCTCTGGCAAGAAGCATTTCTGGCCTACATTAACGCAACTCCTCCCCATTGACTACAATCTCGAAATTGTGGAAGGATTGGGGTATTCTGATTACCTAAAGAGCTATGGTGGCGGAATACGTGATAATGCGCCTGGTAGGGTCACCCATAAGTCAAATGTTAAGAACCAGACGAACGGTAGCCCGCGCAGCGTCTGTTCCTCAGCGAGGCGGTAGCAAAGGTGTCGGACCCCAGTGGAGCGGCCATTTGGGTGATGGTGTCGCGTTAAAAACACTATTGAGGGAGGCAACGAGAAACCACAACAATTAATAATCCCACGTCAGAATGATGGGCATACAAGAAGATATGAATATGAGTTATGGTAACTACGGGGCACGGTTCAATCGGCCATGGGGCCAAATGGGATAGGAAAAAGGACAGGGATGTTGGACGAAATTAAGGGAGAATGGAAGTATGCGGAATTCAAGAAAAGTTCATTGTAGTGTCTGTTGTGAGGGTTGTTTAGTCAGGAGATGAAAAAATAGGTATCATTGTTCCGCCGAAAACCAACTTTCAACGGTAGAAAACCAATGATAAAAATAATAATGAATGTCGCGAATAACATCTGATACAATAAGGTCACTTCCGTCCGTGAATACCTTTCTTTGATCTTCTCGTCCTTTCTGACCGGTAGAAAACCTATAACACCATGAGTGACAGAGGTAGCCATGGTTCCCACACTAAAAACAGGAAAAAGGGTTCGATTTTGAGGACTACCACCCTATAACCAGTCCCAACACTGTTTATACGTAATGCGTTCACACTCTATCCATCTAAATAACCTACCTAAATCGTAGCTACCTTCTAACACGTTCAATCGTTGTGGAAGGGGATGTGCAAGCAGAAATTCTCCAAGCAAGGCATTGCAGAACGCAAGGATAACATGCCCCCTTGATAGGTGTATTTACCAACTCGCAGCTTCTTACAACGCAACCTATCAATGGTAGTGATTCACTAATGGAATGCTTCAACAGGGCTGCTAACGCATTACTGTAGCGACTGCCAAGGCATTAGTTTGAGTACCTTTCCGTTCCCTAACTTCCTCCTCTTAACCTCGCTCAAAATTAGACGAGGAAGAGGAGCATGGGCGGTATCTAGTCCATAAGATCAGTAGAAAATGAAGTAGAAAATTCGGCAGCAACCGAGGACTCATGATGAATGGCGTATGTTTATCAATTTCCCAATAGAAATCCAAGTTTACTAAAGTACGTCTGCTGATAGTCACAAGTGAATGACAAGAGGCGACAATATGGAATCCAGAGAATTAATATCGGACATTATATCAGATAATACTCGAAACTGAAGGGTTATTGCTGAGAAGGGTTTGATTTCTGAGCATTGGTTAATTCCGAATGTTATCGACTGCTTCAACAGAAACCTAGTTTTTAATGTTCAAGAGTTATGCTGTAAAATTCACGCAGTGGCAAAATATCAATTGAAGTTGTGGTTCGAACTCATTATTTCGTTGGGTCAGTGGGGGTTATAGGAATGGGGATGGTAATTAATTAGGCGGAGTACAGAGATTGGGACCGAACAGGATTCTGCCTCATCTTCTCGAACGGCAGCGACAAGACATTATAACGTGTATCGTTACCTTCAGCGAAGGGTTATTTTATTAGAAGTAGTTATGCCCATAAAATACTTGGCCAAAATATGGCCATTGCTGTGAAATCCAGTCGTCTACCAAAACCAACTCGAGTGGTACGTTTGAGAAGCTAAAATATTGAGAACGTCAACAATCTAACGCGAGTAGTTCTTACTATGGGTGGATTTTTAAATGGAAAGAAATAAACGATTTGTCAAAGAAACATGGCGAAAAAAGTCAACTTTGGTCCGGGAGAAATATGAATGAATGAATATGAGTAACCAATACGAGTACGGCATTAGAGGTGAGTCTGGGAGATGTTGCATTGTGGGTGCATGCTGCATGAAGTATGTACCTAATAAAAGGATGAACATAAATTGAAGAGAAATGCAGAGAATGGGACGAGATTTAGCAGGAAAAGACATTAGTAATCAAAGGAATTGGAAGATTATCAAAATGACGTTTTAGAGTATTTTGATGTACCAAAAACTTTTTATGGTACATCAAAATTCTTTGAGTTAAAAATAACGCTGTAATTTTTTCGAAGATAGGACATAAACACTATTTCGTTGCCGTTGGGTATGGATCCATGAGGTCAATATAGTGGACAGTGTGGAAACATAGGGTTGTAGCACATCGTGTCGCTCGCTAAAGCGATTGATAGATTCAGATATGAATTTAAACCAGTGAATTAATGTGGCATTGCTCCTTATTTGGTCGACAAGTTCCGTTTCATCCACAGCTATTACCCCACTCTCTCCCCCAGACTATCGTCATCTCACCTACCGAATCACCGAATCTGTCGGTCTGTACCTGGGTCACTTCATCCTACCCCTTTCTGTTCCCTCTTCCCTTCAAATCCACGCGATCTCGACGCCTGCGTGACGCCTATTTGCAACGGTGAATGCGTCAGTATATTTGTAAATTATTCCACAAGTCAACCCAGGTCAACCGCTTTCGAAAAGTATTTGACGAAGCCGATCGCCGATGAATTCATGACCGTCGCCAGCCAGAGCGAGGATTTTTTCCCTCTTTGTAGTTGGTATTGGTGGAACTATTTTCGAACACTTTCTCGTGTCGTACTCAACTTAAAAAATAACTGATATCCTAACGGCGTTTGGAAAAGGAACGTTTCTGTGGCCTCGAGATGCAAAATTATCGAGAGTCCATGCGATTAGAATGAATATAACAAAAGCTGTTTCACGTTTAGACGAAAATTTCATTTCGGAAACGCTCTCACAATGTCGAGAAAAAACATGACTAATGTAAAAATTGGTAAAAAAAACTTTGGATGGTCAAGAATATTCTGCAATCTTTGTCAATAGGCATTGATTATATTTAATGGCTGCATAAAATGCTTTTATCGGAACAATTTATAGAAGAGAATGCCCTGAAATTTCAACTCTCTTTTTAAGAATTCCCTCTGCAAGGCAAGAGTCTGGGAGTTTATCACTTCGGCTCCAATTTTCTAGCGGAATTATAGAGAAATAGAGAGGATATTAGATAAACTGTGCTAAGAATTGAATCAGAAATATTCAACGCCAAATTCGCTCATAAACAAAAGTCGAAATACGTAATCCGAGGGTAAGGTAACCAAATAAAAGCGGAGATGAAGGCATAACGATCCGAAATCGTTCATCCCTGATCATACGTATTTTATTCTTGGATCAATCGAAAAAATTAGTTCTCTCCCACTTTTTACCTTCACGTAATTTGAAGCTCGGTTTTTTCCTCCGAAAAAAGGGAGGGAAGTGGGCGGGATGCTAAAGCCTTCAATCATCAATTCTTGGCTACGCCGATCGGTAGATTGCTGTCCTTATTATAAGGCGAACGCAGTAATGACACCTGCCGTCTCTAATTTTCTCAGACGTCACTCTTAAATTAATTTGCAAATTAAAAAATATTCAGGGATTGCAGCACTTTCAAGGAAAGCAAATTTTCTTCGAATAACGTGGCATTTTCTCCAGCCGTGTTTTCACCTTTTCTTCTCGGGTTAACAATTGCGAGAGAGAATTACATATTGAGACAGGTTTTTCGCTCAAATCTAACTTCTAACTTTTGTTTCCACCCTTGGTTTGACTTGAAATTATTCATGAAGGAATCCCGCAGGGTAAAATAAATGGAGTCAGGGGAGACTTCATGGATGTATTTGATATCCAGAGTGAAAATGAACATGATAATTTATCACAATTTTATACGGCAATAGCACCACGCGTTACATTGCACTAATTCAGTTCATTTTCCCTAGGGGTATAAATTAGACCATGAAACGTTCATCAGGGAATATCACATATCTGTAATATACATATCTTTAATAATGCTATTTTATGGGTGCCATGAGTTTTCTTTGGGTATGGTTCCTAAAAGAAATTGAGGCAATAAATATCAAGTCACTGCAAGGAAATCATTGACGATTTTAGCACTCATTTTTTTGTCATAGCGAACTGAGCGTAAGAAACACCAGTATGTTAGTTTAGCAACAAGCCTTTTTTCATCCGGGGGGCCTCACTTGCCGATTTAGTGAGGTGAACGAATGAAAATCACATAAATTATGTATTTTTTAAAAATTGTTTTTTAATCCTTCAATAGTAATGAAAAAATTGCTTTTAATTCAACAGTAATTTCTTCCATGGTCCAAATCGTAGTTCCTTTTCCCCAATTTCATAGACAGAACAACCTTTACACATATACATAACAGAAGAGTAAAAGGCCATGAAAAGATGGAATAGATCTAGAAAGTGATGGGTGATTGACTGAAGAGAATCTGAAAATATAAATAATTAATCCCAAGAAGAGAAGACCGTTCATGAGACAATGCATGAGCGCGACAGAGCCGAAAGAAGTACATAAGAAGAAGGCAGCATAACATAATTAATAATAAATTGGATTGTGTTTCTTGAATTAACCTAAGAAAAGAATATTTTACCTGCCCACCAAGATTCGATAATTTGTCTATATAACCCGGGTCAAATTAAGCGGCGCTCTCCCGACCCAGGGCTCAAGGATTGTATACGCGTACATGTGCATGTGAATAATGTGTATGTATTTCCAAGAGATGAAATAAAACAAAAAAATCCGATGAGACAAAATAAACTTACTATGTATTTTCGATATTTGATCGGCAAGATTATTTATAATACGTACTTACATATCCAACCTCGTATTTTTCTCCTTTAAAGGGCCGACAACGTCAACAGAAAACGACAGCCAGTTCATTGGGATCACTCGCATGAAAAACGAATGAAAAGTAAAGCATACAGACCCCCTATAAGCCAACTGTTTTGACTATCACTGCACCTTTCGTGATCGTAACTATTGACCGGGTGATCGAGATATTTGACCACGGCGACCGGGACTGAAAGCGAGAGGCGGAATTTCGATTCAAGGCTGATTAAATGCAACAGTGGAGCGGTAATATTGTGTCACAAGCGAAGGCTCATTTATAAATAGAAGACCTATAAAAGGAAGGTGGACATCGAAAAAAGGAAGCACAGAAATTTTTTCTGAGGTAATATTGATCAAATGATGGAGATAAAATTTGTTTACTTTTAAAAATGCCCACCCGTAACTCTTAAACCCGATTGTAGGAAGTTTTCTTCCAGAAGGTTCAAATAATCCTACAAAAAAACCTCGAGATAGGGATGAAAGCATTTCATCAGAACTTTATCATAAGGCTATGATATTAAATAAGCAGCAGCGAGGAGTAGACACCGACAAAAAGTAAAAAAAAATGGATAAAAAGTGCAAGTAAGAAAAAATAAACGAGAAAGTAAGTAAAGAAATGGTAGAGATAAGAATTTGATTCTTCAGAAGAATGGCGAAGATAAATTGAGCACCCAACTACGGGGGGAGACTGTTCAAGATAGAATCTAAGAAGGCGAAGAGAAAAAGGTCCGTAGATTAAGTAATACCCCACCGGGGATTAAAACCCAAGGTTGGCTAGAGATTTTAAATGGAAGGCGAAATAGAAGACACATTGCATGTGACCACCTTAAATAAGCATCTAACTGCTACCGCCAACCAAAATCAGTTGTTACTGAATCTGGAATCAAACGCTCGTGCAATTGAGGTAATTTTACTAATTAAACTTAACCCATCACAGCATTAAGACTATAACATCACAATGCCACCATTGCTTTTTCAAACAATAGTCGAAAATTTCGATTATTGTTTTGGTTCACGTTGGTTGCACTTTTCCAACCTCAAAGGCTGCATAACGACCTTTTTTTTCAAGAATTGCTTCGTTTTAGAAATCTATCCTGCTTTCCACGGAATTTTCGTAAGTGATCTGTGCTCAAATAAAGCAAATTTTCGCCATTTATGAATCTACTTGCATATACGTTCAAAACTGTATGCTTCGCATAATACCTGAATTGTTCTGGTCAACCAACGAAAATCACAACAAATAATGCCCTTTTTGAAGAAGTGTATATTCATGCAAACTGAAAGGGTTGAATTTGATAAATGATGGACGATGGTGTACCTTTTTCATTCCCATTGCTTTGCCTTTCTCCATGCTTAGATCGTGGTCATGTAAGCCACAAGGTCTTCAGCAAAAGGTGTACTAGTTGAGCATTTATTTTTTTCTGAAGTGAACACAGTAACCAATAATTCATTATGTACGCAAAAGGTAAACCCACTAGTGAATACATACTTATCGTAACCGATAAAAGTACCACATACATATTCTACTCGGTCATTCATTCTTATTGAAGACTAAGATTGAAAACTAGTTCCTTTGATTTCAGAAATTTTCGGCTTGTTATGGTCGGGTTTTCCGATAAGCTTTGCCAATCATCACAATGACGTCACTTTGAATATTAAACTGCAGTTCGTGTCGATTTATTGAGTATTCTTCAAATTAGAGAAATATATACTATATAGTTATTATCTGAGGGGTTAGTGACAGAAGTTGTAGCAAGCAAGCTCTCCAGCATTTCGCATTTTAGAAGAAAACTATCTTGCAATTTAGCGCAACTAGCAGTAATAAAGTCATTTCCGCTTGAAGCTCGAAATCTATAACACACTTTTCGTTTTAAATTTATATTTTCGTTCATTCCTCGGTCATCAAGAAAGGTTATCAATAATATGATGGTTTACTGACAATTGATCAAAGGCAAATGACAGTAATTGATTAAACCTGATCGGCCATTTTTAACGCTCTCTAATTTGGTCCAAGAAATTCAAAGAAACTTATATGAATACTCAATTTGCAGACGCAATGATAGTCACCGCCAAGCGCGTCTCGTCACGTGCAGTGGGCTGACAACAAGAGAGACTAAAATGGAAAAAAGATTTTCAAAGCGTTTGTTGCTTCTTGTTTAATTCACATTTCGGATGCCTTCTCGGTCGGGGCTTACGCACTCTCACGCTCATGGCTTGCGTGCCAGCAACCCAGAAATAATCACTGCTACTTCATTCCCAGACCAAACTCATTAAGGTAGTAGTAAGCCATTACGGCAGTGCTTTTATAATTTATCTCAGTTTCAATAGAGACTTGATAATAATCCGAGTGACTGATCAATGAAGGGAGCCGTTCAAATACGAGATTCATATATTTAACGATCTTCAAACTGAATACAGATTGAGCATATGTGGAAATGAGACCCCTTGGATCTCCACCATAACATCCTTCACCTGTCGATACATTTGCCCGGAGAATTTCCTCGACGAGGTTCCACTCTAACATGGGTGGTTGAAGACCCACAGAGGAGGAAATATGCGTTTTTTTGCCTTTTCGCGACCGATAAATGTTCACGCCGCTAGGAAGAAAGATGTGGGGTGGAAGATGAATCTCTTTCTCCCACTCCGGGTATAAGGGCAACAGATTCGCGCGGGGGCGTAGAGGGGACGGGGAGGAGGAGGAAGTTGGGTGGGGGGGGTTGTGTAGGTGGCGAGGACGGAAGAGCGGGGTGAGAAAGCGAATCACCTCCTTTTCGCCTTTGGTTTTTCGCGGGCAACGGGAAGGAGACGGGGATCTCGACAACTTCCACGCGAGGAGAGATAAAAAAAAGGTCAAGTGAAACAGGAAGAAAGGAAAAAAAAGATAGGAAGAGAAAGGGAGGAAATACTTGAGAGAACTGGGCGTGGCTGGGCCCTCACCCCCTCTCTCTCTCTGTCTCTCTCTCTCACACACACACACACTCATCCTCTTTCTCTCTCCACTGAAAGAGAGAGAGAGGTAGGGAGAGAGGGTTATGAGGGGTGCGTAGTTATATAGGTGAAAGGGTCTTGGAGGGAGGGGCTTGGGGGTCGGGGGCCGTTCGAGGGTTTTCCGACGTGGGGTGCGGTAGATGAAAGGAGGTGCAGGGGAGGAGGTGGTGGGGGGGTTAGGGTTCAGGACGCGAGGGAGAAGTTGGAGCGTGTGGGGAGTAGGAGGGGTAGAATGGGTGGGCGTGGGGAGGGAGGATCGCGGGTGATATCGGAGAGCGACGTGAAAGGAGAAGGCAAAAAGGAATTCCGCTCGCTCCCCCTCACCGGAATCGATCTTAGCCGGATTCCTGACGTCACGGGCGCTCTATTACGCCCCCTTCTAACGGTTTAACCCATCCTTTCTCTTTCCGCCCCTTTCCACCCACTCGTCCTCACCCCGACCGGTAACCTTTAGCCCTCGTTTAGAGAGACAGACTACTTGAAACAAAAGCAAGACGGAAACGTGAAAGATGTGTGTTGCTTCTTACCGTGACCGACGATCGAAACGCGCGGAGGGGCTTCACGTCCCGCTTTGAAACGCGTGGCAGCTCCGCACGTGGACGTTATCCGATTGTTACAGAAGGGTGACAGCAACGTACGCCTACAAGAGAATAATATATAAATTTATATTATAATTATACAATGTATATGAATATATAAAAAAATAGAAAAACATTAACACATCAAATTATGCATAATATACAGAAGACAAACACATCCTTGGAGAAAACATCAAGCAGCAGCGATACAAAGTACATATTAAAATTAGCTTTAAAACAGAGACGTAAATAAAAAGGACGCTCACATATACATTCTTATCTCTTGACGGCAATTATTAAGTGCTAATGAAGTGGATTAAAGAGAGAGGGCAGTTAAGAAAAGGGAATTTAGAAGCATTAAATGGGACGAAAAGAGTACTAGCAGAGTATATAGAAAAGTATTAGTAGGGGTTGGGAGACGGATGCAAAATAAGAATAATGAGAACTCATCTCTTAATGAGATCTTATCTAAATAATAAGGGATATCTATAGCCGAAAACAAAACGATATAAACAGCAAATAGAAAAGGACATGAAAACCGTGGATTACGGACAAAATGGTTACGAGAAAATGAAATGAATGAATGTAAACACAGAATAAAATGGAGGAAAGAAAACGAAATAAAAATAAACTGATAGTGCAACAGAATCGTGTTGGAAGACGCAGTATAAGGATAGGGAAAGCTAACTGAGGAAGGGTGAAACTGATGAGCTATATAGGAGGGTGGAAGCGCTGTCAAGGTGCCAGAAAGAAAAATCTGTGCAAACCAACAAAGATAAGTCAGGGAAATTATAAATTGAAACAGGAAAGTATCTGAAAGCTGAAAGGGCTGAAATGAATTAATAGAGGACACATATGGTAAAGACATTAAGCCAGTAAGCTTGGACAAAGAAAGAGAATATGACGTAGATTACGATAGCAATGTCCAGCATATTATATAACAAGATAGAAAGGAACATTTTGGGGAAATTGTCAGTGTGATAGCCATGGAATAAGGATTAATGTAGAAAAACAAAGGCTGAGAGGTTTTATAGAAAGAGGAAGGTTAAGTTTTAAAATAGATGCTCATAAACTTGAGCAGGTGGAACAATTTACGTATTTCGGAAGTGTTTCGGACCAAAATGATCAAATTAATAGGGAAGAATTGAGTTAGGCAGAGAGGCTTTCACAAGTTGAAGGGAATTGATGACAGGGACGTTGAGTAAATATGTTAAGAAAAGACAGGTCAAAACTTTGATATGGAGCGTGGTTTTGTGCGGCGCAGAAACATGGACATTGAAGCAAGATGATAGGCGTAAGAGCATATTTGAGGAATTTTTTAATTCAAATTAATTTTAATTAACAAAAATTTAATTTTTTCCCTCTTCTCCTTTCATCCACTGCTTCCGGGTCCTCCTCTGCCTCAGTTCTGTTCCTAATTCCTCTTGAGAAAGGTGGTTGCACCACCGAAAATTCGAGAACCAGTGAGTCCCTCTTTTATGTGTTCCAGTTTCTGTGTTTGTGTCGACTTGTTAGTCCATTTACATTATATAAAAATATATATATATATATGTCTACACGTATATATATTTATATAATCCATATGTAAACACACACATATAGCATACACATATATCTTTATCAGGTAATCTACCGGTTAAGGTAGGTTTGGATGGACACAACTATCAAATAAACATTTTGTGACTCCCCACCTGGCAAACTAATCTATATCAGGTCCCTCTTCATCTCGGTGTACTTCTGTCCTCCCTTCATCTCATCCAACATCCCTATCCTGCTCCTACCCTTTTCTCGCTTTCCCAACATTCTTCCCTCTATTACCTTCTTCAACATTCCACTACCGCTCAATACGCCTTTCATCCATTTTTCCTGCCTCCATAGGATTTCTCTCAACAAACCCCTCTCCTCACCCACCATAACCAGTACTTCCTCATTTGTTCATACACATATATATACTTTTTTACAAAAAGTTCCTAAACTTGGATTCGAACCACTTCTCCTTTTGCCGGAAGGATTTTTAATTTTCTGGGCCGAATTTAGAGGCACACACATACACATATTTGTGAATATACACCCACATGCTTAAATACAGATGCGTGATAAGAGATAATGGGACCGCTGACACAGATTGCATCTCCGTCCGTGAAATCCGAGCGCTTCGTCTTAGAGCAACGAACGAGTGGGCAATGGCAGCGTATAATTGACACGAAAATTACGTAATAACGAATCTTACAGTAATATCTATCTTCGCGGAGGTGAGGTAGAGCTCTAGCGTTGGTGGAGAGTACCGGTTTCGAATCCAAGCTCTAAGCATTGCCTCTGGTTATATCCCTTTCCCCTTTGTCTAGTGTTTCATGGGCTAATTAATGGACTTAACATGGAAACAGGCAAAGGATGTGATGTAAAACCTATGGGGTATGGTTTTTAGCCTCTGAATGATTCGTTCCAGGTGATGTACCCAGAGGTAAACCCATAGAGGTAACTTGAGTGGACATTTCATGTCCCTTAAATAAAACAATTAGGTGATATGTGCTTATTCTACCTATAGAATCTAAGCAACTAATTCGACTACAATAATGAACTCGTTGGGATGTTTACGGTTGAACAGAACATGGTTTTAGATGAACAAGTTGCGGGAATTCATTGGAGAAACCATTTATAAGTCAGTAATTTTGTGCCAGCAACATTCCAAATGACATTGAAAACATTCCATGTCAGCTCTCATCACAACACAGAGAGCACACACAACTAAGAGCCTGAACCAAAGTAATAATATTCATTTGCCTTGCACAAACGGACCTAAAAAAGGTTTTATTAATGGAGCCGGAGTAATTGCATAAAAATACGAAGTGAAGACATAATATCCAAATTTTCAAAATAATAAGGTTATGTAACACTTGCCGAGACATTTTTTATATCGCATTAAATAAATGTATCTCATGGAAAATATCACTATAGCAAATGCCACACGTAGCATATTCCATCGTATTTTATCTAAATTACTCTCAAATAAATTAATATTAAATAAAAAATATAATGAATACATTAATGCAAAGGGTATCGATTAGATAGCATCTATATCATCCAAAGAATGAATTATTAATTCGATCTCTAACTGTAAATAACTCCGTGGAAGGCCCAAATCAAATTAACAAACAGAGGACTGACAGCCAAGTTTGTGGTGGCTCTTCAATAATTACCCGGCTGATGCATTTCAGAATAGCTCATTTTAAAAATTAAAATGACACGCTCCTCTGAGAAATTTCTATGCCTACTAGGGTTGTTGGAAGCATCAACTGGCCCAAGAAACTTGATACGACACATATTGCGTGAAACCATGCCACGCAAACAGGCAATGATGACTCGTAGTCTTAGGAATCATCTTTAATAACAACAATAATTCCTTAATTCGTCAAAAATGTATTTATGATTCTTTTGTCATTACGATCGACGCCGCCATAAACATTCCTTTTTTTTGGGTCTATCAACTTGTCTAGACATGTGAAATGTGTGTTCCTTCTGACTTCAGTCAGACGAATAAAATGGCAAGCAATATACGTGTTTTCAATTACGAATGCATCATTTGTGGTTTAATTATTTTCCTAAAAATGGAAGGCAGAAGGTGGAATCGGGGACAACCAAAATATAGCTAAACCTTCTAAAACCACCATAATATCAACCACAAGGTTTCAATCTCATCTCTATCGTCCACTTTGTTCATTGTTTGCTTGTGTGGATTCCGTGACCGAGATCATTCACAAATGTATACAAGAATATGCATGTAAAATCTGTACACGTTATCATGCCACTTCGGCAATTGAGTCATATTTAATTCTTGTATGTGAAAGAAAGTTAAGAAAAGACTCGTCAAAACTTTGATATGGAGCGTACTTACGTATGTACGGCTCGGAAACATGGTCACTGAAGCAGGAGGATAGAAGTAGATAGGAAGCTTTTCAAATGTGGGTGTGGGGAAGAATGGAGAAGGTGAAATGAACCGAAAGGAAAACAAATGAGGAAGTACTGGAGTTGGTGGGTGAGGAGAGGTGTCTGTTGAGAGAAATCATAAGGAGGAAGGAAAAATGGATAAAAGGCGTTTTGATCGGCAGTGAGATGTTGAAACTGTAATAGAGGGGAAAATGTTAGCAAACGAGGAAAGGGCAGGAATAGGATAGGGGTGTCAGATGGTTTGAAGGGAGGAAGGAAGTCCCCAGAGATGAAGAGAGGCTTGTTGTAGAGTAAGTTGCTGGATTGGGTTTGGTTTGGAGAAACAAAATATTTATTTGATAGTTGTGTCCATACAAAAACCTACCTTAACCGGCAGATTACCTAATAATAATAATACTTCCCGTTCTAATCAAAGAAATGACTGAAATTGACGAACCTGAAAATGAAGACAACCGCATACCTTTATTTAAACAAGAGGTGATGTTACGATTCTAATTCGATGTGTGACATGACATTAAATATTCATCCAATTATGAAAATATGTAATTAGCAGTAGTTACCAGTTTAGCGCAGATTCCTGACAAACCCTAGCACTATACAATAATGTACTCGTATACTCTAGCTAAATAGATACAAAAAATCCTTAAATCTTACAAATGACAATAACTCACTCTTTAGACTTGTATGCTTCCTACCTTCCTTAACGCCATCCAAATTCCTTTTTTTTACTCGCTCTACCTCGATTTCCCAGTTTTCTTCCTTCTATTACTGCTGTCACTATCCCATTGTCTCTCAGTACGTGCATTCTGCACTCCCTTTCCCCGCCTTCTTCGAATTCCTGCCGAAAACCCTCTCTCTTCCCCCTCTATGCCTAATCATATCGTTGGTATACCTTTCCGTCAAATTTATTTTCTCCTTTATTTCCCAATCGACCTCCTTCCTTATCGATCCTTATCCTCTTCTCTCAAGGATCAAGTTTCCGAAACATACAAAACGACATTTCATATTTAAGTAATAACGATAATCGGCGCTCCATACTATACAAAGTAACTTATTCATGACAACATCATATTATTCGGTCATTTACGATCCACAACACCCTGCGTTTTTAAAATTTGAATCTATCCGAAGTTCCTATTACACATCAATGGAAAACTTCGGAATTATTATAGCTCCTCTATTGCTAATTCGTGAAGCAACAAATTCTAGAATGCAATACTCCAGGGATCGCTGATTAAAGAAGTAAAGAATTGTGTTCTGGGTTTCACAGCTTATTATGACATAAAGGATAAGGGAAACAAGTAAGTCGTTTTATTTACTTATGTCACGATGCGCTGCAAGTACCAACGTGGGTGCATTTCTCCTCCATCCAGAAGCCCATGTGTCGATTTTGAGCATTAGCTGCCCTATTGTTTTCTATTTTCCTGTATTAAACAAAATCAATGGTTGATGCGGAATTTAATAATTTTTATTTTGACATGCAAATGTGAATCACAGCCAACTTCTTGTTGACGACGGAAGGAAGACAAAATTAAAATACGTTTATTAAGGGAAGACTGGTGCAAGTAGATTTTCTAACGTCTCCCTAACGTAACGAAAACGTCAAAATATGATGCTAGTTGTAATGAGAACAGTCATAATTTATGCAACTGCTGGGAAAACCCATGAAATGAGGATATTTGTGGACTAAAACTACCTGTGCTGGAGGAACCACGAAAGAGATAGTCTTCAGAGTAACGCACGCGATTAATAAAGAGCAACATAATCCTCCGTCGCTAACAACCAAAAACAAAAGCCTAGAGTTTAGGAAACAATTCAAATATATTTAAATGAGGTGTACATTACGGGCTGAGAGTGGGATGGACTGGAGTAAGAATTAAGAAGTGATTATTGGGAGCTTAATATGGGGTATTAAAATTCAAATGGACTACTGAAAACATTTCCTTTCAACGAGAGTGTGCAAACGCAGATGTTTCAAAGAAACCGATTAGAAGAAGGAACCAAAGAATTGGATACAGATGGGAGATATGAGTGTTCTGATATGGGTCTTAATTTACCCATAAAATGATGGCCTTCAAACTAGGAGTAATAAAACTGGCCCAATACTCTGATTCCAAACCAACGAGCACATTTTTGGGCCAAGGAGACTTTCAACTGGGTCGAAAAACCTACTATTAAAAATAATATCACCTGTTAACTAGTCATTGTTAGATTCTAACAATCAATTAATATTTTTAACGAAATTTTGAACGAAAGAGAAAATTATCGGAAACGAGTGCCATGAGAATTAAACAAGTTTTAATGAGAATAAAGTCATACAGTTTATAGTAGACATTACGTCGGAAACATCGAAAACTATATGAAGAAAGGTATCAAATAACGGTGATAAGAGCAGAAAGACGAATTGAAGTCAATCACTTTTAGGATTTATCACCTATGACGAGAGATGATGGAGTGAAAAAACTAGTAACACTTCTTGTTCGAACACGACCACTGCAACATTAGCACAAATGCATAATTTTCAACCACCCCACCACCCAATTCTGTCTAGAAGAGAAATATGAGTAGAATCTGGGATCCTGAGACTTCTGGAATCTCCTTCAGGAGTTAAGGATGAGGCCAAATAATGACGGAGTCCATAGCTGCAACTAAATTTCATGTCGAGCAAAAATCTGACATGTAACTACCACCCCATATTGCATACTGCAACGCAACCCGCATTTCGCGTGAGCATAGCCGTATTGCAGTGAACGTATTGGTCGAAATTTCTCTTTGTTAAATAAAATACGCGCTGAAATACTTCAATATGATGCAGAAAAAGAGAGGAAAAATGTTGCTTGAGAAATATGTCTTATTTTTCTTCTACGCAGGGGAAAGCAATGGGAAGCCAGCAATGGTGCAGTAACTTAACCCGCGGCTTGGATTCGAATTCTGGAGATGGTAGGAACAGCCGTCTCGAGTTTCTAATTCGCGGAGAGAACAGCACTTTTTTTGCACAAAAACTTGCGGTCCCTCTGACGAGACGCTAAATTTCAGAGCCTTTTCCTTATCGAACATGCGATTGCCAGACGCCAGACTCTTGTGCCACCCTTCGCCCCTTCCTCTTCCCACACCTGTCCCCAATAATACACTTAACTTCTTTGACACGATGTTAACCCAACGACAGCTGCACAATTAAATTGCATTAATTTAATTTACAGAAATGTATCGTTTTACTTTTGTTCCTACTGGGCTGATGCCCTTATCTCAGAACCCATTACTATCCTTGTAATAACCACATCCTTATAGGTGTCGGATCACAAACATTTTATTAACTGCATAATTTTGGAGTTGGGAGAATTGTTTTGGAGAGTTAAGGAAGTAAAAGAAGGATTAAAAGCATAGTACTTATCAGAAATTTCTCAGAATCTGTAGTGTTAATGCAGCCGTGGTAGTCAAGTGAGTGGTGTGAGATACATCACGCAATCCTTACTAATAAGGTACTCCGTCATGTTACAAATAGCACAACAGACCAGATTAATTGATTGAAAGGAATGGGAAAATGCAAAACAATTATTTTATTTGATATTTAATTTTATTACCCGAGTAGACTTTGGCGTCTCCAAAAGAGAAATGGTGAAAAACTTCCTCAGAGTGCCGATTGATTCTGATTGTATTATATATATGTTGAAAACTTAAGAAATATGTTGGTTTTATTAATCTCATAGTTGCGCGATGGCGTAGAGCGTCAAACATTCTTGCACCAGAATAGAATTCTATATTGTGCGCGTTTCACCGTGAAAATTCCATTATATCCTGTACGATACGATGTAAATAATTGTATCCCATTGTATTCATCAGTCATCTATCATCGCTCATAATGCTAGAAGGCTAAAAATAGCCCACTGCTGGTTGATAATAGGATTCTCCCGGCCTAACCTGGCTACTTCAATGTTATGACGGTTGAACGTGATACCGACAGACCGAGGAAAAAATAACTGGTGGTTGAATATGGATGTTCCTGACCTTGCGGTCATCTCAATCTCGATTTAGAGTTTTGTTCGTTTCAAATACGCTGTCGTTGTATCCCTCTGTATTGCAGCAGGGAAATCGAAGGGAAGGTGAATTAAGCGAGGGAGATGTCTCATGGATGGCATGCAAATTTTGGAACAGGTCGCTCTTCATATTTGCAGTTCCAGAGGGAGTCGATTAGAGGGTTATGTGTTGTTGGGATGCCCTCGTTTCATTTAAGAAAGATCGCTTTCAATGTTTTGAGGATGGGAGAAAGGTTAAGGTCTTTCCATATATCTTTATTCCTGATGACCCATGGGGCACCAAGGATTTTCCGGATAATTTTGTTTTCCATGGACTGGATGGACTATTTACATGTGTCTTCGCTGCGTGTAGTCATACTGGTCATGCGTGGGAGAGGACTGGGCGAGTCATGGCTTTGCAATGGATGGATTTTTGGTCGCCAGAGCTAGTGGAGGAGGAGGTTGAATGAGGAGATACTGTACATTCGGAAACTCAAATGCATTAAAAACGCTATTTCACCGAATCATCAGATTCAAAGAAAGAGAGCCGTTTCAAAAAATGGTATTTTGGAGAACAGATTTCAGGAACCACAACGCAGTTTTTTCAGTACATACTCAGATTTTCGGTATTTTATCAATCATACATGGAATTGAAGTCACATAAAAATGGAATTTTCACGAAAATTATCACATTTTTTTATTATTCCCTTTGTTAGTTTTCTCGCACACCTTCGGTCTGAGAAATCCTAGGAATTCTTGACATCGAGGCAGTTCTTGAGCTCTCTCTCACATCGGAAGAAAATCATTATGCCGTCATAAAAATTCATGACGTCGCTCTCACCTCACAGCGGACAGACTAAGAATAAAAAAGGTTTGGGGTAGGTAGGTACTGTTTTTGTTGGCCACAATACAATGGTGGGCAACCGGCCGCTTCTGCTACCAAAGAGCCCTCTTCCCTCCGACCTTGAGAGGAAGAAACACTACACCAAACCCCCGCCAAGTCCCGTTCTATTGTATTTCTCCATCATAATTTATACTTTCCCTAGCTTTTCTTTCCTTATCCTTCGGTTTCCATTTCCCGCTTTTGCTCCCTCCCTCAAACTTACCCCAAATGCGCCCCTTAAAAGAGCTGTGCTGTCCCGTTTGTTCTATAATGATTTATATATCATTAGAATTTTAAACTACGCTTTTTTCCGTGAAATAACAGTCGATCTTTTTTAATAGCCAATATTTTTAATGAATGCAAATTAATAATACGGTCGTTGAAGAAGGATGATAGGTGTAGATTGGGGGTTTTTGAAATGCGGGTGTGGGGTAGGATGGAGAAGGTGAAATGAACCGGAAGGAAAACAAATGAGGAAGTACTAGAGATGGTGGGTGAGGAGAGGGGATTGTTGGGAGAAATCATTAGGAGACAGGAATAATGGATGAAAAGCATATTGATCGGCAGTGGCATGTTGAAGACTATGATAGAGGGGAGAATGTTACGCATAAGAGGAAATGGCAGGAACAGGATAGGGATGTTGGACGGGATGAAGGGAGGAAGGAAATACACAGAGATGAAGAGGGACTTGATGTAGAGTAGGATGTTCAATACTGTTTTGAAAGGAGTTACAAAATTTGGTAGGTGTGTCCATCCAAAACCTACCTTAACTGTTAGATTACCTATAATAATATTAAACGTATATATGAGATCGTGTTGCCCAAGGGTAGAGTGTTGGTCTACTAATCGGATGGCACGGGATTGACTCCCAGATAAGCCTCTCTGTGCGCCCATAGCTGTGTGATAGATAATTCAGGTACCAGATCTCCCTGGGAAACCATAACCTGCACAATGAAAGGCACTGGCCCTACTACCTAGGCATGTGAATTCCACACGTCATCGGGCTTAGTACATGGAGTATTCTACGGTTTCCTACCAAACCGACCTTCGGGTTTATTACTGTGGTTATGGCTTTTTGATATATATTTATTTATCTTTGATATGTACATATAATACATATATTATAAACACAGTAATCAACCCGATGGTCGGTTTGGTAGGTGATGGCAGAGTTCACCCAGTACTAAACCCGATGGCGTGTGAAATTCACACATCAGGGTAGGGGGGCCAGTTCCTTTCCCTGTGCCAGTTATAGTTTCCCAGGAAGATCTGGTACACCGCTTGGGTGGAGCTGCAGGTGCCCAGAGTGCCTCCAGGGAATCGAACCCGCGACCCTCCGGTCAGTAGTCCACGCTCCACCTCCTTGACTACCGCAACCAAATATATATGTGTATGGATATGTATATATTTGTATATGTTATAAAAATATATATATCTAAACCCACAGATTTAGAATTTTTAAAACATAGAAACCCATAGAAAGGACACGACATATGTAGTTGACGTTTCAACGGCACGACCATCGTCATCAGAAACGACTGATGACGACAACTGATCGACGAATCTGATGAAGACGGTCCTGCCATCGAAACGTCAACAACATAAGTGAGTGTCCTTTATTTGTATTTCTATGTTTAACAAATTCTATATCTATGTGTTTTACCCGATGGCGTGAAAAATTCACACATCAGAAGGGGGGCCAGTTCCCTTCCCTGTGCAGGTTATGGTTTCCCAGGAAGATCTAGTATCCGAAAAATCACATAGCTTGGATGGAGCTGCAGATTCCCAAAGTGGCTTGCCCGGCAATCGAACCATCGCCCTCTAGCCACGCTCTATCCCCTGGACTACCGCGAACCATCAAACGAAGTAGCAAGATAGTATTAGCAACACAAATAACCACTCTAACCACTTGACCTATCGCGGAAACGTAATTCACACTAAGATCTGCAGGTCTTTATGCAACAAGTACCCAGATTTTTTGGCCTAGAGATGGCGTCAGGGGGCTATTTCACCCACCAAAGGTCAAATACACGACACACAAGAGGAAGGACAGTATAGCAATCATACAACATCCTAAAGGATATGAGCACTGCGTTTAGCGGCACACATAGCCAGAAGAAAGAGACGACGAGCCACATTAGCCAAATACACATTCAAACACGGAATCCATATGGTGAACAAATATTCAATCTCATGGTTAGAGCATCGGCCCGGCAAGTCGAAAGATCCGGTGTTCAAGAGCCGGTTAAGGTAATATTTTTGTGGTTGTGATCCTCTCCAAACCGCCTTGCCCACATCTCCTGTGTTCGTCTTTTATATTAGTCCCGGCAACTGCCTGACTCGGCCCAATCGCCGTGTGTCGTGCCCGGCAGGTGGAGAGGAAAGGCTTCAGCGGTTCGTTATCTCACGAAACCCTTGCAAAGGAAAACCGACAGCAACAGGAGAGTAGACGCAGTAGAAGAAGACCGATTTAGTTAGAACAGGAACTTGGAGTGTTAGGACAATGTTGAGGACAGGAAAATTAGAAAATATAAAGCAAGAGGGGGAAAGAGGAAATATAGACATTTTAGGTCAATACGAGGTGAAATGGAAGGATAGCGGGGATTACTGCAGTGATAGTTATAGAATATTGTACAGCGGCGGGGGTGAGATCCAACGAGGGGTTGCCATTTTTTGAATAAAGAGGTACGAAGAAGCGTAGTCAACATAGAACAAACAACGAATAGAATATTACTAGTTAATATAAAAGCAGAACCTACGAACTTGGTCATTGTTCAGCTATACATGCCACTAAGCAGTCATAAGAAGGAAAAAATCGATAGAGTATACTACGAGTTAGAGGATATAATCGCGTGTGTTCCTGCAGGAAAACATTTTATAGTGATGGGGGATTGGAATGCGACGGTAGGCGAAGGAAGAGATGATGAGGTGGGGGCCTGCGGTTTGGTTTTACACGAGGAATGATCGCGAGGAGAAAGCAAATGAATTCTCCAGGATACAGGGGTTAGGCATCGCCAACACTTGGTTTACACAACACAAAAGGCGTAGGTTTACATGGAAAATGCCAAGTGACTCAGAAAGGCATAATTTAGATTATTCTGATTAGGCACAGGTTTAGGAACATTGTGATCAATGCGCACAGCTTCCCGGGAGCGGATGCGGACTCAGACCACAATTTAGTTGTTATTAAGTGTAGCCTCCGTTTCAAAAAGTTAAGGCAGGGGCGGCGATTTAGAAAATGGAATTTAGACGCATTAAATGGATTGCCAATGAAGGAGAATCAGCAGGCTATAGAATACAATCAGAACGTATTTGCCTGTTTCGTAGATTTCAAAAAGACGTTTCAGAGAGATAATTGGGAAAAAATAATGATTATATTGCAGGAAATAGGAATAGATTGGAGAGACAGGAGGCAAATCCGAAAACTGTACATGTCATAGTCTGCTCAGGTGCGAGTGGGGGACGTAGAGTCGGGATGGACAGTGTCAGGAAGGGGTGTAAGGCAGGGTGCCCGTTGTCACCTACGTTGTTCAAAATATATGTGGAGGAAATGATGAAAGAAGCATGGGAAAAACTGGAGGTAGGAATGAAAGTCGTACGGGAATTCGTAAAATCCGTTAGGTTTGCTGATGACCAGATTTTAGTTTGTCAGTCAGCCAAGGGTTTGGAAGCATTACTGAATGAATTGGAAATTCAGATCTATAGATACGGTATGAGAATCAATATAAATAAAATAAAGGTTATGCGATGTTCCAGAAAGAAAAAGGCTAAGCTAAATATTAAAATAGGCGGGGAAAAAATAGAGCAGGTAGAACAGTTTACATATCTCGGAAGTGTTTTGGACCAATACGGTCAAAGTCGTAAGTAAGTAAGACCAATAAAGTCAAAGACGTAAGAGGAAGAATTGCACTAGGCAAAGAGGCTTTCACAAGGAGGAGGGAGTTGATGACACGGGCATTGAGTAAGGATGTGAAGGAGAGACTCGTTAAAACTTTGATATAGAGCGTAGTTATTTACGGCGAGGAAACGTGGTCACTGAAGCAGGATGATAGAATTAGATTGAAGGTTTTTGAGATGTGGGTGTGGAGAAGGATGGAGAAGGTGAAATGGACCGAAAGAAAAACAAATGAGGAAGTACAAGGTATGGCGGGCGAGGAGAGAGGTTTGTTGAGAGAAATCCTAAGGAGGCAGGAAAAATGGATGAAGAGCATATTGATCGGCAGTGGGATGTTGAAGACTGTAATAGAGGGGAGAATGTTAGACAAACGAGGAAAGGGCAGGAACAGGATAGGGATGTTGGACGGGATGAAGGGATGTAGGAAGTACACAGAGATGAAGAGGGACTTGATGTGGGGTACGTTTGTTGGATTGTGTTTTGCTATGAGTCGCAAAATATTTATTTGGTAGTTGTGTCCATCCAAACCTTAACCGATTGATAACCTAATAATAATCTGTGTGTGTACACATGTATACAGAGAGACAGCCTACCTTTGTACAGATTTGAGACGAGGATGATTGGGGGTTTTTGGTGAAAAGGTTGGAGACTGGAAATGTGGTGAAGAATGATGAATATAAAATGGATAGACAAAGTAACAAATGCGAAAATATTTCGAAGTATGGGTGAAAAAAGAAGTCTATTTACAATAAGATAGGATCATTGTACACATCTTAAACCATGATAGTTACCTGAATACCGTAACAGAAAGAAGCCCCTTGAAGGGAAAAAAATTGCAAAGGAAGGCAAAGGATGAATGAACTAAGAGAAGCATGTAATAGAATAGGTCGGTGGAAGGAGGTGTGATGGAGGATATCGGCACGTTAAAATATCTTAGAAATCTGCAACAAACCGATCCTAAAGTTGATAACCCGTGATGATGAATAGATACAATATTAAACTTGAATACTGCTGTAATTATCAAACTCCCCTCTGTTCTCTACAATTGCCGGTTGACTATGAAAACTCATAGCAACTAAGTTACAATCTTTGCAATGATAAACCCAGATTACGCATTCGAGGTTGACAATTGATGGCTCCTCTTTTATTCTCATTTAAAAATAAAGAATTTAATGTGATTCAGCAAATATAAATGCACTTTCACGTGTTTCTAGATCATTAATTATTGTTTTTGAAATTTCCCGTTAATCGTGGTGGCCCAGTATGCAATCAAGTGTTGGTGTTTCATTTGCCGCCCTCTTTCTACGAACTGAGCTGAGAACTAGTCCAACTTTTTGAACAAGTGAAACCAGCCTTGGAACAGGAAAGAACGGAGAGCGACTTCGTTTTAGTATCCGTGTATTCGCCCGCGCGTGCTTATTTGAATACTTATAATAAGGAACATTTTCCAGCCTGCATATTTGAAAACTTGGTGAATGAGCAAGCATGCAAGATGATAGGCATAGATTGGAGTATTTGAGACGTGGGTATGGAAAAGAATGGAAAAAATAGAATGGACGGAAAGGAAAACATCCTGGCATGATGGGGAAGGAGAGAATATTTTTGGGATATACCCATGCAGGCAGGCAATGTGTATTCAGAGCATTTTGATTGGCGATGGAATGTCGAAGGCTGTGATAAAGGGGAGAAGAACTTTAGGCAAGCGAGGAAGGGGAAGGAATAGGAGTACTAGATGGAATGAAGGGAAAGAGAAGGTATTTGGAATTGAACAGGGGTTTTGTTTAGAGTTGGGCGTCGGATTGTCTTAAAAGAGGCTAAAAATATAGGGGTGGTTTTAGGTCTGTCTGTTCAAAACCTACCTTGGACGGTAGGCTAAAAAATAATAATAACAATATTTTTTCTTACTCTTCCCAATCGGTAAACCGTTCAATTTAAAACTGCTTCAACTGAGATTATAATTAGCTCAAATAAGACATTTTTGGGGTGTTAACAATGAACTGCTGAACTGAAAGCTTTGGGGCCAGTGTTCAAATACTCGCAGAGTACTTTACGTTCAAAATCTTGCAAAGCGCTACGTAATTGTGTTTTAGTTTCAACTTTAGAGGATCTATACTTGTCCAACAGCTGTTTATTGTCCAAGGGTGATGAGTTCAGACCTGTTTTCTTTACCCTAGAGTGTAACATTCTTTGCTTTCGAAGGGCTTTTTTAACGCCTTTGTTGTACCACCTTGGGTCGCGATTTGCTTTAACGTATTTTACAGGGATGAAATCTGTTATTCCTTTTTGCATAATTTGGACAAACTTTGTCCAAGTTTCTTCCACGGTGGCAAGACTTAAGCGCGTTTTGAAATCGTGTAGTGAAGAGTTTAAATGGCTGGCAAAAGTTTCAAAATCTGCTTTGTGATAATTATAAATTTTTCTTTTTGGCTTGACATTCTTTTTTATTTCTACGTTCAAGTTGATAATAACAGATTTATGGTCACTTATAGCCTCGTCGGTTGATACACTATTAATGCGTTCCGGTGTATTCGTAAGAAATAAGTCCAATATGTTCTTTCCACAATATATATATATTTTTTCCCTACAGGTTCCCCCCACCTTTCCTCACCTAACTCCCAACCCCCTCAACCCTTACCCTTCCCTCATGGTGCTACACCCCCTGCCACACACCTTTTTGGTGGCTCGCAGGGTACTTATGTAGATGTAGATGAACTGAGGAATTTTTTTTTAAAAAAGGAGGCAAATGGAAAAGTTTTTTCAAGTGTTTGCGAAAAGGCGATGGAATGAGGTAGGGGAAGTTCGAGAATTCTAGGTTCACGGGGAAGAGGAAGAAAGAGAGTAGGAATTTTTGGTTTTTGTGAAGGATGTTAAAAATTTTGAATAACTAAGTAAGGACTTTTTTCTACTATCTAACTATTATTTTACACTAAAAATTATTCTTATTTTAACCTATATTTCTGTGTGTAGTCTACCGGTGAAGGTAGTTTTTTAATGGATACCTTACCTAAGCACTGGTACGTTTCTACGACCGACCTAACATGCCACTTAATGAACTCTTTAACCTCAATTACAATAAATCTTTCCTCAGCTTCACATACGTATTTTCTGCCTCTCTTCATTCCATACAATATGAAAACCTGGTTTACCCGAGATTGCCCCTATACCACATTCTTCACCATTCCACTGCCATTCAATATGCTCTGTATTCACTTTTGCTACCTTCTTTGAATCCATTCTCCGAAATCACATCTCCTCTTGTGTCAGACTAATTTTCCGAGCTATGCTGCAAGACTAAGTTTTAGCCAATAACTTCGAGCTTTGGAGGGAATGTTAGTTGGTAGCAGTGAAAGTGTCAACGGGAGGAAGGTTATGGGTAGTGGTACTTGTTAAGATGATCATTAGACCAGTATTTCATAGATAACATATTACCATGATGACAAATACACTAATTATCTTTGATCCAACGGGTAGAGCGCTGGGCTGCTTACTGAAGGGTCCGGGTTTGATTCCGCGTGACGCCTCTCAGCATCCTCAGATTCAACTGATTTTTCGGCTACCAGATCTTACGAGGAAACCGCTGACAGAAAATGAACTGCCTCTCTTACTTCAAGGTTATATATGTACACATGTATTAAATATACACCTACATATATATATATATAAATATATAATTGGTTGGTTATATTTGAATTTCACATGCGGTTGGGCTTAGCTTGAGGTGGGTGCCAAACTCATCAATCAAACCAATCTTCGGGTTGATTACTGTGGTTGGTGGAATTTACGCGCCAAAACAGGAAATTCGCGCCGAAAATGGAAATTCTGATTTGAGACGGAAAAGTGACCTTCGTATAGCTTCAAAAATTACTATGGATTTAATTTGAGAAAACGGAATTTCCGACGCTTGGGTTATCACTGGAAGAACCCTCAGTTGGATACGTTCTCGTAGCTCAGTGGACCCGCGCCCATGCAGCTCAACATTTGTCTACGGTTTGCCCTCGCCAGTGAACCAAACTCACTGGACGTCCACCCTTCAGTGTCAACCTGAGAGCCGATGTGAGCTCTTCTTATCAAACCATCCTGCTCTCATCCCACCGAGTTAACCCTCACTCCCCTCCAACCCTCCGCTGCCTCCCCTCTCCATGTGCCACAAGCAACTTCCCCATCCTAAGGGGTCTAGGCGAAGGCACCATTCCCCCACCAACAGTCCTTTCACGGTCCTTAAGGACTCTACCCTCCCCCTCCCAAAACCCTCTCTCCCAATCCTCCCATTGGCCTGGCCCTTCTCTCCGCCCCACCCGCGCTGGCATCCTCTTCCCCCTTCCACCATCACTTCCTCCGGCGGCCATCTTTGCTTCCCCTCCCCTCATTTCAACCCCCTCATACCATCCGGCCCTCTAGCCGGGCCGCTCGTCCCATACTCACGGTCGCCCAGAATGCACCGCTCGCGCCCCGCCAGCGGTTTGGAAAGGACGACGGAGGGGAGGGAGGAATGGGGGAGGAGAAGCGAGGGAAAAAGAGAGTCTGTGTGTGACGAGGGGCGACGTTGCCGGTTTTACCACTTCTGTCGCTCGCCCGGCCAAAGCGAGCGTTTAGCCGGCCGGCTTTCTCATTCCCCGATCCCGCTTGCCTCGTAGGTGACCGCCCTAGTGCGCGGAGCTATGTTCAAGTTTCAAAACCACCGCCTTCCGATGGTGCAGGAGCATCGATTTGGAAGCACGAATGCGTATTGCCATGGCGATGTTTAATTTTCATTACATGACATGCTCCTCGATACCATCGCACTTGACTGTCTCGTGACGCCGATTGTGTAACATACTGCATTGTAGATATCGAAAAATTTGACTAATATCAGCTCAGCAATTATTTAAGTACTGAGTGGTCATCAATAAGTCAATTATGTGAACCCCGTATCGACCTATGCTTTTGAAATGTATGTTTAGGAAAGTCGTAAGGATTAAGTTCGTCAAGAACTTATCGAAAATGCCAGTGCAATCTTATTTTAAATGTATAGCATATTACTTTTCTTGCACATGACGCATTAAATCTTAGGTTTATTCCTTTGGAATTTAGAATTCATGTTTATGCATTCAAAATTCAGTAAGACGTGAGATACATACAAAAAAGGCGTGGTGCCACAGTCTTCCGCGGTGCAGGGCACAGGAAGTGAGTCAAAATAACAAAAGTCCGATCATTCTTGCAGATGGAGAAAGACGGAGATAGGTGGGAAAAGATAAAGAAAGACTATTATCTAGAAAAAAACTTGCTATAAAAGAAAGGAAGCAGTTTAAAAAATATCCCGTCTACGCGTTATTGTCGATGAAAATCTTTATGTTAAAGTCCTTTCTTTGCTTATAATTGTGAACCTGAACGCTGGTTGTGGGATTGTTTTTTCAAGAGGCATTCGAGATGAAACTGCCCAATAACATGCCTCTTCAGATAGAAGTTAACAGAAATTATTCTAAAAAAGGAATCTTCTCTTAGAATGTTTGTTCTGAAGGACTTCTATTGACTGAATCCACTAATCTTTGATATGTGTTATTACGGATCAATTATCTTTTCAAATCCCTCACATCTTCTCCTGGGAGGGGACCGAATGGACGTTAGAGAGATAAGAATCGTCTAAAACATCTTATCTTCCTAAGTGTAGGAGATTTGAAGGAAATCCAAAAAATCGTAGGTCATTCAACAAGCCAAGTGGCTGCGATAGGACGGCTAAACCGACGCAAATAAGTATCGTACTCATAAACGCAAATATTGCTACAGCGATTTGATACGAAACACACAGGCAATACCAGGGCAATAGAGGAGGCTAGTTCGAGCTTTAAAATTTTAACAACTGACAAATTCTGACAAGCTCACAAATTTTGAGTTTGTGTATTTGAATGTGTATGGGGTGTAAGGGTTCTCGCTTGAATGTATACCACGTTTTGTTTGTGGACTATGTAAATTTGTGGCTTTTGCATGCGTTTTTTTCCCTTAATTATGGATGGTGCCCTAACGCCCCCCGCCACACGCCCTTGCGGCGGCTTTCGGGGTATTAAGTATATGTAGATATGGACAACGAAAACCTTCCACTTTTGCACTCTGGCGTTAATTTTGTACGGTGGTTTTCAAACAGGCATACAAGGGACAGGTAAGGGAGCATATCACAAAAAAGGATATTAGTTGCTTCAATGGAAGTAGGATATCGTAAAAATGTTCACTCTTGGAACATCATGACTTGCATTAAACTTGACAATTGTTCGACATTTTTTATCCTCGCGAAAAGCTAATTCAATGGGTTATAACATAAGCATGAGGTACCTTATTCTTATTTTTCTGCATTTCCATCTGATTTTCCAATTTCGACTTCCCCGTGTCATTTGACTTTTGCCGAATGTAATAAATGGGAGTTTTTTGGAAAAATATTCCAACTGATTAAGGACAGAGAACACAGTGGGAAATGTGTCCTGCAGGCAGACCATAAGTACTTCATAGAAAGTTCATAAAAATGTCAAATAATTTATTTTAAAAGGTTACGACAACAGTGGCGGTCGTTAGCTGATTGCAATGTCCAGGATGGGGTCAGAGTTCATGTTATAAAGACGAGAAGAGAAAAAATCACGTTTATGGTGAGCGGGATTCAAAATCGTTAGTTTATAGGAATAGTGGCCCGAACAGTTTGCGACGGCTGGTCTGGGTAACTCACGATACTGGCTGTGAGTGCAAGGCAGCGACATGCATCGACCTGACCGTAGCGCACGCTGCATCGCTCGCAGCCCTGCTGCATTCGCCCTTCATGAAGGGTGGCCCCAACCCCTCGGTCCCTCCTCACGCATTACACACGCACACCAACACACACAGACATAAATGAACACCCCATTCTCTCCTCATCCACGCAGAGCCCTCCCTCCTCTCCACCCCCTCCCCACCCAAAACACAGACCCCACTCATCCCGGTGCTCGCGCAACGTGTTTTTTTTTCTTCTTCCCTTTTCCGTTCCCTTCAAATCTTCCCTCGTATAATACGCACCAACTCTCCTTCCCACCCCCCCCCTCCAACTATCCCAAATCATCCATTTCGGAATGAACGCCGGGCCGCGGTGTGGGTTCTCGTAAGTAGGATGTTACAAATGCGATGCACGCGCGTACAGCTCCACCTCCCGGATGGAAGTCCCCTGGTGTTCAAAATGGAAGAGGTCATGGTTTATTCATTCATTTTAGAGATAAACCAATGAACAGCGATGCACTGGTCTTTTGGAATAATTTGACGTGGTCAAGGAAATATTTTATATCGTCAATACTATCTCGAGTGAATAAGAGTCGACCGGATACAAGCAGGGTTATTCGACAAAAATATTGCATTATAAATCAATTCGAATACAGAACTATAAAAATCGGGTGCATTTCTTTGGAATGGACGCGAATGGAATAAAACCTATTCGTATGGATTAAGAAATGACCGTTAGTCATCGTCCCCTCTTCAGGCCAATGCGCCTCGTATCTTCTTCGTCTTCCTGCTTCCTTTTAATCGCTTCTACATTTCTTCCCTTTTTTCAATTTTTCTTTCCATTCTCCTCTTATGGACATTGTTCATCTTATTGTTTCCGGGGGTATTTGATTGAATGCAGCGATAATTTGGAGAAGTATACACTATCGTTTCGCAACTTCATACCAGACCATCATTGATGGTTACTTAAATAAAGAAGGAGATCCCCACGACGACAACTTGTTAACATTGGAATGCAATCACAAACTGTCACATAGATATTAGCATTTCATCGTTTTTGACTCATAACTTCTTTATAATAGGAATTTTTGGGTTAATTAGCGCCATGGGGTCAATTTAACCATTCGATTTTTACAGAACGAATAGTGGGTCGTTTAATACTATGAAAACTATGTATAAATAAAAATAAATATACACGTATGTTGTGAAAACATAAAATGTATATGAAGCTAGCACTAGTGGACAAAGGCAAAAACACAGAAACACACAAAAAAGGGAAACACACTCGGTATCGAATTTTCGGTGGTCCCAGCCACCTTTCTCAAGGAAAAGAGGGACAGAACCGGGATTGTGAACGCCTGGAAAGTTGGAGAAACAAGAAAAGTGTGACTTTTGGATTTGAAAAGGCGATAGAAATTCACGTTACGCTTTACAGAGAGGCCAATCGGTGTGCTAACATGAGAAAACAGTTGAGATCTTTACGTGTATTTCATTAAGCATCAATCAAAAATGACTGGTATTTGGTGGGTAAATGATCAATCGCATGATGAAAGTTCATTAAGAAAGCCGCCCACAGGGTGATAACACTAATTAAGGCTTGGAACTTGTTCTGGGAATTATATCGATGGATAAAAATCTCCCACCCATTTGAATCATCGCCATCATCATGGATTACCGATCCGAGAATTGGTTTTTAGTTGCCTTCCAAGGTATCCTCTTACCAGCCAATGTTTTCACTTCTTCATAATTCCCAGCGCTGCTGATACATTTACTTGCTTCTTGTAATTTATTCTTGATCTTAACCGAAGTTATTCTTTTCCTTCAATTATGATGGTTTGATATAATATTACTGTGTAATTATTTCTGGCAATAGTCTTAATCGGGGATTGAATGTCACACATAAACGTTGACAGCCACGTATTCAATTGTTCCTTTAATTACTAGGGTTGCATTGGGTGTTAGCAGGGGAAGGGACGAAAAGATCGCCTGGAGCTGCTTTATTGGCTTTTGAATGGTTCGTTGCTAGAATAATATCTAATCGTAAAAATATAGTTTTAGTTTTTTAGTTCTAAGAAATTGAATTTTTCAAATTTTAGTGCAAATAACTGGAATGTAGTCGAGGGTAGTAAACAGAAGATAGTTCCATAGAAGCATATATATGTAATTAGTAGTTAACACTGTGTATAAAACCTCGTTAGTGCTTTCTCAGCTTTACCGTACACACGCAAAAGACATACGTTTCTTGAACTAACTTTATGATACTCTTTCTTAACTTCTCCTATGGCGTGTATGCATGTTTTAGTACTTGAAATGGGTCAATTAACAATGAGATACATAAAACATTAATGACCGCTACAATTAATTTTATTATGCGCATTTAGTTTCACTGATTTTATTTCAGGCGATACAGAAATGAAACACGGAATAAGAGAAAATATAAACCAATAAATCACCACCTATCATAAGTTAACATGAGGCTTTTGTGGGTTGACGAAAGGGAAACCCCTTACTTCGGTGGCTCTCCCGAAAGCCCGGCCGCCTGCTTTATTCTCACACCTAATAAATGTATGTCTGAGCCAACCAATAGCGAATCGGATGAATGTATCTCAGCTACGACTAGAGAAAACGGCGCGGCGCGAAAAAAAATCCACAATGTGTGAGATACATTCATTCAATTTTTATTCCGCAACCAACAATTTTATTCGCCTAAAAATCACGTTGTTTCAGGAAAGCACAAAAGTGTATGTTTTTTAACGAATTCGTGTATTATTGGCAATATCAGTTAATTTGTTCGTATTTCCGCCCAAATCATCCCCTCTACCACACATCCCAGCGATGATTTGAAAGTTACTATATAAATAAGATAAAAATACATTTACGTATAGATTTATTGTCTTCTTTGTATTCTTCATGGCTAATCGCTTAATTTTTAACGCTCGTCTTAAATGCCGACGTGTTCTTTGCTCTAATAAAATAAGTGCAGTATTTTTTAACGATATGCTTAATAAGGTTCTAACATCGAAAAAATGAATGCGTACGAGAATTCAAGATTTCGTATGCAAATTCTCATCGAGCAATTCCTATTCGATCAATCGCAAAGATTTCGAATCAATATCAATAAACTCGTTTTAATTATTAAAAATTTTATCCAACAAATAATTGCATTCATGGCAACATGAATATGATGCAAAAGCGAGTGCGTAGTTGTACCGTTGATTTTTGTTGTTTATTGCTCTGACTGAGCGGCGAGGGGGAATACTATTTAAGTTCTAACTATTTTTAAATGGACTACGTAGTTGACATCCTTAGCTACACGGCGAGAAGTTTGTAAATTCCGGAACATGAAACCCAAACTCTAAAGGGGTCCAACCCACATTTTATGATATGAAAGCTCCGTGCACCCCGAATATGAATAAGGAACCGTTTTATTTCCATCTCTGGCAGAATAGCAGGTATCCTTTTAGAAATACCTTTAAATGCTCTCAGTTACAAGCCAGAGTTGTTCCAGAGAGTAGCCACACATCACAGAATATCTCTCAAACAGATAGAATGGTCTAATTCATTGTCTCGGGCGTGACTTCATGGAATCGACTTAACATAATGAAAAGAGAAACTTTGTAATTCCACATAGATTTATTAGACGGACGACCTAGGTTTCGACGTGGCACGTCATCATCAGGTGTCACCTGATGATGACGTGCCACGTCGAAACCTAGGTCGTCTGTCTAATAAATCTATGTGGAATTACAAAGTTTCTCTTTTCATTATGATAAGATAGAATGGTCTATTGTGACTTGGTTGCATATGTCCTATGAATGGCCATCCTACAAGTATGCATAAAAATTTACTTTCCGCTAATACCGCTTTCTCACTCCCTCTCGCCATCTTAAGTGAAAATCGTTGCTATCATTTAATATATAAAAAAAATAAATAAATAAATGCAACTGAGTTTAAAGGAAGCGTCTTTCACAATGACTGATCACTTTGATCATGCGTTTTCACTGAAAAAAGTACACTACCTTGAATGGCAACTTTTGTTATAATAATCGTTAACAGAGGAGGCGACCGTCAGCAGAGGTAATTTGCGCTAGAAGGGATATAAGGGTAATACGGTACGGGTAGGATATTTAGGGAACGGAGAAACGATGGAGAAAAATCGGCGCCGGTATTAATTTACTCTAAACGAAAGGTGCCGAGGGGTCCACAATTAAACGTCCCATCCGACGGACGGCGTAATCAAAGCGCTCTCCAAATATCACCCCAATTGAAGATCGGGATACCAATGTAAAATCAGGCCACCACCGGGATTCGAACCCTGGTCCTTAGTAGGGGAAGCCTTAGCCACCGCACCATCCCGATTCCCCAATGTCAACTTTTTTGTTGGCAACATAATGCATGCAGCCAAATAGAACAAATATATAGACACTCATCAACAGAGTGACAAAGCTTAAATAAGTCTAAATCGGCAGGTTCACCAGTGACGGTCGATCACCAAAGATATCATTGTGCTTTGATGATCAGGGATAATTGAAAATTTCTTAATAAACAATAACTGAAGAAACGCAATAATAGCTCGAATGCCACCCTAGGAATTGAAATGGCACATCCCTCCTTCCCGCAAAAGTATTACGTAATTTAAGGGTAGTCCTGATATGTAAATTATTTGGGTGTCTAAGTACACACGTCATGATATGACAATGAAGAATTGGCGTACAAAATAGATAAAAAAAGATTATGTTGGAAAGAGCAATGTATACACAGGGTGATATGAGTGCTCCATACATGAATGAGAAGGAAGTCATGATTTAAGAGGGGAAAATCCGAGCAAAGAATTAGAGATGCGACATTGAAAAGATTAATCCAAAAGGAAGATATTCAAGCAATATGGGGTTTCTCATATTTCCAAATACTTACGCACAATGACTCGTATGCTTATTTACGTAAGCTTCCAGCTACAACATTTTATGACTGGGTCAAAGGACCTATTCCAATTCATCTATGAGATGTCCTAGCAAAGCTACCTGTTGGCTACGTGCTTGAATAATCAGCTCTTAAAAATGGTATTGGCAACAAAACATCCCCTCCGTTCGTAAGTCAATCGAGTGAGATATGATCACCAGAAATGGCTAAGCGGGCAATGAAGACCGTAATTTCCAGACTAGGAAGGAAGACAAGAATGGGTTCCTATGATTATTTTTGCAAATTGATACACAATACTACTAACTATTCCTGACCATTTCCGTAATTCTCTGTCAATTTCATTCAATGCCTCAAGCATGATCTTTGAATCCTGGGATTTCTTATTAATTATCCTGCAAGTCCCTCAAACCACATCCTACATTTGCTTTACTAGTTGTGGAAACATTATTTTAATTAGAAAGACTCAATCGTTCAAAAGAAAGACACATGGAATTCCAGATCTAAGTGACGACCGTATGGGTAACAGTAGTTTCCGCCACTGATCGGACGTCCTGGGTTCAAATCCACGGTATGTTTCTGCATACCACCATCCTCACTCAAATAGCTGGATTTTACCAGATATTCCTCGGAAACCCAGGCGGCATCCTGAAGTGTGAATTTCACTCGCTGTAGAACTTAATACGGAGGAAGCAATTTCCCTCACCTATCACACAAACTTGGGGTTGATTACTGTGGTTGTTAACATGTGTTCCTTAAACTTAATTTTTTGAAAATTGTAAGTCACTCAATTCCTGAGTGATAACTGTGAACGACTCCATTTAAAATCCAACTGGTTTGCTTTTCCGTTAACCAGAAAGAGAAAAACCACAGATTATGCCAGGAAAACTCGCCCCCCTCAACCCCCGCTCTCTATTGAAAAATTGAAATTCACATGCCAATGGATTATCTCAAAATTTAGCTCCACCCCTACCTATGAATACCTATCTTCGAGTTGTTTTGTGATCCTGATGGATGGCTAAAAATGATGATAACTGCATGTCAGAAACATGACTTTACGATATAAAAAATCCCAACCACAGTACAAGTAATAAACTTCTAATACACACGAAAGTTTGCTTCGTGGATTCCAAGACCTCTAAGTAGTGTAAAATTTTACACTTCAGGGTAGTCAGGAGTGGGGGTGGGGGGTAAATTCCTTTCTCCGTGCCACCTATGGTTTTCCTGGAATATCTGGTACACGAAATATCACACGGTTTTGGTGAAGCTGAGGGTGCCCAGAGGCGTGCTCTGGAATCGAACACGGACCCTCCGCTCTATAATCCAGGACTCTACCTACTAGACTGACACACAAAATTGTTGAATATCTATAAATACTGTCCTGGAATCGATCAAAGTCAGTTTAGCTAAACATTTTTAATATAAAATAGAATCTTCCCTAAATTTCAATTTAATTGGAAATTAGAATTTCACTTAACTGATGCATTATAAAAACGCACGAAATCGTCGACATCTCATGAATGGTAGCGATAATCGATAACATAGTCATTCTTTTAAATTGATACATGGAATATGCAGGACATTATTAGCAGAGACGTGAAGATCGGAGGCGATAAAAACGTGATGCGACCGAGTAATGTCGAAAAGAAAATGATAAAAGAGTTACCAATAAAGTGATATTTCGAAGCGTGTACGAAGAAAGAAGAAATAGAGAAAACTTGCAAGAGGAGGAGAAAAAATTATTGTGCACATCCTAAGATACGATAGCTAACCGAAAGCCACAAATGGAAGAAATATGAAAGGGTAGAATTAGAGTTAGGCCATAGGTGGACAATGTGAAACGCGTGTTTGGAAATTGTCAGAGCTAGGAGATATGACGGAATAAAGAGAGTCATCTTTATCTGCATCATGCCTGGTGAGCCGTCGCTAGGGTGTGTGACTGGTGTTGATTCAACACCAGGCATTCAACATCAAATATTAAGTTTTCTCGATACTTCGGTACAATAAATATGGAAAATATTTCAAATAACGTACACGTAATAACCTGTTAACCACAGATACTCGCACAACGGTATCTAAAGGTGAAATGCTCTTCTACAGGTAAGGAACGAGCTGCTAGTAACAAAAAAGTCAATGAACTGGCTAGACAAAGTAATGACAATATGCTAGGCTTCTGACAAGGAAAAAACAGAAATACTTTTCATTCTCCTTGCGCGGTCGCTTACAGTCATGCTGAACCCTTATCGATCGTTGGAAAAATGACATCTTAAATCTGTCAGCTCTACCCTTGGAACACCATAGTATATGGTGAGCTGCTACAAAGAAATCGTCGATTTGATAGCCCGTGATGATAATGGTGGCCTAACATCACCTGAAACACGCGGTTCACTGGGTGTGGCGTAGATTTAGAAGAATCGGAAAGGCCCGTATTTTTCCTTTCCCTATTGCTGGGCACTCCATGGAGGTGGAAGGGCCAAAATGATTTTTTTTCGAGAGGAAGGAAGAGTAAAATTGGTGATATCTTCGAGGGGACGCATATCGGATATTCCATCCGAGCGTGAAAGTATAAGTCCGCGCCATCCTCTCAAATCCTACCGTACGATGATGCGGTAAAAGTCACTTTTCTATGGATCGGCATGACACCGAATGAGATCTGAATCGGTGCGAATCCAATTTGAATCAAATAGAATCGAAATAGGATTGAAAAATCGATTTCCGAGTTTAGACAAACGGATTCTCCATATCTTGTAGTGTAGAGTTCCAGCTGAAGCGGCCACTAGCAGTGACGACTGTAGGTATAAAAACCGATACCACCGACCCCTTGATTCCTGTTTTGGCACATTTTTGCAGAACTCGAATCGCTAACCTATACCTGTATCAAAAATCGCTTAAAATTCTTGATATTGTTTCATATTGTGATAATGAAAACAAACAACTATTTTTTTTCAACATAGTATCAATTTCCAACCCTTCGAAATGAAAACATCCCTGAAACCTGATCTCTTTCAGAATATGCCGAATTGGTATGGTGGGCGCATGTGGGACTCAACCCGCAATTATTCTCGCAACTGGACACCGGTGCTAAGATCCTCGGATTGTCTCCCTCTTCCCCGAGGGGAAAGGAAGAACCATGCTTTGCTTTATGTATAACTATTATGTTCGTACCCGTATAAGAAAGATGGGGAGACTAGTCAAACGATAGTACATTATTATATTTTTGTCTCACCCTCCTCCCAACAGCAGTGTTTTATGATATTGACCTTATAGACCCTTGGGTCAACCTCATGCATCGCCACTTCCCTCAGAAAATATGCAACTTGATTGACTTCTCCTACAAATGTAGTCAAACTACAGTTGACGCTTGGAATCGCTACAAGCTCAATGACAAGTTCCTCTGATCTGTATAAAAATATTTAAAACTCAACGCACTAATGGGACCGGAAGATTCTGTATTGCATAACCCGGATATGGCCAATGATTTCACGTCCAAAAGCTCAGTAAAATTTGAATTTGGAAACATTTTTCCTTAGTCTTTTGAGTCTTATATAACATTAGGTTTAATGAATATGGTCGGTGTAGATAGGTTGAAGTTTCGACACAAAGATACCGATGCTCGTTTAGAATCGAAGTACGTTTATCGTATACCCTTGTTTTCTCAATGAAATATCACCCCTCCAGCTTCTTAACACGGCACATTTCTGGCGCCACCGGATGACTTCCGGTTTCCTGGCCCCATTCTTCCCTCGGCAAATGGCAAATCAGTCCACTCATTTCACTCAGTGGGAAAGGAGAATCTGACCCATTGGTCACAACAAGCTTGTGAACTCCGCCTTGTCCCACCCACGTAGGTTACGATTCCCCGGTTGGGAATGGTCTCGTAGACGATCCGAAGCGATGATTAAGCGACTCGTTTCGCGAATCATTTTCCCCGTCGTTAAGAGAGAGAGATAAGGGACGCGCCTGTACTTTTCTATGGTCGGTTGCACTCTCGGCGCCACCGCTGTCAGACCGACCGAAGCATTCCTTCAGTCTTAAGATGCCAATTGGAGGAAAAAAAACTTTGTAAACAGGCAAGGGTGAAGGACTTCATGACCTATTTCATTTCTAAGGGAACCCAGCTAGAACTACATTAGTATCGTTTCGGTGGCTCAAGAAGGCTCGTTTGCGAGGTTCACAGCTATGATTGTTGCGTGTTCAGCCAAAAAGTAGTCTGTAACAAGTACCGAAGGCTTTTTGGTCCAACGGCATAATGTTAAGTCTCTATATGCTAAGAATTATACCTATACTTGTGCCAAAACGTCATTATAGTTGAACTCTATGGTACTCGGGTTGACTCGGATTTTCATTATTATACTCTAATATAGATTTATTTGGTTGCTTATGAATACAGAAGCTTATTTAATATTAACTATGGAACCAATTAAGTAACATCAGAGGATTACCCCATTTAGTAACTTTTGCCATATTTCATTAAGTTCTTTGAATATGAAAAATTGTCCTCGTAAGAAGTTTGTAGTTTTGTTGGGGAGGTGACCGACAGCTAAGGTCCTTTTCGCCATTAGGGATGGGTGGGAAAGGAAGGGTGGAGAGAAACCCGGCGTTGGCATTAGCCTACTTTTGTCTAAAGGCGCCAAGGGGTACACAGTTTAACGTCCCATCTGATGGCGTCGCACTCACTCAATGTGCTCTCCACAAAGCACCTCAAGTTGGGATCGGGATACTACTGAAAAATATTTGTTTTCTCCAGGATTTAAACCCGGGCCTTCTCTGTGGGAAGCCGTACCTTAGCCTCCGCATCATCCCGATCCCCGCCTCATAATATTGAGGGATCATTTTTTCAAAAGGTTCTATCAAAATATTCCCCATTCAATCGGGAAATCGGCACTTAATTGAACTCCGAAAAGTTCATGGATCCTTTCCTACTAGCTATATATAGTTTTATCAAGAGTGATCTACGGGATTTGCCCCAAAAGTAAGTATCTATATATACTAGCGTAGTTTTACTTAAAATGCGTTATCCATAAAGAATTTGTGTTTCAGAGACAGACAATGAACAGTCAGTTTTATGTGAAAATCCTTGAAAGCTTGCAGAAAAGAGTGCGACGAGTCAGGAAGGAGATCTTTACCAACGACACGCGCTGTCCCACACCGTCTTTCTCGTGACCAAGTACCTGGCCAAGCCACGAGGTGACAACGCTGCTCCGCCGCCCTAGAAATGGCACTTCCAGACTGTTTTGTTGCTCCCAAGAATAAAAAGGGGCTTGAAAAACAACCATTTTGGAACGTTGGTTTAAGCCAGAGAGGCCGTGACAAGGTTCCTGGAAGAGGTTTCCGTCGATATCTTCCAGGAAGCCTAGCGTGACTGGCAGAGGCGCTGGCATCGGTGTGTCGACGCACAAGGGTGCTATTTTGAAGACTTTTAGTAAGTTGTACTTTGATATGCAATAATTTTTCCCTAGATTTATTCAACTTATTTTTTGGACAGACCCTGAATGACTTCTATGACCCTCCCCCAAGATGACCGACAACTGAGATTATTTTCACAATTAGGGATAAGTTAGTACTTAGAGGAAATATGGATTCTTAGGGATTGGATAAATGGCGGTGAGAAAGTCGACGTCGTCACTAGGGTAAAAAAAAGCTGAAGGGTTCACAACTAGTGGAAGGAGTACTGCAGTATCATCTGCTTTCAAAGCCCATAAATAAGTATCTGAATATCACAAAAACGTTGGGGGCCATCGGGATTAGAATTCGGTTGAGAAACCAGTTGAATTGCTAATTTTAAATATGGCATCTAACAAGACTACCGGAAAACTATTAATTTCCAAAATAACCGATAAAAACACTGCTTTAAAGCGAATGAGTTAAATTGCCAGTAAAAAGAAGAAAGTACGTGTGAGCAACATAACAAGATGTTTTTAGGTTTGCAAATAACGAAATGCATTGAGGGCGTATATCAAACAAAGAAGATTGACTAATGGTGCCAGTGAACAATATTGTCGACGAATAAATGCAACAATGGTGGTGAAAGAAAATTTGCTTTATAAATAATCCCAATTGATAGCTAATTAATTCCGTTTTCATGTGGCGTGAATTGGTAAAAAGAACGTGATGTATCATTTCTGCTAATTGATATTTAATATAAATAAGGACAAAATTTTATGCGGCTTCGTTACAAATTCATCAAAGTCTGCTCCTCGAATTTTCTCGAGAAGAGGGGCTTTCCTTCATGGTTTCAGCCCCAAATACGTCGCCAATTCCCTCTGATAAGATTTTTATTCCCCTCGAACACTTCCATAAGTTAGTTATCCAAATGACTCGATTTATACATTTTATTTTCCTTTTTATAATCCTCCATATTTTCGAAAAACTTGAATAAAGAAACCGTCATCGTGGATGCTTTTTCGTAAACACTATTTATACCGGTCTCATATTTATGCGTCACTGCAAAATCTTCCATCAATTGATATGCCTCTGAAATCAATTTCTGCCAAGATGGTCACTGAGAAGCCCCCATCATTTTTCTTAAACAGCTATTGTATGCTTTTGGGACTACATATTAATTTCATAGTTAAAACGTTAACCCTAATACAATATGTTTCGAAAATTCTCATGTTGGAAGACAAGGTCTGTTGCCGTCTATTATATAATTTAATTTATCATCAAATCATTTTGGACGACAACAAATCACTGGTCCTTGCCATTAGAGGGACATATTGAGATAGAAATATTTTCATACGAGCCAATTCGAACGATAAATGCATAGTTCTATCATCTGACAATTCGAAGAATAATTCTCACTCATGGGAATTTTGTTTGCCGAAAATGACGTTCGCACGCCCTTTCGTATCCTCTTCACCTGACAATGAAGATTACTGCTGCTTAAAAATCAGTAAATCAGAAGTAAATAAATTAACCTTAGGGTATATTTATGAAATTTTATCCTACAAAGAAGGGATCCTAGTAAAGTTGAACTTGAAAACGAACCGAAAGATTTTGATTCAGTGGGGTAGAGATTTTGTAATTGGGTGCAAGAAAACAATTTAACTGGTCCTCGACTTTGAGAAAACTCATTTAAGGGGGAGGTGGGGTCGTTACAATTCAATAAAAAGAACTTCACGCTTTGTATTTATAAAGTGGCGGGATGTCAATGTTGGATTACTGATTAATGATTAATCAGTATGTTTCATGTCCAAAAAGGATAATATTTTCTCACAAATTTACTTGCCCTAAGAATTAACTTAGTCGTCCACCTTAGTTGTCCGGTGGACTTAGTCCATCGGATTAAGGTAGGGTTTTGATGTACCCTGGAACTTGTATCCTAAAACACCATGCAAAATTCTAAAATAAAACTCATTCTTTAGCTCAGCATACTTTCTAATTTCCTTAATTTAATTCAAAATGACTTTTTTTTCCTCCCTAAACTTCGCTATCCCAACATTCCACTCTCTAGTACCGAATTCAGCATCCCATTTCTCCTCAGAATCTGTTTCATCCACTAGTTCTGCCTTCTTCAAATTTCTCTCAACAGCCGTCTCGCTTCCCCTTCTATGCCTAGAGATTCATCGTTTGTTTCCTTAGCGCCCATTTTAGTTTTCCTTTATTCTCCACACACATACCTTAAAAGCCTCCTAAGTACGCTTATCTTCATGCCCCAACAACCAAGTTTCCGAGCCATTCAAAAGAACACTCCATATTAAAGTACTCAAGTAACAAGTTTTTTATTTACAACTTTCTTTACTTAGTTGCCTGCCATAACTCCCAGCTCTTTTGTACGCTCTTCTTTATCTTAAGCAACTCTTCTGATCTACCTACCATCCTCTGCCAAAGTATTTTGTTACAAGATGAACTCTCCTACCTATTCTAAACTATACCTGCCAACTTCAATGGTTATCTTAGCCTTCCTATTTCTTGAGACTCTTTACCTTCGTTTTCTTATAAAGTACTGCAAACAAAATACAAACTTCATTCATATTGGTTTGCATTTTGATTCCTAAATTGAGTCCAATTTGTGTTACATTATTCAACTCGATGATATTGACTTATAGTTACACTCTTTGGAAATAACATAGTGATATTAAAACTTTCCGACAGGACAGTAAATGTACACTCATCCCCATTCCACCAAACCAACCTCATTCTTCCAGGGACCACACATTTAAATAAACGCATCGTTGTATATCTATTTAAGCGTATAGCATACGATAACGATAGCGAAAATTGACGTAAATTTATGATTGTGGGTTCTCCAGGAAATGGGAAAACAAGAGGGGAATAAATATTAAAATTTGAAGAAATGGTTCCTTTTTCCCTCGGCTTCTAAAGGGCATCCGTTTCGCCAGTTCTCTCTTTCCCAGGACTCCCAGCTCGAAATACCTCGGACCCCCCTCTCCCTCGCCGCTCACTCTTCACGCACACCCTCGCCGATCCCCTGTTCCTTTTTCCATTCCCTCTCTCCCCCGGAAGGGACAATATTCCCGTTAGTTCTCTCTTGCCTCACACACAAGACGAAACCAACCCCCTTCCATATCTCCCTTCAACCCCTCGGAACTTTCTCCCTCCTTCGCGTCCCATCATCCCCCACGACCCTTCTTCCTTCGAGGAGCGTGGAGAGGGCACCCAAGGGCTTCGTTCCCCTCTTCCCTCACTCCCCTTCCCGCCAGGGCCCCCTCCTTGCCGCCCTCTTTCTCTTCCCCACCCTGAACAGCTCGCCCCCAAGATTCGTCCTGCAAAGACGCTACTGCTTCTCTTTCCGCTCCCTCAAGATATGCCAAGTCTCTCGAGGAGGCGGCGGAGGTGGGGGATTGGCGGGGGAGCATTGAGGGAAGAGGAGCCCCCCAGCCAACGCCGCTTGTACTCACTTCCACTGCCCCGCCACTCCTCTCTCCCTGATACACCTTTCCCAAGCTCTGTGGGAGGGCAGGCAGGGTTCGTCAATAAGAACCAGAGGGGCGAGTGCGCCGATAAATATTTTGTGTGCGAAAAATGCGTGAGTGCCCCTCTTCGCAAAGTGGAGCACCCTTCTTCCTCAGGCCCTCATCCTTTGGGGGGTGGGGGGAAGGTGAGTCCCCCGCGGGTGGAGGGGGCTCCCGCTCTCGACTGTTTCCTCCCGGTAGCTAAGTTTTCATTTCGAGTCTCACGGAGCTAAGGTTTTTCTTTGCCCGGTTGGATGGCATTAATGAGAGGAGAGAGGAGGATCGAACGACGGAGCGTCGCCTGTTTCCTGACTTAAGGAGTTCGTATACGGATCAAGGACCTCGGAGGGAAGCGTTTTACTTTTTTGTATCGCGATCAGGGTCGCAGATTCTCCCTGTATATTGTGACCTATTGTGCCGTGGACCCCCGTTACGTCTCGCGAGATAAGGCGTGCTTTCGGACGCAATTATATCGAAGACATTTTTATTAAATGTAATCTTTAATGCATTACGAATATCCCCAGGCTTGATTGCTTATTGCAGACAATAATTGAAGGATACATGGAGGGAAGGAACTACCGAGGAAGGCTAAGGGTGAATTCCGAGAAAAAGGCAATGGAGAACGTCGGTGAAAGGCAGTATGAGAGAATTGGTAAGACTGGCCTGTGAAAAGGATAATTCGGGGAGTCGCCACAAACCATCCCAAGGATTGATAACCCACGAGGATGAATCCATAAAAAAACCAAAACCACTGTATGTAACCCGAAGGGTTGTTTGATGGGGGGAGAGCTCACCTAATACTGGACCCAACGGCCTGTTAAATTCACCCATCGGGGAAGAGGGACCAGTTCCTTTCTGTGTGCCGCCTGTGGTTTCCCGGGTAGATTTGGTACCCGCAAATTCAAAAACATTAGGTGAAGCTGAGGGTGCTCAGAGGCGATTCCCGGAATCGAACTCAGCCCTTCCGGTCAGCCACCCAGCGCTCTTCCCTCTGAACTACCACACCCCGGAATGCATAAACTAATTTTTCGTTCTGTACTCCTGATATTTGAAAGCTGATATTTGATTGTTTGGACAGGTTTAGGTTTCCGAATCCATCCCATGAAGACCCTTCATTTTAAATTGCTTCCAATTTGAAAGTCATGACTATCTCAGTTTGCCTGTGCCCTACGAGTTTATCAAGCATAGGAGGATTCAATCACGTGAAAAAAAATATTTCAATATTCGCACAGTTGGCGTCCGGCACTATCTAAAGCCGAATTCAATTTTGAAACAAAAACAATAAACTCTAGAGAGTCTTCATCGGCAAAAGCAGATCGACTCATTGCTGTATTTGCGCCTATGTCGTTCTTTGGATTCTTGTTCGTCTTGCCTCTAAGTACATACATGCTAATGTTCTTTTACCATAAATGAACTGAGATAAAATTAAACTTTTTGTCAGTGTAGATATACTAGTCATCTTTGGATTTCTCTTTCTCACACAATCACATGGTAAACGAGTATGGATTCTTTAGGGCTAATGTTATTAGCCCCTTCGTACTACTGTAAGAGTGATATGATATAGGGGAGATGTATATAAGATCATAGAGTAAAGATTAGAGCCGAAAGATTTAATATGTCATTTTTCTCATGAACAGGGAAGGTTCAGAATGGCTGTAAGCGACCATGCCATGGGAATGAAAAGTATTTTTCTTTTTTCAGTATACGATTCTCGTATATAGCCTAGCATGTTGTCATAATTTCATATAGCATCAGCTTATTGTCCTTCTTGTTAATAGCGTTCGACTTTTATTCGTGGAGAAGTACGAGCTCATATTAAACGCTTAGGTACGGAATTTTACGTACCAGTAGTTTTCATCATTCACACCATCTTAATTATTTAAAATAATTGTTGTAAGAATTTAAAAAACTTAGATGATACATGCGTGGTGTTTAATCATCTCATGCCACGCACCTTTGCAGTGGCTCGTAGAGTACCATGTATATGGTACTCTACGAGCTATGTATGGTCATTATGTTCGGTATGACCAAAGTGCTTGCCACTATGATATTTTTTATCAAGCACAGCATTTTATTCATAATGCATTTAAAAATAACCGAAGCTTTGTTCACTATCAATTTGTGCTGCGGTTGCAGTCTAGGCAGAGGCGAGTGTAGATAACTTTACAGGGGTGGATTCGATTGTTCAAAATTCGGTAACATTTTTTACAGCCTCCAACAAAGTCTCCATTTATGCATTCATGCTGCCATATTAACCCAAGTAGAGGGAAGAGATCCAAATAGGGGATCAGGATGGTGGTGACTACTGTACTGGCTTCCCACCGAGTGGACCCAGGTTCGAATCCTGGAGACCGCAGATATTTTTCAATGGTATCCCGATCCGTACTTGAGGAGAGCTTTGTGGAGAGCACTTTGAGAGAGTACGCCGTCCGTCGGGTGGGACGTTAAGCTGCCTAAGGGGTCCTCTTTGAGTCTTTCGTTAAAAGTAGACTAAATGTCGGCGCCGGGTTTCTCTCCACCCTTCCTCCTTCCCCATTCATCCCTACTGGTGCAAATTACCTTAACTGTTGGTGGTCTCCTCTAAAATTACTAGTGCTTCAGCTACGAGATCCAAATCAATTTCCTACCCCACTGAAAGTTCACCCATTTAATTTTCAGTATCAAGCATATAGACTTGGTTACCTGACACTCACGGTGTAGGAATTAACATTCATGTATTAATGTTCTCCATCGTTACATATGAAAAGAGTGTTTAAATAAATAAAAAAGAATTCGCCGGTCCCGGTGGCGGCGGGGTAACGTCCTCGCCCACCAACCCAGAAGTCGCGGGTTCGATTCCCGTCTAGAGGGGTTTTACTCCAACTAGGGCTTGGGGGTGTCAATTGCTTTTCATTGTTCAATGCCCGATGAAAGGCCGAAGTGCTGTTTTCGGACTAATGAAAAATAAATAAATTGAAATCCTGTTGAAATATATCTTAATATTAAATGGACAGTATTCTCCTCGAGTTACGTCGATAGGTTCGTTATGGTCTATGCTAATATCGACCTACGTTGTCGAAGGGTGGTCCAATGAGGGTCCACACCCATAAATTTAGTCGGCCACATAGCTCGGATCCAGTTACATGGGATGCCTTCTATTTATATCTAAATGTCAAGACATTGACGCTCTAGAGATATTCAGTTTACATCGCACAGTCATAAATATGGAATGTTCTGTCGGTCGTCATTGTGATTATGTTATTCCGGTCTAATTACTCAGCATTACTACGGCAGTTCTGAAGCACGGGCGGGCGCTTATCAATTCTTCCTCTGTGTGTAAAATTAAGGGAAATAAGGTGAGAAAATTTAAGCGACAGCTGTTGAGGAGACATTCGCCTGATGGCTTCAACGAACTGCGTACTTAACTAGGGAAGAGGTGACTAATAGTTGAACAGCCAGACTGCACGTGGCGCTACATCCTTCCCATGCGACATGCAGGCGATCTTTCGGATCAAACAGCAAGTAAGTGTGAGCCCACGGTTGAGAGCATTTGCACACAAAAGAGTCAAGGCCCAGCTTTTTGGAAACGTTCCACATCTGCTTAAATGTTTAGCGATGCACTTTTGCACATCCTGTAATTTTCGCATATTTAAGCCGCCCATTGTTCCGTCATCGTGAGTCATCCCGGAGGAGAAATTCGATGATTTGGATGATTCACGGAGCGAAGATAGAAGCGCGTGGGTGGATCGAAGTTAATGCATTTCCTCGAGAAGATGTTACCATAGCTACCCAGGAGTTTGCTGGGAGTATTTTGCCTCATATCCCTCGAAATCTGGTGGAGAACTACTCGCGATGTTATTGGTGGCTATTACAAGCTGTGACCGACTAGTGTCATTTTCACCCACAACGACAGGTGGGCAGTTTGGCGTTAGATGGGATTTTTTGGGCAAGGAGGAAGACTAGAATGGGATGAAAGTTTAGGGTTAGTTACGCGTACTAACCGAGGGACTGAGCACCACCAAAGAAAAAAATTTCCTTTTGCATTAGAGCGCGGAGCCAGGCTGTAGTGCATTGAAATTGCGTTACACGAAATTTGACATCCTCATACATTTTGATCTTCAAAAAAATTACCGTCCTTCCAGTCAAACACTTTCGATCATTCAATTAATGCATTTTCCGTTCGAATGCTATGGCTACTTTTCACAACATCATGCTTTCAGGCTTCAATCGTCTACATACTAGCGTGCGGTAGAATTAACTTGTCTTCTACACCTACACTGTACAGCAAGTCGCCTTTAGCTGGTGTGGAGGCAACTAGTGCACCAGCCATGTATGCATGAATATGAACCAGTAGACCTCCAGTAAACAAATACTAGGATTGAAATGCTGTTGATGATGAATACATAAATGTATCTGCACATTTCACTACCTACTATGTTTCACGAATCGTTCAGAGAACACAGTCATAATTCCCTCATTCGTAGTGACTTGCTGACTCCTTCCTTCCCCAACCCAATTCTTATTCTTTTACGTTACGAATTATATTCCGTCTTACAACCCAGCTCATTCGGTGAACGTATTTGCCTCTTCCTTAGTGAGAATTTTCCTCCTATTTGTTTCATAAGTGACCCTAACAAATCCATTGTTCCACAACATGTGAAAAATTCATCCGATTTTTCTTTCCGTTTGTAGCCATTTCCTCATCTACTATGCCATAGGTATTAATCCTCATCCCTCATTTATATTTTTGCCTGATCCACAGAATCCAGCTTCGGCATCATTCTTCTCTGGTCTGCTTTTCCGACATGCCTCGTCTCTGATCCACATACTTTCTTAATATATACGAATATTCTCGTATTCATGCACTGCTCGGAAATGAATAGGATCACCCATACCTTTTCCGTAACAGGAATATATTTTATGTCTCTTCACCGAAAACGTGCTTATTCCCTTGTGTGCTTGATATACACACATACACCGTCTCCCTTCACGTGAGATACCACTTTCGAGGTGAGTGAAGGATTTCACTAGTTCCTCACTCCATGCAGGTCAACGTCTTGTCATCACGTTATCTCTTTCACATATTAGGAAGTTAAGGGTTTACACAATTCTCAATAGTTACCTAGTCCTTGCTGTCACTTATCGACCACGATAGGGGGGGTAGTATTTCGGGGCAAAATTAGTATGAGGTGCCATTACCCCCTTCCACACACTCTAGCGGTGGCTTGCAGGGTATTAAAAAAAACAAAGAAATAACATTTCTCCTATGCACACTTCAGGAAATGAAATAAAACCTCTTGGCAGCTGCACTATTGAAACGGTTTCTCTTAACACACATCCTGCCACATTCAGTGGCAGCTTGTAGGTTATAGCTTAGACGGTCGTTTGAGTCATCGGTAAATTAGGGTTGGGCGGGATTTTTAAGGCCGGAGAGAAATTAGTCTGTCGCTGGTATTAGGACAATTTTAACGTAATGATGAAGGGTCAATAGTTATATGTTCCATCCGACAAACGGAATGTAAGATATGAAGTGAATGAAAACACTCATCCCCGGTATTCAAACCCGAGACCTTGCTCTGGGTAGCCGGTACACTCTAATCAACAAATAAACAGTTTTAATGTCTGAATAAATGTTATTCTCGGTATTTTCGATCATCAACCACCATTTTTATTCTCAAATGATCAGTTTTGAAAACATTTTGAACTAACAACGGCGGATATGATCGAAACGTCTTTCCTTAAACCCTGAACCTCTTTCGAGCAGTTAACCTCCTGCCAGTTATCGAAAACTCAACATTTTTAGAACCTACCACATTGGAAGACGTCCATGAATCCGCAGTTCCGGTGGGACACATCCGCTCACCCTGTGAAATATCTCGACAGAAATCTGCTTTGCCCTCTAATTAAAAAAAAGAACTAATTAAAATTTATTGCCGAAATTTAATATTTCATCGTTCATTCTTTGTGCATATATCCTCTTTCCTTCCAAGCTTATAGATATCTTAATCGTAGGTAATTAATTTAACGTCTAAAAATTTATTTGGTATACTCTGAAAGGGGGGTCAGAATGCGGACACCGTTCCAGTCCGTCGATATTCTCAACGGACTTCTCACGTAGCCGGCCGTAGGAATCGGGAAGGGTTGCACGCCAGAGCCATAAAAATTTATATTTCGATTATTGTTGCCTCGAAAATGAAATTTCCGTGATTCCGTAAAATGTTCTGGTAGGTAACGATATTTTGAATCAAAGATTCCTCCTCCACCCATGTCTACCCGCGACCAGGAGGATCGGCTCGGATTTTGAGCGGCCGGAATACAAATTGACGGGTTTTTATCTTTTCCTCCGCGGCTAGCGGAAGTGATAAGGACAATGTGAATTTAGGAATTATGCAGAAACCATGAAAACATGGTCTTGTGGTGGTAAGGTGAGATGGAGCGATTTCACCGGACGGTTAAAATCCTAACGGTTCTCTGAGGTAGTAATGTATGTATGTCATGCTTCCCAAGCCGAGAAAAAGGGTTCAGTCCCGACGGCAGTGGGTTCCTCACTGTTATTCCGAACCATATTACCGTGATCGTCACTTAGAAGTGTAGTAATCCGTCTATCGGATGGAACCTTGAATCCTTTGGAGCCTCTCGCTAAGAATGTGACAACGCCGACGCTGAATTTCTTTTCTCCTCTCCGTTTCTTAAATCCTCAGTTGCTTCAACTATCCACATTCACCTGACGGCAGAGAGAACTACAGCTGTCGGTTTCCTTCCTCTGGTAAACACTACCGGATTGCCGAAGCTGTATTGACGATGAGACAAGTCCAATGAAAGATCACGCCAGCATAAATCGATCACAAAGACAGGGGTGCAACATCTTCGACTGATAACCCAGAGTCGTGGGTTCGATTCTAACCACCGCCTACGGATTAGATAATTGTATTTAACCTTACTGTTATTTTGTGTGTATAATCAGCTTTTAAGTGCAAAATAAATGTTTTCGTGTCATTGCCAAAGAAAAAAATACACATAAACGACCAACCGTAATGTAAAAACAGGAACATTTCTTTTTTCCATCGAAAAAATATTTCATATACGTGCCTTTAAAATCCAATCCAAATTATAATGCCTTACGACTTCCCATCAGGCTTCCCAAAACAAATGAAACACGTCACGAAACCTAAACTTATGTTTCATTAATTTTGCAAGCAATGCCCACTCTTTTGGCGCAACGGCAGATGCCATCGACAAAGTTCTCCCCAAAATAAGTTAAGCATGGTACGAGTTTGCTGATTATTTTGATTTAATGAGCGTCCTTTGAGATTCAAATACAGCACTACGCAAGTCTTTCCAAAGGGGACCAAAACGAAGAGAGAAGTAAAATAAAATCCTTCGGGGGTGCGAGCGAACGTCATAGCAGTTTCTGACGCTGTGCCTTTCTCCCGTGAGAGACGAAATAAAAATCAATCCCGGAGCGACCGCGAGAATCGCCGTCTTTCATCGGTTCGCGAAAGCCCCGGGCGCCATTTTGCGCTTTCGGAAAGCGCGCCGAAAACACTCGGAGAGCGAACGGGAACGGTGCGGATCAGGAAAACGTTCATCCGCGGGAGAAGTCCCGAGTGGCGAGAGACGAGGAGGATTATTTTCGCTATCCTACACCGTCTGGGTGGAGGAAAAAAAATTGCTGAAAAAAATCTACGAGCGATCGAGTTCCCCTCCTTGAGAAACGCCGATAACTCGAATAAACGAATTCTCTGGAAGTTTTTTTTTGCGTTTGGGCCGTCGTTCCGTTGGCAGAGGTGTACCGAGGGAACTCGTGTATACCATAAAAATGTTTTTTTAAAGAGGGTCCAGAGAAATTTTTTCCACCACTGTCGAAAGTCCCTCCGGCTAAAACACAAACGAGCTCGTTTTCGAAAGAAAACGCCGTCTTGAGCAGTGTTTTCTCGGAGATGTGGCATTCGAGAGAGAGAGAGGGAGGGAGCGGTAGTACCAGGGTAAGTTCTCTGCCTCATAGGCGCCTGGTGCTGCGAGGTCAGTCTTCAGCGCCATTGGGGGCCCAACGCCCACGCCTCGGGAAGTCGAAGCTTCTATTACACGACCACTGCTATACCAAGCACGCCCGCCACTCTATTTTCGAAGAACGACCGCCATCTCTTACATACGAGTGAGAGATATTCTCTCCTTACATTTTTTTTCGGCCTGTGGATCACCATGGCCAATGGCCGCACGATAAAAAGAGGGGGATTTGTCATAGACGGGAAGTTTGTTCTTTGAACCTTTTTCCCGCTTCCGACAAATCTACCGAGGGAAGTCATGGACCGAATGGATTCGGGATATATGTCTCTCTCTCCTTTCTTCCTCCCTCCCTTTAACCGTTTCCTCTCCTGAGGAAGTTCTCCATGTTATATATCAAGAGGCTCTTTCCTCCCTTGTGGTTCACACATGCGCTAGTTCCTTCAGCGACCGCCTCGCGACGCCACGGGGCGGGTTACCGAGTGCGGTGAGGTTTCGTCGAAGCCGCGAAGGGCTGGATGGCCGGCCGGTCGGAAGGAAGATTTCGAAGCGTTGGTTCATATAAGATTCGTTATTTACCCCTCAACGCCGCCCTCTTTCACTCTTCAGCAGACATTAAGAATATCCCGAAGATTATTACCTTTTTCTTGAAAGAAAATCTATTTTCAAAATATAGCACAGCATTTATGGACATTAATGATCGCCATCGGGGTATGTATACGGCAATCTCATTCGGCAACCTAACACCTTGTGGGTGCTAATTGAAATAGATAAAAGAAGACCATTACGGAAGAATAATTCAAAACGTGCCTCAGGCACAAGAGATATGAGACCTTGCCTTCAGCGTGGCTCAATCTGGGAAGCGATTTGAATATAAGAAATTTGGAAAACATTTGAATGGATGTTACGCAGACCAATTTGAACAAGCTATTCGATGGAAATAGGGGTCTCGAGGTTCCTAAATGACGATCATTTGCGTTCAAGTGGGATCCGTGGTATTTTATGCCATCGTTATTGAGTAGATGATACTTTTACGTCTCACTTGGCACACCTTGTTTATATTTCTTAATATAAGATATATGGCGCTGAAAGTTACCAAAAAAATCCTGCTAACATACCAATAAAGAGATATATCTGAAGTTTATTTTACACAAGAACCGCCGGAGTGTTGCGAAAGCGCAACATCGAAATTTGTTAGAAGGAAAGTAACATATTTGGATCTTGATTCGAAACCAAAATGTATTATTTGAAGGAAAGCTCATAATTTCAGTCATAGTTTCTGTCCGTTTTAAATGAAAATACTTCGTAACTTCCACACAATTTTTATTCGTACTAACGGTTTCAACGCTTCGGCGTCATCGGTACCGGTAGAACGGTCACCGGTACGAATAGTAATCACTGGTAGTACGAATAAAAATTGTGAGGAAGTTACAAAGTATTTTCATTTAAAACGAACATGAACCTCCACAAAGTTGAGCCTAAGACCATAGAATTCATAGTTTCTGTCGTTCTACATTTAGGCTCTTTCAAAGTTTAATGGTAGAGGAAAGTGGAAAAAAACTATCGTCGTGGTGCAGATTCACTCAGGGAAACAAGGCTAAATCATGCGTTTACTAAAAAAAAGAGCGTGCACGTGTTCATTCAAGGGATTCCCCCTAATAGGAGACGTTCGTGCTAGAGAAATGCAATCCTGATTATATCAATATCATTAACTGAGGTTGAAAAAATTGTTCTGAGTTTTACTGAGAGTTGAGAAGCTTGAATAGATTACCTAGAAGCCTCTTGCGGATCATCGAACAAATATGGCGCGCAGTGGTCTTTCGGGTCCAACTGGAACGTCCGTACAACGTACGTACATTGCTGATGTCCATCGATTCATGATTCTTCTTCCTTTCGCTGAAAAAGATGGCTTTACCACTGAAATAACCATCAAACCAAAATGATCAGTGTCCTTTTATTTTATTTCCATTTCAATCTTCACGGCCGTGGCCAAATTTATATTCCCTCTCGTGAATATCTTTAGGAGAAAATTTATAATGGCGTATAGAGAGGAGGAAATAAATGAGCAGAGATGAAATTATGTGGAATTATAGCATTGTTTGGGCAAGAAAGCTTATAAATGAAAGGTATGGGACGACAACGGTAAGGGTAGAATGGGAAGACAATGAAATATTTTTATTTTGAAAGACCAGAAAATAGAAAAGTAAGGTGAAATGAAAGGAAATCGCGGTGGAGGGGGGAAGAAAATAGTATAAATAATATGATGACACGAAACGCCATAGGAATGAAGCCCATCCGATGCGATTTTCTAAAATACTCAGGCAGACGGGGACAGTTTGTTTACTTGGCGCGGCAATGGTAATGATGTATGAAAAGAAAAACGAGGACAAAGAATTAAGACTGAAATTACATCTACGAATAACGCTGGGAGCCGTTAAAAAGCTCATGCTAATTGTGATAAAGCACCAGACACTGAGAATAGATCATTAAAACAAGGACGCCATCAACGAATTATTGAGATCTAGAGCAGTAAAAAAAATAATACTAAGAGTCATAAGGAAAGCGCATGAAAAGAATAATACATTTTTCGCTCTCGATGTCCCTCTAATCCCTGTAAAATGATTGAGCTCGATGACAAAACGTCCAAAAACCATAAGCATGGGATTTTCTCCACCTAAAGTATTTTTATTCACCCCCAGACTTTGAGGTTACCGTTGTTTTTGAGAGAGTGAGGTGAATTATTGAAAATTAATAAATGAATATAAATAGAAATATACATAAAAATATACATACATTTTATATATATATATATATATCTATATATATCATGTATGATATGGTATAATAATAATGAATACATGTATATGAAGTTAGCACTAGTGGACAAAGGCAAAAACACAGAAACACACGAAAAAGAGAAACTCACTCGGTATCGAAGAAAAGGACAGAACTCGCCTCGTAGTTCTGTCCTTCTTTTCCTTGAGAAAGGTGGCTGGGACCAGCGAAAATTCGACACCGAGTGAGTTTCTCTTTTTTGTGTGTTTCTGTGTTTTTGCCTTTGTCCACTAGTGCTACATGTAAAATATTTTTCACGTCCGTGAGAATTTCACAAAAGTGTTATAATATATGTATATATATATATATATATATATATATATATATATATCCAATTTGGATATATGGACGTTATTTATTAACAAGAAAAACAATTCAAAGGGGTCGCCGCCATGGATGGACTTCGTCCGCAGGTACACGTTCACCAGAAGGCATAAAATGGAATGAAGGCCAAGTTGGAGGGATAATTTTATGCCCTTGGAGGTGCGGTCGACCTTACCCCGCCAAGAGGCTGGGTAAAGCATCTCAGAGTGGGCCCGGGAAGAAAAGGGACTTCTTTGGCGTCTCGGTGAGACTGTTTTGGAAGGGGTGTTTGAGAGAACAGAGTGAGAGGGAGGGAGAGAATAGGTCCCTCGTCAATTTTCCATCCTATCTGCGTGACGACGTTTCTCGGCGGCGAACTTGGCATCTCCACGTCCTAGAAATTCACCCCGTCGGTCCCTTAAACACGACAACCCTCCCCGGGGGGGTTGGACCTTAAAATGTGGAAAAAGGGGTGCAAAGGGGAGCGAGTGCTTGCCGAACGAAACTTTCTCGTCCCGGACGCCATTTTTCCGAATCGATTCCATCTCGCTCTCCTCCCCTCACTAACGGTGTTGCCGTTTTAGCACTTTTGGTGCAAACTTCGGCACCTTGTTTAGGTGTTAAACTTGCGCTTCCATTCAAATACTATTATATAAGGGTACCCACACCCCCCCTAACTCACCCGTCTCCCTCCCAGCGGACCCACCCAAAAAAAATAAATCCGACCCACTCTTATTACAGCTAAAATATTTTTATTATTGCACGTTGATATTTCGAATTAATCATAAGGTGTGCATCAAACTTAATGTAAATTAGCCTGATAAACTTTGCAGGAGAGAGTTGATTTTCAAGAACTAAGTTGCTTTTCAGACCCCCTTTGAATCAAACAAGCTTAGCCAGTTATTATCGCATTAGAAGCTATACACTATTGACAACAGAGATTATTGCTGTACTGCGCGGATGTAAAATTAGATGAATAATATCGTTCAAGTACTTAACTTAAAACAATAAAGCGAATTTATCAAATTTCCACTTTTTTGTTACAATATTTTGGGCCGATTTTATTATTTCGAATCCCCCTAAAATATCAATGACGCTGTTTTCCTTATGACCCTCCTTTCCTCCCTAGTTTAAGCACTCATCCTGACATAACTGTCTATCGACGTATGGATCTCGCCATTTATAAACTTTCGGATAAATAAATTTGTGAATGCTACCGTGGGGTGGTGATGACGCGGATTATAGTGTCTTCAGAAAAACCCATTATAAAGCTGACAAAACGTAAGTTCTTTAGAGGAAGAAGAGCGGAAGACACCCGGAAAGAAAACCCTTCAATCCTACGGCTCATCTTGTAAAGTTCTACTAATCATTCAACTCATCAGTAATTATTTTTTCTGGGTACACAACTCCGAATACAACACAAAATGAGAACTTAAATTCGAAAACTTGGTTGCTGAAAACTGCTCCTGTGGTGTGCAACTTAAGACTAAAGTTGATTAAAAAAACCTTAGAAAAGTACGGACGAGTCAAAGGAATACTTCACTTCTTGGCGCCGATTTGGCGATGGAGAACTTCCCGCTAGATGTGGGGGAGAAGGGTAGAGCAGCTGGTTATTTTATTGGCATCCAAGATTCCAATTCAGTACCATGCTGATATATATTCCAGTGAAATACAACGCCGCCATGAATACTACTTTAAGATAAGGTATTTAACCCTCAACAACTTCGAAATTTGCCTTACCCTACAAGTAATTATTTTCGAGACCATTATTAAGGAAACTTAAAGACTCGTCATGAATTTCCGCTGCGACGAACTTTTGCTTGAGCCTCAGAAATAGTCGTCACCTTGGACATAAAATTTTATCGTTGTTCATCTCGGGAATGGGACAGGGGCCTCCGTGACGGCTGCGGGAATTAAAACATATGACGACTCGAACGGCGTACGCATTAACTGTAAGTTTTGCTCCAACAACGATCGAAAACAATGGCGTCGAACCGTTTGCGAATATGTATAACGTAAAATAATATGATCTCGCCTGCTTTCAGGCATTTCTCCCTAAGCAGCGTCTGAAAACGAGTGAATAAAACATTTCCGTTTCTCAAAGATGTATTTTCAATCGTCGAGCCCGTTGTATGGTGACTTGAGGACGAGAGAATACGCTATTTGTTGGAATACTTTCAAAACTTATACTTTTCGGTTGGCAGGGAACGGATTAAACACTACAGAAGACGTCTCAGGGACAGCGAAGTTTCTCCGTTGCGGTAAAACGACCGAAACGACGTCTACCCTTTTCCCTTCTCTACCTTTAAGGAGGCCTCGATCGCAGCAGCAGCAGCTGCCGTCACACAACACAATGAAAGCCGCCACCCATAGGCGCCATTTTCGGGGCTTTTTGGCCCTTTCCCTATAGCGCCCCTGCAGTGAGTGGTACCTACGTGCATCCGGAGCCGAACCATAAGTCTGACATGAGTCGGCAACGCTGTTTCAGTCCCCTGCGTTTCCCCCGCACACCCTCTTTGTCCGTGTGACAGGACCCTCCTCCCCCACCCACTCCTCTACCATCCCCCAAAATGCACGCGCGCTGCAACCCCCCCCCCAGTTTCTCTTCCCTCTCCTTCACAGCCAGCCAGAGACGCGCGGTCGAACCCCACAAGTGCATGGGGCGAAGCTTTCGTTTTATTTTTTCCCCCCCTTATCTATCGGCAGGAAATGGTGAAGTAAGTAAGGACTTCCTCGCGGCGAAGGGTAGGCGATCGGAGCCGAGGAATTTCCGATGAACAGAGACGCCTCTTCCTTTCGTGGATGTTTTCCGAACTCGCGATAGTAATGAAAAAAAAGAAAATAAAACACCCACACATTTCCGTCGTCACAATTACATTTTCCTTATGCTGACCTTATTCCGGTCAGCCCCATCAAAACCTGAGTCCACCCCTTGGTTTTCTCAGGAAATGACTGAGGAAAACCTCTTGTCATTTCTTCTGATTGAAAATCGAGCATCCTTTCCTTTGCAAGAAGATATTTTTTTCTCTCACTACCACAAGGATTACGGGGCTTCTTCTATCTGTTCGATCGCTATCTAACGCACTGGAAATGGGATTGGTTGAGAGTACTGGTTCCGCACACCAGCGTTCGGGTCCGAATACGGCAGTAGTGATGTGTGTAAATCTAATCAAGTGCGTAATCCGTCAAAGAGGATCGTACACAGCAGAACCCTTATCACTCATCGTTAAGAGTAGACTCATGCAGATGTCGGGTTTCTCTCCAACCTCCTTCTCCCACCCTCATACATCCCATGCCTAACAAATTATCCAAAACCTATCCCCAAATGTGAAATATTCCATCTGTCAGATGCCACGCTGGACTGTGGGTTCATTGGTTTCTTCGTTAATGGAAGGAGTCGACGCCGGGTTTCTCTCCAATCTTCCTCATCTCAAAAAAATCCAGCGCCATCCTAGAAACTCATCCACCGATATCCAAGTATGTGACACTGGAGTCAGCCACCTCCACGATATCTATGTCAGCAACTACGATATTTACAAGTATGTCCGAGTTTCTCGAACACAAATGAGTGGACAATGTTTTTTTTTTCAATTTCAAACCTGAAATTTTGATGTCACTTGCCACTAACTTTCCATGGTGTTATTGTGGCGTCCTGTGGTACTATCGGATAATTCACTCTCAAGTGCACATGACCTTCTGGTCCTAAGGAGTCACTTACTTTCCAAAAATCGGAATGTATTATTATGGCTGGTTCAAAACTTCCTTTTATTAGTTTTTTTAAAAATATCACACCTTCTGCCTTCAACTTTTACCAAAAGCATTAGATTCCTTAGATTCTCAGTGCATTGCTCCGAATATTCACTGATCCTCTACTCTCCTCTGTAATACTTCCTTTTCTTGAGTTTTTATTCATCGATCTCGACAATCATTCATTCTCGTCATATTTTCTTATCTTCTCTCAGTAATTTTCCTATAAAGTGTAAACGTCCAATTCTCATTTTGCTAGTCGCTCTGGATGATTTCGACCGAGTAATAAGTTGATTGCATGATATTTCATGCACTCTTGTTCAATTGTCGTATCACATCTTTTCTGATATTTCGTGTGCCATTGTTACGTAATTAAAGGTTTTAGCTTTCCCGTTCCCATTGATACATTCGTGAAGGTAATTTTACTGTCTCCGTTTATTTGAGACATTTTGGGTGTTTATAAGAGGTTGCAAGAAGCCCGTGTTCAAGCAAAAGAAAGCAAAAATATAACAATAATTTCAAACACAAAGAGATAATTTTTGAAATTTCCGCGTATTGCTTGGATCTAAAATATCCGGAACACTTTTGTTGGTACTATCGCTATTCTAATACTTACTTCGCGTTATATAAAGTTCAGTGTTGAATTACCCTTACCATAGGAAGCGAAGAAAAATGTAGCTATTGTTATGAGTAGTAGTTTTGGTGGGGAGGCGACCGACAGCCGAGGTCATTTGCATGGAATGGATGGGAAAGGAAGAGTGGAGAGAAACCCGGTGTCGCCATTAGCCTACTCTTGTCGAAAGGCGCCAAGGGATCCGCAGTTTAACGTCCCATCCGACGGACGTCGTACTCACTCCAAGTGCTCTCCACTAAACACCTCAAGTAGGGATGCCACTGAAAAATATTTGTTCGCTCCAGGATTTGAACCCGGGTCTTCTGGGTGGGAACCCAGGTAAGCCACCGCACCCCGATCCCCGCCATTGTTATGATAATAAATTAATGTTTTTGTGTATATTAAAAAAAACGAATTGATTCTACATTTGAAAAGAGATGAAAATTATGCACTAGTACCTTGCTGCAATAAAAATGTCACGAAATGGTAATCCTCTTTTGGTTGATACAACTAGTCACGTTTTATGTTTTTTCCTCTGGAATGGACATTTTGTTGATTCTTTTACTGCAGTACTCGTGGGAATTTCCCTACTTCAGTCTTTTCCAAATGGAGGGAATCAATTTATTCCTATGCATTGCATCGTCACCTCTTCCGTCTTGATTCGGGATAACGCTTTTGACGCCCTGGAAGGAAGTGGATGCGTGTGCCCCCCATTCTTCTCCCGAAGAGAGACGTTTCTTCGTTCCGAGGATGGCTATTGACATTATCACGTACTTCAGGTTTCATAAAACATTTTCTATTATATACTCTCTTTCTACTACACTCCCTTCTCCACTTTTCATTTCCCTCGATTTGAAAAATTAAGGAACCAGAGACGCGTTCCCATTTGCAAACTATTGACAGAATGGTGGTTGACGTGTGGCGCCACGATATGAGTATCTTTATTTTCCTTGGACGTGAACGGAGTAATGTATCACATAGATGTGTTGAATTCAGAGTAAATTTCCCCGAATGGATGAGTAAAACACGGTAATAGACAATAAATGAATCGGAGTTTATTTACGGTGTAACTAAATGCGTCCCAATGATCATATCCTAAGAAAAGATCGTGATAGGACGAGTTGTTGATAAGATAGAGGAGTAATGCCTAAAAGAGAGGGATAATGATTGGATTTCCATTAGTATTTCCCCCGTGGTAAAATAATAATAATGAATTATCCAGGGTAATGATACGACATAACACCCACACCTTGTGTGCAGTCAATTTCAACTGAGGACCCCTTTGCTCAATTTAGCACCTTAGGCAGTCGGATCCGTTTATCCCAAATCCCTTACATTCGACAGCGTGAACTGCGGAGGAAAAATCAAAGGACAAAATAGTTTGCCCCTTGGATAGGAATTCGCGCAACACACCCGGCACGGATCAGTGGTGACATAATGAAAGACGGGTTCCCGTATTTAGATTCGCTTCGCCCCTCTCAGATCAGGCGTCAAGTACCTCGATGATTAGCCATATGTAACTCTAAAACTAGTCGAAAGTTTAAAGAATAGAAAAATATAGGTACTTTAAAAATACTTTAAAATATTTCAAATACAATTTTTTAAAATACAAATATAATAAATATATTATTTCAACCTTTTCAAAAACAAAAATAAAAAGAGATGAATGAGTCCATTGTAATGACATCGAATCGTCGTGGGGCGCCACTCAAATAAAAGCGTTATCATTGCTCCCCTCCCAATACATTTGATTAGACAGTACTTTTGGGATCGCGAAAGGGCTGGACCAACTTGGGCCAAAATCCCAAGCGGCCTTCACCCCTTTCTCCCAGTCCTCGCGAGAAGGGAAGAACCACCGGAACTTTCTCACGCGGATATATGTGAAACGCATCGCGTGCACTCCGCAATCGTGCACACACGAAGAGACGTGGAATGAGGCGGCGGGTGTACAATGAGCATCAGGGGAGAGGTACGTGGGAAAGAGTAAGGGGCAGGTATACCGCAATCGGAACGGAAGGGTAGGAGGAGACGTGAGTGAAAGAAAGAGAGATAAGGAGAGGGTATGAGGGTTTGTCGCGGAAAGGTAAAGAATAAAAGGGTCTCGAGAAAAAAATAGTAACCCAATGGAGAGAGGCAGGGTTGCTCCAAAGGGTTATACTGAAGGACGTGAGACCATGGGGTTTTTGATGGTCATTGGTTGTATAGGTTGACATGCCTATAGTTTGTCGATATTACATGTTATGTCGGTCGTGGGGTCTCCATTCAATTAGTGATCATCTTTAAACACTGGCTAAAAGACGGAGCTTCAGACGTTTATCTGATCCGTTGCAAGCTAATCGGTGATTGGACAAGGAAAAGAACTCCTTAACTACAACTTGGAATAAATTAAATTTAACCCAAACACTCTTTTTATATCTATACTGGCTTTATCAAGTCGGGCCTGTTTAAATCCCATCCTAAAGATGAAACCTCTAGCCAGACGACTTAACGAGATAGCGAAAAGAGAGTGATTTAGTAGGTATCGAGTAAAGGGCTCAGACACTTAACCAATATTTTCCAATTCTTCGTAAACCATACGCGAATGAGAAGATTAGTTCATAATTTCTTGGTTCCGGTAGAGAGAAATTCTCGTTTTTCCCCCTCACAGGCGTCCTTGTCGTTGACGATGTCCCCGGAGCATAATGAAAGATAAAAATTTTTATATATACATCTGCTAATCAACTCTCTCTAACTCAGTTTTTTTAGCCATTAAACACAATAATCGGAAGTTTATCAATAGCAATGGCATAGAAAGTAACCTGTATAATGACGGCAGAGATCGAGTCGAGTAAACAACGTCTAAGAATAAGTGCAGAGTGCTATTCCCCGCGTCTCTATGATAGGGCCTTTCTGTTCAGCGGGACGGTTTATGTATTATTAAAATTTTGCTTCTTTCCGAAGTACAATGAAATAAAATGTTCTTAGTCAACAGCATCGAGGTGGAGGATAGGATAGAACTCGTACAAAGGAGAATATCGTCACTTTAGCAAACCAGCCCTTTGGGTGACTGTTTATATGAGGGTAGTTTCCAGCTCCAGCTCAGGAAACAGACATCCCTAAGGTGAAGGAGAGGGAAGAAGAGGCACGATGTTGCAATACCCGGCCCTAGAAACTCGACTTCCATGGGATAGGTCAGGGGGAAATAGGCCGCTAAACGAGATTTCTCGACCGTAACACCGTCTTGTATGAGGAAAATTTCAGAACACCGTTTCCCTGAAGGGTCATAACGTGAACACTCCACAGTTGATTGCCCTAAGGTAGAAAGTCATGTAGCCTGGCGGAATAGATTATTTCGCATTACAACTCCGCTCTAGTGGAGGATAGTCATTATCATTTCTATTGGCATTACGCACTACTTACGAGTTTAATTCACGACTTGGAGATTTTAATTCACGATGCTTGGAAGATGAGTGCCTCGCTTGCGAAAGTGGAGCAAAAGAGGTACAGATAAATAGTCGAAATTGGAGTAATCAGGGTCTCTTATAGAGAAGAGTGCGATAAAAAAAGAAGAAATTCAATCAAACTTGAACGAAACACAAAATGAAAACAAAGCATTAAAATCCCATAAAAAACAATAAATACTGGAATTTATGATTTCAACTTGACATTTTGACTTGCTTTGTGAAAGAGCCCGAGGCCTGTAAAGTATCTTTCTTCGCGATGTCTTCGTTGTTTGAAGAGAAATGAGCAGTTCGCTACTAACAAAAAAAATGGCGACATTATTTTGAGAGATGGGAATAAAAATGGCTAAAAATTCTCGTTCACATCTCCAAAGAAAGGTTTACTGTCTCTCACACTCTCTCGACGAAACCGTTTCCTAATTATGACAGGATTATCCACAAAAAAATCTTTCCCTCTCCCAAAGCATCCCTGCTGCTAATTAGCGGAATCCTCTCGGAAAATGGCTGGAAGCGCCGGAATAAAGGGTGTCTAAGAGGAAGATCGATTGTCCTCGAGGGACCTCCAAGACGAGAGTTATTGGAACTGACGCCGGATGGAGAGACGAGAGCATTGGACAGAGGTCGAGGAGGTGGGGAAGAGTGATAAAGATCTCATGAACCGAAGTGCCACCAAGATATTTCCTATGTCCGATTCGGGCGCACATCCGATGAACTAGAGCTAGGTAACCAAAAGAAGTCCTCTGATTGCCAAATGCTGGTTCCATATATGCAAATAGTAATATTTATACGTATAAAAAATTCAAAACTTACATGGATTTTGGCTGAAACAAACGAGGATCCGTCTTGTCCTTCGTTTGCGTCCGTTGCTGCTTCAGTCACCAGTCTCGGGAATTGAGTGAAGACGCCTGATACGCACCCTCATCAAATCCGCTGAACTAAAAAGAGAAGAAAGACCGAATTTACGAGAAGCGTACAGGGTTAAAAGAACAAACTTTGATCTGCCACTGCTTAGACCTTCTTAACTACGAATACCTGTTGATGGTCTAGGGGCTGAAACCGAATACCGATAATACTAAACAAATCAACTGCGGTTGAAAAATTAAATTTTGAAATTTGAATTAATCTTCCACACATTTAAAAAATGACACAAAATAACGAATTTAAACTAATATTTATGTGCAAAATTCCAACCATTATACTGTTACTACTAATGTAATGTAAATTGTTGTTTGGTGCACCAGGGAATGGAGATACAGGGTCCGTCCGGAAAATAAGTGTCATCGTCTCATTGTCTTTTTTGACAAAAGGGGAGTCGTCCACTACGAATTTGTACCTGAACGACAAACTGTAAATGCTGCATTTTACGTCCAAGTGCTCGACAGGCTTCGAAAACGAGTCGCCCGCGTCCGGCCAGCGATCAAAAACATCTGGCGGCTGCATCACGGCAATGCGCCGTCTCACACCGCGCTTGTCGTGTCGGACTTCTTGGCCAAGCACGGCGTGGCAACGCTGCCGCACCCGCCCTACAGCCCGGACTTGGCACCACCGGACTTCTTTCTGTTTCCGAAGATAAAGAGGAGTTTGAAAGGAACGCGATACGGGACTTTGGACGCCGTCAAAGAGGCCGTGACGACGTGTCTTCGAGAGGTTCCCGATGATGCCTTCGCGGGAGCGTTCCAGGAATGGGAACGCCGCTGGAACAAGTGTATCGACTCACAAGGGTCCTATTTTGAGGAATATTAGCTTAAGATATGTAAAAGTGTAATAATTTTTTTTCCTGAGCTCAGTACACTTATTTTCCGGACGAACCCTGTATGCCTTCAATCTTTTCTTCAATAAAAGAAAAAGCTTTTCTTCAAAAGAAAAAACTAGGTTCAAGAAAATATACATCGTAATACTGCATAATTTTTTACGCTCCATTGAGTCAAATCATTATCTCACAAAAAATTTCCTCCGTTCGTGGTTAATATTTAGCTGTAAATGAAAATTTAGTTATTAAAGGAAACTAAATAATCAACATTTTTTAGCATTTGAATGGAAAAATGAACATAGAAAGAGGGGTCAAGGCAATCAAAAGTAAATTGCCAGCACACCGCTTTTGGTAGAAAAGTGATTCGGTCAATTTACGCCGACCCCATTCAATGAAGCGACTTTCATCTATTGAAAGATGGCTTAGCATATTTTGTTCTTCGTTGAATTTCACTACAAAAGGAAGAATAGCACCCAGCTACATCCGAGCACGGATGATAAAAAGAATAATCAAATGGCGAACAATGGGTTGTGAGAAGACCAGATTCCACCAATGAAGACGTACATAATTTAACGTTCTCCACGTTGTTTAACAGGTTCTCCACGGATACTATCGTACCTTTGCCTCGTTATGTCGTTGTAGTACATCAATGGCATCTAATTTATATCAATTTCAGTCCGTCAATACATTGGCAGCCATCAATATTATAGAAGTACCGGTTATAGGTACGTATATTCACCAGCAAAACAAATATGATGCGATTCCCGCCGAAGGCATGGAATGACGCTTGGGATTTCATAGAATGCAGGCAGGCAGGTAGTGTTGTGGTGTTCAATTTAATACCTTTTAAATATGATTGTTAACTTAAAATGTTGGACCATTACACCAAAAAGTACGCAAAGATTGTTGCCTCTGAAGTTACTATTCTAGATTACTACTGGCAGTTTCACTAAAGGTCCTCCAATGGTTTTGAACAAGGAAAACTCTTTCATTTTTCCACTCCGTGAAAAACTGTCATTCGTTACCATTTTAATCTCCACAATTACCAATTAGTATTTCCTTCAATTAAGATTCTCCAATCAAAGGACGCGAAGCGTCATTTTGTAATACCACGTCATATACAGTGTTCGAATAGGGAGGTATTTTACCTAAAAATAAGCAACCATACTGTATGAGAAATATAGGAACAATATTTTTTGGAATTAGCCTCAAAGGGAACTACTCATAGGAAAAAAATTGTTTGCGTTGGAAGCAGCCAGTAACAGTAATCAAATAACTAATATATTTTGTGTTCTTGGGATTTATTGGGTAAAATTCAAGGGAAATAAAATCCATTGGGATTGTTTACGCAAACGAGCTAATGGACAGCCATCGTTTCCTCCCCATGCGGAAGATATTCTCATGGGATTATGCCTTCTGTAGCGACTGATAATGAAATGACTTACTCCAAGGGTAATAAATAACGATAAATCACAAGAGAAGAGTTGTTAGATATCTATAAGTTAAATTAACCAAAGGAAAGGTCCTATTAAAATCAGCGCGTTAAACATGATTTCAGAATGATATCCCTACAATGCACAGGAATAATAGAAAAGGATTTAAATTTTATATCCTCCAACGGTGAGATTATCATGTCATGTATAAGCTAGTTAATTCAAGGAAAAAAAGATCGGGATTTGAAGCCACGCTCATTCTGATGCAGCTCTGAAAAGTAAGGCAACCAGACAAATGTCTTCGGTAAGAGGGGACGCATTCGTTTAACGTCTCCTGCAGAGCGACAATATGGAGTGACATACGTATTCACTGAATACATAGTGCTGATATTCCCCCCATTTATTTGAGTATGTTCAACTGTCATTAATTCTCACAGTGTCACATTTGAGCCGTACCTGGAACTCTATGAAAATCCTTGAGGTACGGATAAATTACTTTTAATTTCTTAGGACAATCTGGTGTGTAAGCCTAATAGCAAAATATCTAATATCTGTCTTTGCTATATCTATGACTTACATTCTGAATTCAATAACCTGTCAACCCATTAATGGAAAACAGTACTTTCCAATGAAATGAAAGGTAAGACTTGGTGAAGAAATGGCGGTGTGTACATAGGCCTCATGTTTTAACACCTTAAAACAAAAATACGTTCATGAAGAACATGGTTTTCCACGAGAGGTCTCTTCAGTCTGTTTGGACACATGTTACCACAATCGTTTACACACCTAAAAACAAAACCCTCATAACTTTCTAGCAGTTTTGGTTTTCAAGGTAGGTGTGAGCTCAACACGTAGAGAGTTTTTGCTATCAATTTTTTAAGCTCAAATGTTCTGTATCCTAGCGCAGGGTCGAAAATAAAATCCACAAGAATTACCATTTTGTTGGATAAGCCATTCCGCCATTCGCGGCCCCACGGCGTTAATGTGCGACTTATTTCACGACCGTCGAAGTCATGACGCCGGCTCTCACGATGTTCTGAGACGCCATAGGCGGAGCGTGTTCAGCCGGCGCTCGCATTTCCCCGATTCCCATGCCGCACCCTCCTTCCCTCCCGGCCCCTCCCTATCGGATCGAACGATTTATTAGCGGAGTAGGAGGATGGGAGGGGGACGGAGGGAGTAAATAAGTCTTTCATGCCCACCAACGTTCTTCAATCACGTCGGTCGGATTTTCCGAGGGCGAGAGAGAGGGAGAGGAGGGAAGGAGAGACCAGCGCCACGCGGGTACCAGGAACACTCCCTCAAACCCCCCCTCTCCCCACCACCTCACCGCGTCTCCAATGGAGCGCGCGGCCCGCGCCTTGGAACCGAGGATCGGTGGGAATGAGCGCCGTCCGTGCGGCCCACGGACGACGGGTGGGGAGAGGAGAGGGAAGAGATGGTATGAAGGGTAAAAAGGGTTCCCACGACCCCCTCTTCCTCCCCGACGCACTTACCCCGACCGACCGAAGAGGGGAAATGAGGAGGAAGAGGGGGGGGGGAGGGCAGTGACGAAGGGGATGGCATGGAAGGAGAAGAGGAGTGGAGAGGGGTTTATAAAACTGGGGAAGGCATCTGAAGGATAGGGATTGTGAGAAATTTTCAGAGGCGGTTTCCGTCTTTTTATTCCACATTATTATCATTATTTTTTTCCACCCTTATCCCAACCCCTCTCCAAGAAATTTTCCTCTCCTCTTCCCCCTCTCCATCCGAATAAAAATCTCTAAATACGCCCCGAATGAGATTAAAGATCCAAGAGAGCGGACGGGAGCCGGGAGTCCCCTCTCCACTCGTGGGTTACCGAGGGAGGCGTGGATGGAGGAGGGAGGGCTGAAAAGACGCCACCCCGACCAAGGGGGTTTTATAAGGGTCGGCGGAAAACAAGAAACGGGTGAGATCCGGGGGAGGAGAGAGGGGTTGTGGAGGGTGTGAGGGGTGGGGGGAGGTGGAAAAGGTTTAAAAAGAGGGAAACTCACAAAAGATTCCGGGATTCTCTTTCGTAGACGTCCGACGCAATGGGGGGAAAGGAAAAAAAAATCTGTGATAGCATCTCCCTGTGGCGTGGAGAAAATGAAATGGGTAAATTTCGACCGTTGAAATGTTAATGAGCACGTTAAGAAAACGAGTGCTTTTCGTGGACAGCTGACGCATGAGAACCAATACCGCTGACCAGTGCGCCGTTCTAATTAAAAAGCTAAGGAATTAATGGGACTTACAACGTTCGTAGACATAAATAATAACCGTGCAAAATCAATTTGAATGGCTCTTGGCTAGATATGTGAGAACAATAGGATTTTTTAACATATTTTCTTCAATCAAAATAAGAGTTGACTAAGTTCCGAACAAATTATGTTCCATTGGATGCGTTCACTACATCAATAAATTATCTAGCAGCAGTACCGTATTATCGCTATTGTTTTTTTTGTAGTTTTTCCATTAAAGTGATTAATTCTTTGGGATCTTACGGCAAAAGTCACTTGACGATCTCTTAAGCGTAGGTACGTCTGAAATCCCAAGGAACAGTTAATAAAGTTTCGTAAACTTCTTTTGATTTGCTGAAGCGTTGGTTAAGTTTGTACGAAGGATTAATTTGTTTCTAAAGAAATCCAGATTAGTAGATAAGAGCACTGGGCTACTGACTGGATGGTCTGGTTTCGATTCCTGATGATGTCTAATTTTTTCGGGTACCAGATCTTCCTGAGAAACCACAGGCAGTAGAGGGGCAGGAAATGGGTCCACAGGTTAGAGAAAATTTCACAGGCCGTTGGGCTTGTGAAATACCATCCTCACACGTCAAACCAACCTTCGGGTTAATTACTGTCGTTTTTTTTAAAAAAAATTCAATCATTGTCTTTAAGCCTAAATCATCGCACGCATCCAAATAAAAACTAATCAAAATTATCAGGTAGTAATTTTAAGCCTACGTACCCTCCTGTGTGTGAGCAGAGAAAAGCTGTAGCTATACAATATAGGCACTGATGCCGTGAAGATTCATTTTCAAATACTCAAACATAAAAAAAGAAAATCTTATAAATAAACATTTTTTATTACGCGATATAATGTGTTTGGCGAGCCTAAGTGATTGCTCCGACAAAGGATTACTCCGAAGGCTTTGGCAACGGTGGACATTAATTTGGAGAATTCAATCGGATTAGATGCGATGAAAAATAGAACGAATGTTTTATGTACATCTTTTCAAATCTTTTATTTCAAGCAAAGCACAATCAAATTTTTATCTCAATCGCTTCAAAGAAAGTTTGCTTTCTCTCATTAGTCTAATTCATTGAAATAATGGAAAACGGAATATATTCGTCGGAAAAATAATACTTTCCCAGATAAAACGTATTTTCATGATAAGAAATCAACCGTTCGTCTTTATTGTTCCTTATGAAACAAAGCGGAGAGCGCACAACCTGTTACGTACGTATGTGAGGCATAAAAATATACTACCTTTGAAGTCGTGGATACTTTTATCCCGAAATTTGGGTAAAATGATAGAGAATTAACCGTGCACGATTACAAAAGGAATTCATTTCATCGATAATTTACAGATATTATTCCAGAAAGAATAACTAAATTTAAAATTTCCGAGATCTTTAAGGCATACGAGTATATTACCAAAGAGCTACAAAAAAATAAACCACCAATTTGGGCTACTGCTTCGATAAAGAGAACAATATGACTAATTTCAAAAGTCAAGCGGGATTTTGTTTTAGCTTTCTGAATTAAAATCAGGAAGGCAAAGAATGATTTTAATCAACTCAAACGTATTCAAAAGTGCAGGAACATAAACGAAACGGAAAAAAATCAACGGAGAAATATTGCATTACTTACAGACACTGAAATTACTAAAAAAAATACTCGTAGATGGCGAGAGTAATTATTCAAAAGATTTGGAGTACTTAAACGAACAGCAGAGCAAAAACGTACTTCTTTTCCTTGATTTCCGTCGATGGCATATCCTATGTAGAATGTAGACTTTCTTGAAAAAGGTACATCAATTCAGCACGGATATGAAACTAAGAATATTTTTTAACTACACTTTACTAAATTTTATCTATTTTAATTTAAGTAAACCATATACAGAACACTGTATTGTATGGATAAGGCACATGACTTTGAAAATACAGGGCAGCGTGGATTGGAGGCTTTCAAGATGCGGGTATAATTAGAAAATAAAAAGGGTCAAAAGGAAGACAAAGAAAAAAGCCAGGAATGGTAAGGATGGAGAGGAATTGAATAAGGTAGAGAGGAGTAGGAAAGAAAATAATAAGCATTTTGGACGGCATGAATGTTGTAAATAATAAGCTGAAGAAGAAAATGGCGCATGTGTGTGATGAAAAATGTGGCTATGAAACGTTATGCTGTGCGGAAACGCTTCAAATAAATCTACTGATGCGCCATATACTCTGGACCCAACACCTTTTTCTACTACGTAGATTAACTACCTATATACTTCACTCTTCCAGCTGCCTAACTATCCTGGGCCGATTAATAGATTTGTGAAACTTTAAAATGTCATACATTATGAACTTGCAGAAAATATTATCATGTCTGTACTCATCACGCATTCTCATTTCCTAGCAATTTTTACCAATATAAGGAATTTTCATATCATGGTTAAAGGCACGTGTGAGAATGAAGGAATAAGAATACATTATCTGCGCACTAGTTTAGGCTTTCGGCAGACAATACGTAATTCTCGCCATAGAGAAGCAATACACGTATATTCCCAGAGACTCGAGGGAGTAAAAAATAGGACGTATTCACCCCAATCACCTTTCCACATAGTTCCATCCCCGTCTAAGCCAGGAGGGATAGGGATCGTTATGAAAGAGGAGACTCATTTGGGAAGTTTTGTGTTTTGTAAAAAAATGAAGTAAGCCTTCGTCATTATTGTGGAAATTTGGAGACAGCGACGGATTGGATGGGATTGGAGAGATTCGAGGAGGGTGAATTCCCATCCCTCATTTCCCCCATTCCTTTCCTTAAATATACCCTTCCCACTGGCTGGACCGGAGGAGAATTAAGGGTGCATGCAGTTGGGGTGAGGGGATGAAGAATCGAGGGGTGGGAAGGTAACGGTGGCGATAAGGATCGGTATGGAGATGACGGGAACATGCGTCGTGTGCCATGGAGGTATTCCCTGGCACCACTCCCCTTCCTTATGGAAGGAGGAGAAAACGCAAATTTTCGCCCCGTCACAGGAATGCGAACATACTTGCTATCTTGATCTGGCCAGATGGACACGATAACCGGACTACGTGGGATCGACAACACGAAAGCTCATAATAAATCCGTTTAAATCAATTATTGAGGACAAAAGGTTTGAATTTGCGCACAGTACTCACGATTTCATTGAGACAAAAGAGAGTTGAAGTCACCATGACTTGAAACAATCTTTTGTTCACAAATGAGCGGTAAAATTTGTTAACTATGGCGGCGAATTATTCGCGAGAGTCTATTGACTCGAACACCCATTGAGGCTAAAGCTAATGGGGGTATTTGCTTATGAACTTGTCGAAAATTATCCTCACATAAGGTTGATATGTTTATTCGAGGGAAAGACACAATAATGAAAACTATTTGGTCATATTTACGTAAGACATATTTTAGAGTTGTCGGAATCGATGCAATGGCTATTTTAATGGCTAAAAACCAAGACACCCAGAATTCCCAGATTCGATTCCCGGTGCTGCAGACGGTTTCATCAATAGTATTCCAGTCCTTGTGTGGCGTCGGAATCGTTGTTACACACTACGTTGAATGTACTAGCAATCACATGGATCATTTAACCGCTTTCTTACCGCCTTACGTGGAGAGCAGGACGACATTAAAAGAACGTTGATATACCAAGTGTATCTTCTTGTCTGAATATAACCATTCGCAATTCCATTGAGGCAGCTACAGGTATAACAAATGAGTAAAATAGTATACATTTATGCATGTGGTACGGTACTCCCATAGTGAATATTACTTTTAGGCAGTTAGTATGAAGACGCTGGGAGACGCCATTGTACTTGAGATCAAGCAGAACTCCTCTTCCGCTTTAACTACATTTTCTACTTCATTTTCACTAAATAAAAAGAATAAATCCCTAGATTAATGACTAAATGCGTGATATGGGCCTAAACAACCTACATATACAAATAAAAATCATTTAAAGACGTTTTGTTATAATCAGTTAAGGATTTAACTAATTCATAGGAACACAAAATAATTCACTGTTGATACTACTTCCCTTTTCCAAAATCGTCTCCAGTCCAGGGATTCCAGAACTTTTTTCAATGGCTACTCATTTGACCGTAAAGTTTTTCCATGCTACTCCCAGAAGTACTGCCGTGTTAGGGCAAGACAAGCGGCATTGCATAGAATATTTAAGGAATGGCGGATTATGAAGATTTTAAAGTTTTTGAAAAATTGTGCACATTTTTCCCTAAGGCGCTTGTAGTAATTCGCTGCATTAAAAAAAATGAAATCACATATTGTTGAATGAATTGATTAAAAATGTTTATTCAAAGAAAACACTCACGTAGTTTCAATCAATCTTCTAAATCAATGGATTCCAAACTTTGTTTTAGTAATAAGAAGTTATATCAAAAGTGTGGCGGAATCGGATAAATATCCCAGAGCGAGTTTTACTAGGGAAATATTTACTTTCCAAGAATTCCAGAAATATAACATAACAAAGAATATTTCTCCTTTTCCTATTAAGTGGACGTAAAGCATATAATCAGCTTATCTATGATAAGACACTTAGGACTAAAATTCTTCCAAAAAGTTTGCCTGAAAGCCAATCGGCGGTTGTACTGAGGCAGATGCTGGATAAGAAGCGACGGGTTGGGAGTCATCGGTCTAAACTTTCATCGAAATTAGAATTTTTGGAAATGATATTTCTTATGTCTTCTCCTTCCAAAATTTTCAAAGCATCTCTCGGTGAAATGCCGTGGATTTCCACAGCATCGTGGTGCACAGTCTGGGAAACCACTGCAGCATGGCCCACGCACCACGAAACATGAAAAAAGACCGCGCGCCATATTGATATTCACCGAGACGCTCCCTTCCGACGGCCGGGTAGTGGCAGCGGAGCATAGAGTACGCGGTTCGTGGCCGGGGATTGGCTGCGCCCGATCGGGACCTAAAAAAAGAGGGGAGGAGAGAAAGAGAGGGACCCCGTCTGAATAAGAGAGGATGGAAGGGGGTGGTGGGGAAGAAGGCAGGGGCTTGCTGAGAGATCGCGAGGCTCCAGCTCCGGGGAGAGAGGGCAGGTTTGCGGGAGAGGGGTGGGGCTGGAATATATGGTACGTACGCGGGGTGGCCGTGGAAGTGCCGGCGGGAGGGGGGTGGCAGATGCGGGGGGGACCAGAAAGGGGCGGATGCAGCAGACTGGCAATGGATGTGGAAGGGCGGCGGGGTTTTTCCGGGAGGGGAAGGGGGGTGGACGGGGGAGACTGAAGGGAAGGACGGAGCGTGGCTGGCTGGCTAGAAGGGCCAGACGGAACTGCACATTGGGGTAGGACTCAGTGGGGTCCAAGTATTAGGGGTGGGGAAAGGTTGGCGAGGTAAGAGGGTGGACGTTGCGTACGCGTGCTTATTGTCGCTCGGAGGGGAGGGCGTAACTGGAAAGGCTCGGAGGGAGTGGGGAGACGGAGCAAGAGCGGGAAAGAGAGGGTGAAGTATGCAGGGGTCGGGGGGAATTGAAGGTTACGGCCTAAGGGAGCTGAATAAAGCAGACTCCTTTCATTCTGAGGGATAATCTGAGTTTGTGCGCCCCCATCCGGGTATATGCAAGTATTTTTTTGCCCCCTTGAAATTCCAGTTCGTCGCGCGGATGGTGCACTGCGAGCAGGACTGCCAACCGAAATTTAGCGCCGGACGGATACTCTTGTGCACGGAGGAGACTTCAATGCGTACGGGAAGAGAAAATTCGAGCAGGCTGCCATTTGAAGCAATGCTTTCGACTTGAATGAAATGAGTGCAAAGACTCCTCTTAGGGACGCAATTCATTAACAATAGATATTAATATAATGCTAAACAAAGCACTAATACATTCAATATGCGATTTTAAAACTTGGAGAAATTCTCTGTCTATGGATATTAACATTTTTAATGTGTTTTTCTAGGCTACTGCACTATCGCCTAACGAAACGGGCTGCGGAAATGTCGTCTACCTAGAAATTATTCTGTGTAGGTAAACACAAACCATGGTAAACATTTTGATAGTAGTGGATCCTAAAATGATTACATGAGGAAAATTTAGGTATGAGGGAGACGTAGATAAAACGTACAAGTTGGAATGATGAAAGTATTAGGAGGTAGCGGGATGCTGCAGGTAAGTGTAGAAGGATGAATTCTGGGTAGAAAGGACTGCAGGGGAATGTTGGGCGCCATGAAATGGTGGTTATGTATTGAGGAATTGAAGTGTACGAAAGATTTAGTATTTGTATTTTTCACGAGTAACTAAGCCACAAAATTTTGAATAATTTTCAAAGAGGGTCATCCAAACCTAACTTCTAACTATTATGGTAAAATAGGTGTATTTATAACAATAAAGCCAGCCATAGCTATCAACCCGAGGGTAGGTTTGATAGGTGAAGGTAGAGCTCGCTTAGTACTAAGCCATAAGGTATGTGAAATTCACACATTAGGGTACGGGGGCAGATCCTTTCCCTGCGCCGCCTATCGTTTCCCAAGAAATTCTGATACCTGAAAATTCAAATAGCTCGGATGGAGATGAGGGGGTCCAGAGGCGTCCCCGGAAATGGAACCCGGGGCCTCCGGTCAGTATTCCCACCCTCTGAACTACCACCGATATTGACGAGACAACAATTTATGACGATATTGATGAGTTTTGAATTCCCTGTTATAAGGACAGTAATTCACAAAACTCATGTTTTTGTTCAAATCCTTAATGTTTCCATCCACTTATCTGTTAGAAGAGATTACATTCATTAATTAGAGCCTTGAAGAATCAGTGTAATAGATATAAGATTAGAATATATAATAAAAAAGGAAAGGAAATGAGATAATCAAGGAATGAAAAGGCTACGATAAGATTAAAGTTGGGGGACAGAAACTAGGACAGATTATGTATTAATTGTTTTGGAGGTGGACATAGTAAGGAATTTAAAAATAATTGCGCTAGGTAACCAATCGTTTGAGAAAAGGTGAGCGTTTATCACTGGTATCTTAAGTAAAGATGTTGTGAAAGGAATAGTGAAAACTTTCTATTTTTGTATCGCTCCAAAATCTGGTTTTTGAGGCAAGAGGATAAGCATACAGGGTTCGTCCGGAAATTAATTGTACTGAGCTCAGGAAAAAAAAATTATTACACTTTTACATATCTTAAGCTAATATTCCTCAAAATAGGACCCTTGTGAGTCGATACACTTGTTCCAGCGGCGTTCCCATTCCTGGAACGCTCCCGCGAAGGCATCATCGGGAACCTCTCGAAGACACGTCGTCACGGCCTCTTTGACGACGTCCAAAGTCCCGTATCGCGTTCCTTTCAAACTCCTCTTTATCTTCGGGAACAGAAAGAAGTCCGGTGGTGCCAAGTCCGGGCTGTAGGGCGGGTGCGGCAGCGTTGCCACGCCGTGCTTGGCCAAGAAGTCCGACACGACAAGCGCGGTGTGAGACGGCGCATTGCCGTGATGCAGCCACCAGATGTTTTTGATCGCTGGCCGGACGCGGGCGACTCGTTTTCGAAGCCTGTCGAGTACTTGGACGTAAAATGCAGCATTTACAGTTTGTCGTTCAGGTACAAATTCGTAGTGGACGACTCCCCTTTTGTCAAAAAAGACAATGAGCATCGCCTTGATCCGAGATTTGCTCATGCGAGCTTCCTTTTGACGGGGTGATGATGGGGTGTGCCACTCCGCACTTTGTCTCTTCGACTCCGGGTCGTACTCAAAGACCCACGTCTCGTCACCTGAAACAACGTTCTCTAAAAAATGTGGATCATTTTTGCGGTGATCCGCAAGTTGTGTCGCGATTTCCAAACGATTGAGTCTTTGATCATCACTGTGCACTTTCGGCACCAACTTTGCACAAATTTTTCGCATCTGTAATTGGTCCCTAATAATCTCGTGCACTATTGTTTTTGGCACATTACACTGCTCTGCTATCATCCGAACACTAAGACGACGATCAGAGTTCATTACATCGCGAACTTTTCGCACATTTTCGTCGGTGAGTGTCGTTGATGGGCGTCCAGGCCGTGGTTCGTCGTCGACCTCTTCTCTGCCCTCCACGAACATCTTGTGCCACCGAAAGATCATGTTTCTGGACATGGCTGACTCTCCGTAAGCCTGGTTAATCATACCGACAGTTTCGGTAGACGATTTCCCAAGCTTTACCGCAAATTTGAAGGAATAACGCTGCTCCAAAAACTTCGGCATCGCGTTCCGTGACGTGGGTCGAGCGTGGAGGTTCGCGTTAACAGAGCTCCTCACTACACCACAGCTCAGAGCCGACTGCCTTTTTCAGCGTCGCTTGCCAACATACCCCCCTCCAATCGCAGCCCGTCATAGCGGTGCTGGGCGCGCCTAGAGCGGCGGGAAAAAATCAGTACACTTACTTTCCGGACGAACCCTGTAGATTCGAGGGTTTTCAGATGTTGGTGGAGAAGAACGGAAAAAATAAAATGGATGGAAAGTAAAACCAAAGATGAAGTTCTAGATATGATAGTGAAAGAGAGAAAGAAGGCTATTGGGAGAAATTATAAGACAGGACAAGTTAATCCTGGAGATTCTGTGGAGCAATGGGATGCTGAATAGAGCAATGAAGGGAAGAATGCTGTAGCGTCATTGTCCATCAAAAATCAATCCAAAACCGGTGAACACCAATGCTGTTAATAATATTGGTAATTTGTCAGACATCATGATATCCTCATTGGTGAAATCTACCAACTAAGTCAACCAGCCGCCCAGGGGGTTTTCGGTTTCAATCCGTGTGATGCATTTGCGCATTATCTGCTACTTATGTAAAACTAATCTCATGATTTCCTAGATATATTCACTTTCTGAGAGACTGCAGGTGGGAAAGAAAAAGGTCATTGCTTAATCTCCTCTAAATGTGTGGATATCAGGTGTCGTTTTTTCAGATAAGCGATAACACATGTATCGAATCGGCCTTGGTGTTAAAGACTAGTTTCTGGTTTCGTTTTATACTCAAGAGAAATTTTGACTATCATCTGCTCATAGTGGAATGAGTAGTTTTTATATTGAGTTCAAAAAAAGTTCAATTAACGAATTCAAGAAATTACAGGGTGGGTGAATTTTTCAACATTGGCTTTCTTCAAACGCCCCCTCAAGTTAAAATCGGCATGCCTCTAAAAAGAAATAATAGTTCGTTGCCCGGGTTAAATTTGGGTTTCATAAACCTTAACAATTTTTCTCAAGTTTTGCCTTTCAAGTAGTTCATCTGCGTCAATCATAGTTCTTTCTTTGCTGTCAGCAGTGTTCGCAGCGCATCAAAGTAAAACACATCTGCCGTAGTCATCATTTGAACCGCGACCTTTACGATCACGGGGATTTGTACTACTATCGGAGTAGCTGGGTCGGCATAAAATCTTCCTACCCAAGAGCGTTTTCAAGGATGACTTCAAGGCTTTAGAAGGAAGGCCAGATATTTTGTTTGCGCTCCTCACTTATTTTCATAGATAAACCAAACAACTTTAACCCTATTGTCGCAGTAGGCTGCTGTATATTCGACATCATTTAGGCCTCGTAAACCCAACTGAGGTTTGAATATCCACTGAATGGACACACTGTCATCATTTGGATCATTGCCAATTGCAAGATGTTCCTATTCCACAGCGGGTTGGGAGGGGCCTTCCTCAACGGAACTAAGCTGGTGCAACAAGGAACCAGTCTGTTAATCACTTGATACTCTACCGTCTGCCATTCGGTAATATCATACGATATAACTACATGCTTAACTATGCCACCACAGCATAAAACCCAATTCCGCAACAACGTTTAATATTATAGCATTCAAGTCACAAGTTTCAATTTACCAGCTTTAACTCTAAATAAATGTAAGTCCGCACTAACTTCATCTGCTGGTTACTCGATGATATCAGTTAATATGTGTTTTAGCAAAATATTTTGAAAGTTTATTGGTAATAATTAGTTATATTAGTAACAGCTCCTGGCTCAAATGACTGGACAGCGCAAAGAAATAATATTGATAGTCCAAATAAAATAGCTACCCGGGAATTACACTATCAGTAGTCCTAACATGGGGAAACACATTAGGAACATCTGCAGAGCATCATGGAGGAAACTAGGATTCATACAACTACCACTTCTGAGGAAATACTAAGGAGAGGTGTTACTTCACGTTGGTTAGACCTAACTTTGAATGCGCGTCGAATGTTTGGAACCCTTTGCAGCAGATTTAATTACGGAATTAATCAGGATAAGAAAAGACGCCCGTTTCATTAAGAATATTGATGAACGCACAGAAAGCTTCAAATTGATTATTCGATGGCCTTAGTTGGAAAACATTGGAATCGCGAAGATTACAGACGCCACTTAAGCTTTTAGAAAAACGCAAATAACTCGAGTTTAACGTTGACACGGGAGGAATCATTCTAGCGTCGCGTTAAATTAGTAGGCGAGAACTCAAGAGAGAGAAAGAAAATTGACTGCAGAAACGATTGCTTCTAGGAATTATTTTTCTATGAAAAAATAAGACACTACAACAGTATGAAATATAATTTACCACGTATAATTCAATATTTACTGCAACGATTGACCCCCTCCCGTACGCCGTATGTGGCGGCTTGAAGCGTAAGAACGCAGAAAGGATTTCTAATCAGAATTGTGATTAAGTAGGAAAATCACGATTTCCGGAAAACGCTAACCGCATGAACAAAATCCATGCTCCGCTCCAGTCTTCCTGGCTACCCTTGCGAGCGTCGCTAAGATGTTACTTTAAGGAAATGCGTGAGGTATCTTTAAGGCGCTCTTGGCCACGTTCGCAGCCAGATGAACAATATTCTGGGCGTACTTGAAAAGCGGAGCGTATTATTATCAGCAAATATGACATACCAGTTAGACAATCTCGAGGGAAGAATATTTTTTGGACGAGAATGAGACCTAACTTGAAGACGAAAAGGGGCGCAATGCATAAAATATTAATACCTCTAATAAAAGAAACAACAATTAATACTAGTTCAGCTAGCGTACATAAAATAGTAGTTGAATGTTACTGTTGTGTGTAGTGCATGTGTTGTAATTCATCTCGATTATTTTATTTATCCAAGTATTTAGTACCAAAATTTTGAGTAAATTTCAACGAGGATAGTACATTGTGTGGGATTACACCCTGCCATACACACTAGAGGTGGAGTTCAGGGTACCATGCAGATGCCTTCATTTACATGTAGATGAAGAAGGACATGGGTGGAATATAAGGAGTCTCTAAGTTGAACTTTCTGGCTTTCGCAATGTTTTATTTATCTTGCTTGCTTCCAGGATACCATGTAAGTGCCTTCATTTACATGCAGATGAAGAAGGTCATGGGAGGAAAATAGCATCTCCAGGTTGAACTTTCTGGATGTCGCGATGTTTTATTTGTCTTAGATATTTTACTTAACTGTAGCAGGTTTCTTTTATGGAATATGAATCATTCCTAAAGTAGCCTGAAGGAAAAGGAAAGCATTCGAAACACATTAACGAAGAAAATCGGTAAAAAACAAATCGCGACACTGGAAGAAATAAGGTCTCGTAGATATGTGGAAGTGCAGATGATTACATCGAGCTAAAATTAAAACCTCGCAAAAGCAAATGAATGAATAATGAGAAGGGATTAATTCGTTAGGATATAATGAAAGAATATTTATTTAATAGTTGTGTCCATCCAAAAACCTACTTTAACCGGTAGATTACCTTAAAAAAATAATGAAAGAAAAACTCAATGGCGAATGTGAAAAGAAAGAGAGAGGAGAGAATTATTCCAGGAAAAATAAACAAGTTCTGTAAGACAATCGAACGTTTTATGAGACAATATAAAATGTTGAGAAATAAGTGTTTCAAAGGTAGGGATACAGTGTTGGGCTTTTACTCATCTAACGTATTACCCTCTGAGTATCTTCCATTGGCACAATCTTGGGCCGAAAAAATTCCACGCTTCTGGGATTTGGTACGTATGAAACCTATTTAGAGCACATGAGATTTTGGATTTTTATTTTCTCAGGGCTGTTACAAATTTCAGCTGACAAAGGAATTTTGAAAGTTGCCAAAGTACGAGTAAAAACTAATGGCGTTAATTAATTACACTCCGACCATTGCAACCAACTACACGAATCTCATCCATTACGTAATTTTTCGCTCGTTAATTATCGAGTGAAATTTCATCAATTTTCACGCTCCTGCCATAAATCATGTTTTTCTTCTCAAGCCGAAGACCAAGAAGTGAGAAATTTACAAACGCGGGACGCCCTAATCCCTAAACGTGCAGATAAATAGTTACGTAAGAAGCGTTTATGCTAATCTGGTTGATAACACATTCACTCGCTGATGATATTAGGTGCAGGACATTGTTTTATCCTTAATTTTACTGAAAAAAAATTCGTATCCCCTTAAACCAAGTTTAAATCAAAATATTACCACAACTCCTGAGAAATGAAGGTTTTGGGAATGGTGAAATGAAATAACACCACCACAAAAAAGAAAATTGTCACTTTGAAAAAAAGAGAATGCATTCAGAAAATATATGAAAAAAGGCTGTGCTGGAGAAAACAAAACGTTTGAACCATGCAAAAATTCGTGAACGCTGTATCATACGAACATACGGAAATAATCAAGTGCCTCGCTGGAAGTACAGGATCTTAACATGACTGTAGGGAGACCCTTAAATGTTTACGAGTGTCAAATAAATCACTCGGAAAGGTTACTCTGGAGAAACGATACGTGGCGAATACTGAAATAATGCAAAAGGTGTAGGCAAAGATGAATAAACAAGAGGAGCCAATCGGTAAGTAATGTAAAATGAGTCCTAACCCAGGGGTCACATTTGTGAAAAAAAATCCAATTCACGTCATCTCGAGAGTTTAACACAGGGATAATTACCAATTTCCCGAACGAGAAAAGAAATTTTCACATGAAATTAAATGAAATATTTAGTAATAAAGGGAATCTTAAGGGTAAAAACTAAATGAAAACTGTTTAAACCTTAAATAAATAAAAGGAAATGCACACCCACTAAGGGGTGTGGTAGTCCAGTGGATACAGTGCTGGATCACTGACCAGAAGGTCCGGGTTCGATTCCAGGCGACACCCATGGGCGCCCTAAGGTTCACCCTAGCTGTGTGATTTTTGGGGTTCCAGATGTTATATTATTATTATTATTAGGTAATCTACCGGTTAAGGTAGGTTTTTGGATGGACACAACTATCAAATAAACATTTTGTGACTCCCCACCTAGCAAACTAATCTATATCAGGTCCCTATTCATCTCTGTGTACTTCTTTCCTCCCTTCATCCCGTCAACATCCCTATCCTGTTCCTGCCCTTTCCTCGTTTGCCCAACATTCTCCCCTCTATTACCTTCTTCAACATTCCACTACCGCTCAATACGCCTTTCATCCATTTTTCCTTCCTCCATAGGATTTCTCTCAACAAACCCCTCTCCTCACCCACCATCTCTAGTACTTCCTCATTTGTTTTACTTTCGGTCCATTTCACCTTCTCCATTCTTCTCCACACCCACATTTCAAAAGCCTCCAATCTACGTCTATCCTCCTGCTTCAGTGACCACGTTTCCGCGCCGTACATAGCTATTACGCTCCATATCAGAGTTTTTTTTAGTCTTGTCTTAACATCCCTACTCAACGTCCCCGTCAACAACTCCCTCCTCCAAGAGAAAGCCTCCTTGCCTAGCGCAATTCTTCTCCTTACGTCCCTACTACTTTGACCGTATTGGTCCAAAACACTTCCGAGATATGTAAACTGCTCTACCTGCTCTATTTTTTCCCCGCCTATTTTAATATTTAGCTTAGCCTTTTTCTTTCTGGAAAATCGCATAATCTTTGTCAGATGTTATAGGGAAACTGCATTTAGCACAGGGGAAGGAACTGTTCTTTCAACCCTGATGTGTAAATTTCGCCCAGTTGTTGGGTGTACAGCTACTTGAACCCCACCCTTACTTGCCGAACCAATCTTTGGGATGATTACCGTGGTTTTGGTGCCTGATACTTTCTGCACATGCTCGAAATCTGGATATTCGATTCGACAAGATACCACGCACAGACAATGACGGACAAGGGCACTGCAGTAACTCATGCCATGCCGTTAAGTCACACCAACTGACCAACTGATTCAATCTTTGAAGCCGACGTGGAATTCACGAATGTGACGAATTAGCAGTCAAGTACTACGCAGATATTAATGAATATTGGATGGATTTGGTAATGGATTCACCAATCACTTAGCTTTATCGGTAAGTACTCTAAATAATGTATTAACATTATTAGACATTTAGGCCTCCGAGAAAAGGTAAGCTATGGGTGAAACTTCTGGAAAATGTCGAAAGTTCAGGAACAGTGGCAAAAATATTACTACGGCCCTACAATGCAAATTTAAAATTCAACCTTTCTCATCATATTGTTTTCTCTTTTCGCAATAAATCATAGAGAGCGGTGATTTGTGAAATAGAATTATTTTTGGCAGTGTTATTATCCTACTGGTTTAGGATAGGTTTTTGATGGGCCCTTGCACTACATAATACTTTACTCCTAAGTTCGTATTTAGGTGACAAAAAACATCCTTGTACTACATACTCTCGTACTTCATAATACAATAACTCATTTCTGAGCTCTGCATACTTTATACCCTCTTAATGTCATCCAAAATGCCTATTTTTTGCTTCATCTACATAAATAAACATCTATTATAATCCTCTACGTTAATAAATGCAAAATAGAATACTAATTTGTAAAAACTACAACTTCGGAGTCACAGGATCGCACATTCAGGCAATATTTTGTTTCATGTTCCTTGGCGACTCGATATCTTAATGCGATACCCAAGAACATCGCAGCATCGTACAGCCCGACCACCTCCTTTAAAGTGGACCTTCCTGTACCATGAAGTGATGCAACCCGCTTCAATAGGAGGATTGGCCTTCCGAGCACTTATCCATGAATCACTCCTCTTCCCTTTTCTTAGACCACGTATCGCCTTCCATTTTCGAAAATATAATTATTTTCCATTCCCCTACATCTTCCCTCACATCTGCAGTCTTGTCTTCCACTCCGTCTAGTGGATTCAGAATCATGAAGAGAGCAGGAAAGACGAAGACATTTAGAGAGGCACAGAAAAAAACGAGTTTTCTAGTGAAACCGAGGGAATTATCTTGGCCCTGCACAGCGTTGGCAGATCGGAAACCTCCAGAATAAAATAAGAGAGACAACATCAATGACAGATTTAAGTAGTCACTCTTACCCCCTACGGAACATAATCAAAATAAAATAAGGCGCATCCTCTCCTACTTTCTTACTTAAAATAAAAGTTTTAAACTTTACTCGAACACAACAATTGTTGATGATGCAATAGGCACACATGTGTGTATTTATGTATGTTCTAATATATATATATATTCATCCATAAATTAATATTTTTAAAGACAAGCCTGGTGTCCTAACACACCCTGGCACCTACCGATTGTGTCGATTTTAACGATTAACACTAGCTCACTTGGTTTTGATAGACTTTGACACAACATACTACTGCATTTCTAAGCCATTTCTAAGTCACCTACTATCATGATTCGCATGTGACACAAATATACTTAAACCCATCTACATTCTACAATAAAAATTTTATAGATAAAGATGGATATTTTCGATTTCTAAAATAGGTCATAAACTAGGGCAACTGGAAGAGTTTACATGATTCAGTAGTGTTTGGACCAAAATGGCCAAAGTATTAGGGACATAAGCAGAAGAACTGCGTTCGGCAAAGAAGCTTTCTCAGGTGGAAATTAACGACAGGGACGCTGAGTAAGGATGTTTTCAACGAATTAGTAAACACTTTTATATGGAGCGTGATTTGTACGGCACGGACGCATAATCATGAATGCACCACAATAGGTGTAGAATGAAGGCGTTTGAAATGTGGGTATAGAGAAGGGTGGAAATGGCAAAATAAACAGGAAATAAAATAAACGAGAAAGTGCTAGGCATGGTGGAAGAGGAGAGGGATTTCCAGCAGGGAAATAAACGCGGCAGGAAAGATGAATGGAGATGGGATGCTGAAGACTATGTTGGAGAGGTAGGCAAGCGACGAAGGAGTAGGAAAAGCATCAAGGGCGGGATGAATGACTAGGCTACTAACCGGAAAGTAAGTCCGGGTTCGATCAGCTTTTTCAAAACTATGTGATTTTTCGGATAACACATTTCCCTGAGAAACCACAGGCGACTCAAGGAAAGGAACTGGCGCCCCAACCCCGATGTATGAATTTCATACACCATTGAATTGAGTCGAGTTTCATACGTCGTTGGGTTAACTCCACCTTCACATACTGTGGATATGAGGGTGTATTTTGCTAGGAGATGAAAAGAAATGTATCGGCTTCATTGGTGCCCATTCAAAATCTACCTCAAACGGTACAATACCTATTATAATAATAGATGGATATTTACGCTGACATGTTATTCACGTAGGAATAGCCATATGAGTACATATGTCCAACCACGAAAGATACAACTTAGAAGAAAATCAATACATATAACAAAGGATATGGTGTGAAGGAACATGATTGGCCGGTAAGATGCACCAACAGAAGAAAAACCACTCAACGAAATTAATCCACTACAGAAAAAGACAACAAGGAAATCCATCGAAATCTAAGGAGATGTGGCAAATAGCAGGGGTGGATAGTAAGGAATCTGTTAAGGTGACACGAAAAAAAGGTCCTAATATTCCCGGGACATTTTCTACCAAACCACGCAAAGAATGTGTGTATTCGAAGAGTGCAACCGTATCGATCGACATAAATATATCGACGCTCGAACGAAAATGAGAAGAGGAGCCGAGAGGGCAGGAGAAAGGGCGAGAGGGCGGGAAAAGAGGAAGGTGAGCGAGGAGCGGTATGGAGATAGGGGGCGGGAGAGAGAAGTGAGAGAGAGGAGGGAGAGCGGGGGAGAAAGAAGGAAACTGTGAGAGTCAAAAAAGCAGGGGAGGGATTCTGCGAAAAGAGGGCGGGACTTGCGAAACTCCCCCTTTGACTCTCACCTGCCGCCTACCTACTTCTCCATGTCACTAATAACCTTGCTCCCTTCTCCCTCCCTCTCCTTTCAACCCCTCGGAGTTCTTCCCTACCACCCTTCCCCCTGCACCCTACCTCCACCTTTCCATCCACCATCCCTCCCTGCTGCACCACCCGAAAACCTTCTATGAGGAAAGGACGGCAGCCAGTAGGTAACGCAACGAGAGCGGGGCTGGGACAGAAAAAAGGAACGGAAAAAAAACGACAGCGCCCATGCATTTTAAGCTCACCGGCCCTCTTCCTCGTGCGTGAGACTCCTGGTGTGGTGATCGATAAAAAAGAAAGTAATGTGACGTGAGCCTCGCGGAGAGAGAGAGAGAGGAGAAAATAATGAAATTCCATGTAGCTATTCACCCACGTAACGCGTGTGCGCCGTTGCGCATGATGAGACTTGCTACTACGGATTTCGGACCAGGGGCATCAGATCCACACGCCCCTTCATAAGATAGTGTTTTCCGAAAAGACATGCACCCGCTCTTTTTTATTAGGGTGGGACGCAAACCTGAAAATAATAAGATATAATGGTTATGGGGCACGTAAATTGACTCACTCGTCCCCCTCCCCCGACCATCGGAAATATGCAAAATCAATTAATTTTTCCGCTGGGAGAGATTCCAAACTCACAGGAAAAAAAGGTTAAGGAATGGTCGAAAAAAATCGCCCACTTTAACTAAACGAGAGGAATGCGATTGAGAAATATAACATGACCCACTGCTTAGAGAAAATGACAAGAGAAGCGACGGAGGCACAAAGACTAGTGAAGGGAGTTGGAAAAAAATGGCGAAAGCCATCATTTCACGAACCCGTACCAAACCATTCCCGAGTGTTCCCGAATCGCTATCGACCCGTTTTAAATAATCAAAACGCCCAGAGTGCATAAAATAAAAAAAACAAATGTGGTCACTTCAACGACTCAGGTGACTGTCCAACCGTCCATTCTAGGACACACAGCTTGTGCATAGTGAACGATGGTGAGGGCGAGGAGAAAGAAGAGAAAGGGGGGGTAGCATGGCCACCTCTCTTACGAAAAAGATTTAGTATTGAAGCAAAAAATCCTAGCGACAACCACAGGGTCGATGCAACTGGTCGATACCATGTCACCACAGTGCGTGACTAGGGTCATGTTAGAACACAAGCATTTAACCAAAAAATCGAAGGCTACTGGCAGATGGTTGTTCGTATTCGGAATGGCAAAGCACAAAACGTTTTTTCGAGAGGGGTTTTTAGAAAAATTAGTTTGATGCAATCGTGAATTGTGCGCGGGAAGAATTAGTAGCCAAATCCATGATTGCTGTGTCCAAAGCATCGTAAGGAAACGTACTTTTCCAAAGAATGTAAAGAACGTTTCCACGATCTATAATTCACCGAAAGTCGTTCCTTCCTCTGTTTAGGATACATTAAACTTCCACGAAGTGAAGCCAGAAACCATGAAGTCTGTCAATGTTGGAGTCAATTTCTCTAATTTTATCTGGTTGATGTAATATGATGACAAGTAAGGTTTGGCGATCCCCTACAGCCTTAAAAGATTCTTAACTAAGAGGACACATATTCTCCAATGGCTATATTAATATTATATTACGGCCATGGGTGAATATTTCCCTTTTGTGTTTCTTATTGTGCCCTAATAATTCCCTCGTAGTTTTCTAATTTTCTTAAAAGGATCATAGCATTGCTTTTGACTATATAGGTCCAAATCCGAGCTTCTAAAATAAATCCATCGCACTTATCGGAATTTTTTCCATATTCCTAAAGGATTTTAAAAAACCTTACCTAATTCGTAAATTAGCACTTTCTCGGATATGTCAGCAATACTTTCCGAGTATTCTAAATATGGCCTCACCAACATAAAGTGTCACCTGCCCTTTACTTTCTTCACTGCATTTTCATTCAACTTGTCCAATTAAGCCATTTTTTACTAGGCGGATCCTCATATCATTTTAATGCGTGTATTTAAGTAGTGAAATTCTGAGCTCCATGTCCCGAATCATGCAATTCAATCATAATTATTCCAAACACAATTTCGTTTTTCTCATTTCTTTTATTCCAAAAGCCCATTGCACACATTTACTAAAATTTCAATTCTCATTCTCTACTGCCTAAATCGTGAGAGAGCATGGAATTAACTCCGAAAATATTAGTCCTCTCTAACTTTCTGTCCGTGGTACATATTTTTCTAGCCTGAAATGCAATCTCCAAGTATCAGGTGGAAACGATGGCAAAGAGCTTCAGTGACAACTGACTTTTCCCAAAGAACATATAATTCAAAAAGGCACTTGCAACACAGTAATTACTTGGGCATTTTTATTTCTCTCTATTATTATATAGAAGGTACCAATCACTATCGTATCCGCTTCTTCCCCTCTCCTTCACCAAAGACAACGTAAGATATCGCATTCCTCCTCCATTAGTACTTAATTTTAGTAGATGTTAGATTTTGAGGAACACATAATGAACTCTTATGAAGATTTTGCTGTGAAATTATCGTGTCTTTGGAAAACACGGAGGAGAATTAGGGGGATGATAGTGGGTATTTTGTGCGCGATTGATATCGTAAAATGTCTTTTATTTCTAACCTTAAGACTGAAGCGTCATCGTTTACACGTCATGAAGTTGTGTCTATTGTCTATAAGCTAGAGTAACAGTAAACACTACCTGAATGTCACCAATAATAAGTATGGACAAACACGAAAAGTTCTCTCTCGATAACGAAGAACAGGATTCACGTACCAAGGAGACCTTAATCAAAATTCTGAATTAGGTATAATGAAAATAATCCTCGAATCATTGCATCGAACGAAAAGGAAAGAAACTTTAATTTTTCATGCAGGAAGTGCGTGGTTCGGTAAAAACGGACAGAACGTGGTTTCATTACTTCAAGCCCACGTATAATGACTGGAGACGCCTTTCTTAAGTAAGGAAACCTTAATACAGCTCAATTTACCGCTCTCAAAAAAGTCTTACGTCATTTTCGGACGTCCCACTATGAAATAAAAAGTGAACACCGCCTATTAAGTCATTTTTACCATTATGAATGGGTAATAGGGACTAGATAGGATTTCAGAAAGGGGCATGAGGCGAAGAACCCACAGTTTAAAGTCTTTTTGATTCTGCAGAGTAGTAGACTTAAATTATATCCATAAGAAATGAAATGCCATGTAAAATCCGCCACCACCAAGTTTAGCATACAGAAAATCATCATAAAAAGCCAATACAATTACCTCAAAAGATCTTACAAAATTTATTAGTTAATTTACTCAGTGGTCAACCAGTTAACCGTAGGTTTTCTAAGATTATTCGATTTTTATCCTAAAATCAAACACTCGTGACTATCCCCGAATAAATTTTTATGTCTCATCAGAGAGAACAATATGAACCTTGATACAACTAAGAATAACCCTAATTGCAGTTGAACATGCTATTTAAAACAAAAATATTAACATACTATTAACTAAAATTCAGTACGATAGGCATGAGATGAGAATAAATGTAAATAAAACAAAGATTATACCGTTTTTAATAAAGAGGAAGGCTAAGTTGAACGTTAAAATAGGAGGGCAAGAACAAGAGCAGATGAAACAGTTTACCTATCACGAAAATGTTTTGGACCACTCGTAAAATGGTCAAAGTATCAGGGACATAAGAAAGAATTGCATCAGCAAGGAATCTTTCACAAGGAGGGATTCTTCGACAAGAATGTTTAGCAAAGTTGTTGAGAAACGATTCGTTAACACTTTGATGTGGAGCGTAGTTTTTTACGGCGCGGAAAGATCAACGAGAGGTCAATGAAGTAAGATGTTTAGCGTAGATTTGGAGGATTTTGAAATATGGGTGTGGAGGTGAAATAAACGGAGAGGAAAACAATCGAGGAAGTGCTAGGTACGGAGGGGGAGGAGAGGGGATTGTTGGGATAAATCCAAAGGAGACAGGAAAGATGGATGCAGAGCATATTGATTGCAAGTGGGATGTTGAAGACTGATAGAGGGTAGAGTATTAGGCAAGCTAGGACAGCACAGGAATAGGAGAGTGATATTGAACAGAATGGAGGAAGGAAGTATGCGAAATTGGAAAGTGGCTTATTCTGGTGTTGGATGTTGGCTTGTATTTCGTTAGAAGAGGCAAGGAAATCGTCACTGTGCCGTTTGGTAGCTTGTTCCCACCCATATAATAATAATAGACTGAGAATACTTACAATTACTTGGAATAGTTAGTATACGATAATATCATTTTTCAGGCTCCATGGTTTAGGGGATATTAAAAAGTTTGTAGAACTAACTGAAAGTTAAAACCTTCATTCGTCTCATTCAGATCTGATATGCTTAAACAAACTGACGAATAACTAACTAATACGAACTAATAAGCACTTTGAATGATATTCTTTAATGGGGACTAAGCCATATTTTCCGACTAGTATTTTCGGCATGCTCATTCAAAAAGCAATAAAAATCCTCACAATGCTCACCCTCGGGTAAATATTGAGAGCAGAAGAGACATCTTGTATCTCTATCATGACAAATTCTGAAATTGTGAGGCCAAACACATTTATGAAAATGCGAGCTGCTTAATTTTAGCCTCTTAAATGCAAGTCCTCAGTCTCTAGATAGAAATATCGTCGGGAAAATGGAACAAACACACTCGTCTATAGTCGGTTCTCCACCCAAAAGTGGAAGCTGAGAATGTCCTCGCTTCATTGCATGAGCAGAAACGGATGCGCTCTTTGAACTCTCATTTCCCTCGACTTTCGTTCGGCGCGTGCTTCAATGAGAAGTGGCACGCCGTTAGAAGCGCCTAGGGAAGTAATTACATGCGATCTCCCCCAAATCCATCCCTCCGTCAACAAACGGGAACGCTTTGATCAGATTCCCTCCGGCCCCGCGCCCCTCTCGATGCTCGAGTCGTGAAAAAAGTAATTAGGCAGGAAGTCTCAAAAGATGCGGACAGCGACTGCACTTCTAAACAAACCGACCAGGAAGGAAGCCTTTGAAGATGTGGAGGATCGTAACTCCCTCGCAAATGGCACCGTTTTTAGCTATTTCTGGATCTTAATTATCATGTTTTACTTCACTTTATAGAACTTTTTTGTAAACATACGCCTTCGCAATTGCAACAGATCAAGTGGATATTGCTTTTCAGTTTTTTTAAAGACCCAATCGTAAATAAATCCTTTCACGTAACAAGTACGCCTTACTGATGTCAATCCACACGAATAAACACGGAGAAGCCCACACCTTTCCTCGATACCATCGGCCAAAGCCATCTTACAAGTATGACGGATTCGTAGTTTCGCGGCAGCTGACTATCTCGCAGATGTAGAGGGAACCATAATTTGGCCTTTGAATGCACGTTCACGCCCTTCCTTCTCGCTTCTTTTGAGACAAAATATGGTATTTCTAAGACTGAGTTCACTAAACTTCGTAAAACCATTGAAAGTTCACAAACCTTCAATATCGCAGCACGTTATCTACGTCTGTAGTAAGATTCCAAGGATTTATCTCATCTACCTTGAGTTTAAAATCTAAATTATTAATTAAATATGGAACAACAGTTTTACAACCTTAAAAAACATGTTAGGTGACAAATATGTTGAGTGATGAAACCACATAGAGACGACTCAAAGATTACCGAGTGAGAAAACTGAGGGAATATTTATCGATTTGCGAGTCAAGTAAATGGAATTTGAAGAATCAAGACGGTATTAATTCCATTTAAAAATCAGGAATGGGGAGAACTGCACCCTATACTATAAAACCTGAATCCCTTGCCTACCTCGCGTACTAGAACGTTACCCCGATTATTTGTGGGGATAACTCGGGGGCAAAATTAAAGGTATTTATAAAAGCATCTAATTTAGAAAGCGTCAGGCAAGAAGGAGGTCTTTCGCATAGGCAGGCAATTTTCATCCTGCGAAAAAGAAGAATTATTAAGAATTAAAATTAAGAATTATTCGAAAATGTATGACAAACAACAATTGTGGAAATGAGCATACAGAACAAAGACAAATAACTAAATGGGTGCATGTAAAACTACCGTATTCAACGCCTCGTGATTCCTCCAGAAACCGACTTCATCCAAGATAAGCGAACTTTCAAGATTTACGTGCAACATTTCAGAATCTTCCAGGAAAACTTCAGGCAGGCACCGAAAGAAACATAAGAATCTAATGTATAAATTTAACGTACCGTAAGGCGTAGTAGGAAGTGGTCTCTACCCTCACTTGTCAAACCAATATTTTGATTGATTTTCGTTGCTTTATCGACATTTTATGCGTCACGATTTTTGGATACATTAATATAGAATACAAAAATGTTCTTCGAGCCACCTGAATGTGGCGCCAACGCGTCAATAATTATTAATAGGGCTATGTCTATTAATATCTCACTCTCACAAAATTCTACGTATGTAAAATGATTCCTTCAGAAAAATCTCTAAGAATTATTTTTTTTTAGGTAATCTACCGGTTAAGGTAGGTTTTTGGATGGACACAACTATCAAATAAACATTTTGTGACTCCCCACCAAGCAAACTAATCTATATCAGGTCCCTCTTCATCTCGGTGTACTTCTTTCCTCCCTTCATCCCGTCCAACATCCCTATCCTGTTCCTACCCTTACCTCGCTTGCCCAACATTCTCCCCTCTATTACCCTCTTCAACATTCCACTACCGCTCAATACGCCTTTCATCCATTTTTCCTGCCTCCATAGGATTTCTCTCAACAAACCCCTCTCCTCCCCCACCATTTCCAGTACTTCATTTGTTTTCCTTTCGGTCCACTTCACCTTCTCCATTCTTCTCCACACCCACATTTCAAAAGCCTCCAATCTACGTCTATCCTCCTGCTTCAGCGACCACGTTTCCGCGCCGTACGCTCCATATCAGAGTTTTTACGAGTCTTGTCTTAACATCCCTACTCAACGTCCCCGTCATCAACTCCCTCCTCCTTGAGAAAGCCTCCTTGCCTAGCGCAATTCTTCTCCTTACGTCCCTACCACTTTGACCGTATTGGTCCAAAACACTTCCGAGATAAGTATGTAAACTGTTCTACCTGCTCTATTTTCCCCCGCCTATTTTAATATTTAGCCTAGCCTTTTTCTTTCTAGAAAATCGCATAACCTTTGTTTTATTAATATTGATTCTCATCCCATATTTATCGCACTGAACCTCCAATTCACTCAACAATGCTTGCAACCCCTTGGCTGACTGAGCAACTAATGCTTGGTCATCAGCAAACCTAACCGATTTTACGAATTCCCCTCCGACTTTCATAAAATCGGTTAGGTTTGCTAAGAATTATAATCGATTATAAATGCACCCGGAAATATGATCATGAAATCTGACTGAAAATTCTAGATGCATGATGATGTCCATGTTACCGCAAGGCGATTTTCAGAAAAGGGCCTAAAAATCAATCACTCAAGAAAAATAAAGAATACAGCAGAATGAGCAACAATAAAATGAAGAGGAAGAGGTAAACATTGGAGCAGACAAAAGTTATATTCAGCAACTCTGATATACGCGTAGCTTCAATATAAAATTCGGCTTCGTTTTATGCCTCCGCACGCTAAAACCAATCGGTAATGAGTCTGGGAAAAGGTGACCAAAAAATGCTTACTAATGTAATTTGTAGAAGCCCCTAACATCGATGGGGAATGAAATGTTTGCCAAGCAGGTTACGTATCTCTTTGTTTACACAATTTTTCAAGTTAACGCAGATGACTGAACGCTATCTAAAGGGGTTGGTTAGCCAGTATAAAATTTCATCGAGTTCGGTCCAGCAGTTCACGTAATGCAACTCTCGCTGACAGATGGACGGTAGGCTTTCACGAACGCGATGTGCAACGGAAGCGATGGCATTCCATAGATAAGCATATAAATGGCGGTAGTCCCGTAATTCGGCAGACAGAAACCAGTTCGCCCTGTTGCCTATTCTGTACTGCATTAGACGTTTTAATGCTAAGGGTACTAACAAGAGATGCGGTTGACTATGAATATCATTCGCCAGTTCTCGCCTCTCCGTACAGTGAGACCCGTAAGAGATTATCTTCTTTGGCCCACAGGTATATCGAATTCCTTAACCGTCATTACGGGACACTGAAAGGTGAAGCTATCTGGATTGAAAATCGGACAGCATTAATGAAAACGACACTGTTCACGAGTAAATTGCATTGTACGTAGTGAAAACGATCCTAAGTGGAGGGTGACAGGTGAGACATTTTGTAACCTAAAACAACGTGAAAACTTTTTTTAAATAAAATATCATGAAAAATTCAAATTTGAAGTATGTTGATGGAAAAAATCTACTAGACTTCAATGACTCTTCGCTTGCACGTTTAGGAATTTTAGCTTTCGGCGCTAAATTTTCCTAGGCCAGTTTCTTTACAGGAAATATGAGATCGAGTAGTTTTCTGTCGTAATACCAAAATTAATTTCGAAGCCAAGCTGTTATTCTGTGCAATACGTGTACTCTGCTTAATGTTACATTATGGAAAGAATTTGGCATATGGTATTTTTTTTTAATATTTGAGTGCCCTGCAAGCCACCGCTAGGGTGTGTGGCAAAGGGTGGTGACGTAAATCGTTAAAGATCTAAGCATAAATGTGAGCAAGAGGTTTAATATACGAGTAGATTCGCCATCAAATTTGTGAGCACAATATTTTTCAATTGACAACGAATACCTAAGTTTCAGGAGAAAAGAGCCTAGTACGAGCTCGTACTTGCACATTCGAATTGTATGTCTGTTTAATTCCATCGGCGAAACATATAGTAAAGTATTTGTTGGTATCAATAGGTCTCGCTGACCTCGGAGAAAATGCTTTAAAATTTTTTTTGAAACTTACGACAGGGTGTGCTCGAACAACCCCTGCGCAAACTTTTGCTGCTACTTTCATGGCTTACGCCCGAACACACGTTTCAGCGGTACTTGGGTAATACGCATATGAAGAAAATTGGGCAAAGGATTTGAATACCTTTCACGAATATAAGGGAATCGGCATCCTAATGCGGGTGCGGCGGCAAGGTTTTCAGGGTGTACACTAGTGGTGCCGGTTCCCTGCGAGAAAGAGTGACTGGGACCACAAAAATTTTCGTATTTTCAACCAATGGTACAGGATTTTGCAGATGTAAACTATCATTAAAGGACTACAGTTACACAAAAGAATACTTAAAATATTTGAATTATATGACAAGCTCAACGCTATTTACTGGATAATTTTTGTAATATCGTTCGGCATTGTTGAGATGAAATGAGAAATTAAACGGCTGAAACTTGATTAAAAATCTTCGCAATGAAGTAGGAAAGAAAAATAAGAAAGAAATTAATGCTTACATCTATAAATCCCAAAAGAAATTCTTTAGTGAAAGCCCATCTTCTAACGCCGTAAGCGCGCATAAATACCCTTTGGTATTATTAAATAACTTTGGACTTGCTACAATAATTCCAGAATCGCTACTACTGAAAAGCGAATGTACACGTAAGAGTATGTACACGTCCATCAATGATTTACGTCAGGGTTTGCCCAGCATCTGGAAACAAAAAATTCCGAAAATAACGGTGAATCAATCGGCTAAATGCCGGTTAAAGCACCGCCGTTGATCAGAGATTCGTGTCGTAATCTGAAGACCCTTGATTGAAATAATTAATGTGAGCATTAATTTTTTTTTTCACTTTCATGGACGACCCTAAGAATCAACGGTACCAAGTCTCATCAGACAAAATATCACTCTCCACCCGAACCTCCTTGCACAAAATGGTGCTGAACCTCAGTCAATTAAGCACACAATAAAATCGCAATTTCTGAATAGCGCTCGCACTTCTGTACCATATTGCCGATTGATGCACAAGAAAATGACCCACACAATAGAGAGCGAGGCAGTGATTTATAAGTGGCCAAGTGCACAATTAAGTATTCACCTTTATTGAAACCGCCTAATATGAGAAACAAACGGGTATATAAATGCAAACGTACACAGTCGCTGGTACGAATGTCCCGCGAGGCTGACATCGACGGTTCAAATTGCCCCTTGGCTAAATTATTACCTGACGACCTGAGAGCCGAGTTTAAGTTCTAGAAATTTAACACATAGCACCCAATGATGGAACAGAGGGCTAAGAAGAACGATGGTTCTTTCTTTCCTACCACTCCTGGTATTTTGAATTTTTTCCTGCTATGACTCGAAAAATTACCAAAATTTATGTAATTAGAATATTAGTTTCTAAATAAATTGTAGCATGACATTTGTCGCTGAAATAATCACTGTGGAAGAGAAATAAAATAGTAATCATTCCTTTTGCTTGGAAAAAGTATTGATAACAGCCTCTGCTCCAGGTAGGCTGACACCAAACTTTTCAAATTGGCCAACACCTTTAAAGTGATATATTCCTACATGCCCTATCTTATCTGCGACTATCACTGGTTTGTATTAGTACATATTTTTTGTTCAGCAACAAAGCAGTATGGCCTTTCTTTATTAAGTAATGTTAATTGCGCACCTCCTTAATACAACATACAAAGAAGCGGAGTACTCTCATTCATTTGTTCTTTCTGACAGAAAATGATGTGGAAGGGGCAAAGGGGGCTCCAAGATTAAAGGGTGGACATCCATACCTGGTCCTTTAAATTCATGATCACAAAAAGAGGCAGAATATTAAGTTGAAATAGCTGTGCAAATAGTTAACATTTATGACTAGTTAAATCAACAACCTCAAGCTCTAATTACAAGTGACACGTAGAGGTACATGTTTAATTGCCAATTACGTTACCAATTTGCTAATAAAATTTGAATATTTTATTCTCATTTTTTTTACTGCATAAAAATGGGTCTCAGCACAAGTATTCAAAGGATTTCTGCTTCTGCTACAGCTCACACCCTTCAAATGAAAGAATGATGCAAAGCACCAACGTATGGGGAAGGTAAAGTGACCACCAAACCTCTTCCTGGCTCTCAAGGCCAAGATAAAAATTATTTAATTTAATTATCTATCTAGGTTTAAGAATTTTCAAAATTGTATTTTCAATTCATAAAGATAATCATAAAATTAATTAAGCCTATGTTAATACCTAGGGTACCCCATTTTCTTTTCTTCCCCTCTGTGGAGAGATTTTTAAACCAATTCTGACTCATCATTAGGTTCTTCTAGGCCTAACCATTATTAAATTACATGTATGCTCAACGTGGGGTTTAAATCCATGACCCTTGGGTTGGCAGGCAGGTATACCACCCACTGGAATAACCTGACAAACCAATTATCCTAAATTACCTATGCACAAATATGGGAGGATCCATTTTCATGATGGTTATGATTTACATAAATGCATGAAAATAATACATCTGTATTACAAAGTATTATTACCCACTACTACCATATGCCATACAGTTACATAACAATAACCATAAAAACATTAGCTAAGATTAATTTTTTTAAGAAATACATAGTTTAACATTAAAACTATGTATACTGAAGGATTGTTGGCAAGATTGTGGCCAGCATCCTTTTCCAGGACACTTTTGAGATAAGAAGGAATAAAGTTCCACAACTTGCAGTATCACCAATGACAACCACAAGTTATAACCAAGTAGCCATCTGATTATTGCATGAACACACATTTTTCCCTATACTTTGGTAATAGTAGAATTTAAATGGCTTATTTAAAAACAACTAAATGAAATCCATATGCTAGAATGCAATTGTATTTTGAATAATGAATGTACATATCTAATTCCTTTCTGCTATTCCTACAACACAAACTAAAGAGAAAACAGGAAATGGGGAATTGTGTATAACCTTTCATTCGTCTTTGAGAGAGGCCATAAAAGAGATAAGCATAATTACTTCGGACATCAAATTATTCTTTACGAATAATTGATGGACTATTGTATGGAAGGAGGATGTGATACATGATACACACAAGAAACTATGCATTGGATGATATTCTAACTGCTAACTTATTTGGCCAATGATTAATTAATAATCTCAGGGCCCAGAAACAGCAAAGAATATGGATTTCACTATAATTGCCACACACATTTAATTCTATGAATTCACAATTGGAATTTATTGCCCTGGCACCATGCTTTCCATCAACATAGAACTTATGAAAAAATTAACTGTACCCACTACTTCCAATCAACATAAAAGTTTATTTAGTCACTAATATCGGAGAACTCTTGTTTTTTTGTAATTATAAATCAATTTTAAATATGAAACTGCAAAACTTCAGTGCTTGTAGAATACAATAGATATAAACATATATCAATTGCAAGTTAACATCTATAGTCAATAAACACAACTTTTATCTCGTTTAAACCACAAACATGAACTCAACTAGAGTACTGCACTGAAAGAGCACTTTTTCAGTCACACAGGGAAAAAATGTTAGGAATTATAAATTTCACCCTTGTAATTGGAATTTACTGTCTTAAACTACACTTCATACCTCAAGAGTCAATATTAGAAGCCAAAATCTTATTTTAATGGATATTTCAGGGGTTTCATCATATATTAAAAGACAAATGGCCTACATTCCACAATCTACTCTCTGCATTTATAATCCCTAAAATTTTCCTGTTGAAATTTCTATGCACTGTAAACATATACTAACCAATGTTCCTTAAACAATGACACTCACTCCACACATTTGATAAGTTAACAGAAAAACCATTTTAAAAAGTCATCCCACTTTACCATAATCCTACTTTTTCAAGATACAAATTCACAGACTGCTTTATAAACAATAACAATTAAATTAAGGTGTTCTATTAAAAATAGGAAATTTGTAAACATTTGGACAAGTTTCCTGATAAAAATCAAGATAATAATCTCAAGTATGTTTAGCTGCACTTGAGGAAAATTGGCCAGTAATTTGCCAAATGCATGCTCATAAAATTTTGAGAACAACAATATTGCAAGAAACAAAATTCCAAACAAATTTAAATACTGAATGGAAAACAAAATTCTTACTACACAGTATATCATGAAAGAATGTTACCAGAAAATGCAATGCACAGTGGTATTCCTTTTAAAACTCACAACCTATAATTAAATTTTAAAAAGAACATTAAGCTCAAATTTCTTGCTTACATGACATCCCCAGCTAGTTGAAACTCATTGTTAAGTTACAGTCAGTTCATTTTAGATGGATATTCACGGGAGTCAATGACAAATGTTCAACAATTTTCCTTTCTTTATTATTTATCCTATTCAATACTTTTAGCTATCAACATACCAACATGGTTGGATGGTTGGTTGAGACTTATATAGTAATCACTTTAAATTATCACGTTGTAACTTTTGGCAGTATATCATGAATCCAACATTAACTGCTATGTTTAAAACTAGAGGACATTTGAGGCTACTTATTACTTTCTGATATGATTTTTTTATTAATATCCTCTTTGGCCCTATAGTAACCACTTACAACTTACATAGCACTCACCTGTGGAATAATTCCTCCAAAAAATTCTATAGTATTCATGGTTGAGCAATAAAAATATGACATAATTATAAATATCTTCTAGATGGATGCCATTGTCTTGCTTATTTACAATATTATAAAATATTTCAGTATGACCTTTTAAGAAAAATAGAATCATCCATTTACATAAAGTGATATGCCACTGGGGTTATTACAGAAAAAGTAAGCATCATAACATAAATTGATACCAGCACATAAGCTACATCTTACAGAAAATAAACCATATCCCTTTGTTTGAATGATTCGTAGAGAATTATCTGCCTTGTGCTACGAGTAGTCCACAACTCTTATGTGAATACCCCTTTCCGATTTTTTAGGGTTGTCAACCCAATTTTCTTCTTTGTTCTCACAGCTGTGCTCTTTCCTGTGGAAAATGAAATAAATCAATGTTAAAAAAGGTTTATCCTAATGACAATTTGAAAAGGATATAAATTTAGGCAGTTTTTTGTGTGTGCAAATTAATTGGTAAATAAATTATTTTTCATGGTAAATTTTCATGTTTCTTCATTTAAAATAGTTTTATAGCTTAAACCAGTTAATAAAACTTTTCATTAACCATGTAAAACAAAAATGCTTAACCCCTCTTTTGTTCATTCCTCTAGTACATTATACATGATATTAAAATATCTTTATATAATTCCTTAGTAATAATAATTTTTCAGATTTTTGTGTGATGCAATCAATAACATCTGAACAATCAGAGAGCTTCAATGAACATACACAGAGATCTTAATATGAAAAGAATTTTCTACCTTAAATGGACTAAGAAATTACTTTGCACACTTCACTACAATTCAGCTGCCAGTAATATGACCTTTATTAAGTGATAAAGAGTTTTACATATAAGGTCTGGTGACAATATTGGCATGAATTGTATTAGAATAACAAAAACCTCAAAGATGAAAATTAATAGGTTTGCGCAAAAGTTTAACAAAGTAAAACTTAGGCCTGCTACAATCAAATGCTTCACAATTCTTTGAAAGTGAAAGAACTTTCAAATTTGAATAAGAATTGAGAGTTCTAAACTGAAATTTGAAGACTTAATGATAAATTATGCGTAATTAATAAGAAAGTTAATCAGGATCATATGAATACACATCCCATCTTAAATCTGACCTCATTAGAATGACCCATTAATGTGTCATTCCATGTCACTTCATATTTGCATTGACCCTTGCCCTCTTGGATTTTGATAAATATCACAGCATATGTAAAAATGTTAAAAATAACTAACTGATGCAATTCACAATTATATAAAACACATAAGAACAATGGTCATTCTTCAAAAAGGAAGTGTTAAAGAACCCAGATTTGTTCTCATGACCTCAATGATCGAATCAAAATTAGTATAAAATGATGTTTGATGGTTCGCTTTCCACCAAAACTATATGCAACATTTAATTATGGCCAATTTAGTTATGAAAACAAATTATTGCTTAAAAACATGTTAACATTAAAAATGCCAATGCTTAAACTTTCAAAGGGCCAGAAATTAAATAACACTAATGTATACACAACTTTTTATGTAAAGAACATCATGAGAAATCTTTGGAGTATTTTTCGAATTAAGAAGCACAAATGTTTTAAAATAATTTTTTGGCAACATTTTTCTTTCAGCGTACATTTACTTAGGACATTATATCTTAAGATTAGAATCAGTGTAAACAGACTACTGTTGGCTCTTTTTCGATTAAAATGTAGCGCCAAATTTAACTGTGGTCCATCAAAGTATTTAAAGAATTATGCGTTGAAATATGTTAATTTCAAAGTTTTAAATATTTGAACATTTAAAGTAGTGCACCTCTATCAAATTTATTTGACGATCCGTTTACTGCAAAACGAAGTTCAGTGCCAATTCTTTAAATAGAATAATCATAAAATTTGTCACTGAAAAGAAACTCGTTGCATATTTTATTAGAAAAATTAGCACAAGTTTCTTTGTTTAAAAGGCACACGTTATCAGCCGGTTCACACAGTCAGCTTTGGATGATTAAACACACATAATATTAAAATACACCCAACATGACTTATACAATGTTTAAGACACATTAAACAACTTTTCAATGGGAAAGTGGTCCTCTCATGATTTCATTACCACACGCATAGTCACCTGTTTGGGCATTTGTGCATTGCTGAATCAACATGAAAGAATTCGACAGTTACGGAAGACAAAAACTATCTCTCTCTCTTGAATTGTTCATTTCCCGTCTATAATTTGTCGCACTTGTATTAGTTAAACCGATTCTTTCACCACCTCGATGTTTCCGTTAACCGGCCATTTTGAAAAATGGCTATTAATGAGAAGTTTTTTCAATGTTTCCAAAATACTCGGAATTTTAAAATTTCAATTTTTTTTCAAAATGTCCAATATGTACCGGGATTTTCATCTATATCCGAGTGGTCAAGGATCAACCAAAACCCGAAGTGGGGTAAAACCCATTAGCTTTCTACAGATGAGTTAACTCAACGTTAATGTTACAAAGTCAGAAATTAGAATTTACACAAAATATCGCGAAATTATCCAACAATGCATCAAAATGTTTATTTCTAGGCTTTCAATAATTTAAAGAAAAAATGTAATATTCAAAATCACACATTCAAGTAGTACTTACATATTGTTTTGAGCACTTTTTCTCTTTTTCCCATTTCCACTTTCTTTATCCACAGATTGTTTTACCAGAAAATTACTTAAAAATTGAAAATCACTTGGCTCTTCATCTTCTTTCAAACATGTAGCATCCTGAAATCGATAAATAAATATTTTTAGTCATAATAACCAGCCATCAACACTTCTAAATTTTCTATTATATGTGACATTAGTACATCCATAATTGTAAAATAAAATATCAACTATAAATGCATAAATTTTAATTTAGCATTCCAGTCTTTTCAAAGGAGTGATAGTTCCATGTATGTCACTTCTTGGATATACACCATCTTCACAGAGTAACGCCTGAAGCTACTTGGTTTATTCCAGTTTTTATTATTAATTTTAATTTCCATTTCATTTAATAAATTGAGCACTTAATACTGCGAGGACAGTTCAATTTAAAATTCAGGAATTCTCTGGAAATTTAAAATTGACAAGTTTTCTTGAGATAAAATATATTAATTACTTATCTTATTTATTTCCATGGCAACAGTAAATATTAACACAACCGTGAAACATCTTCCGCAAGAGCAATAATTGGGTTTTTAAGGCCTTAAGTAATATTAGCAACAATGTATGAAGATGTACCCGAGTATACTCTCCAGTTAAGGCAAATGCAATGAACATTACGGCAATTTTCGAAAATTAGTCACCTTCAGGAAATTTTTAATTTTTAGAATATAACAGTTTGTGGAGATGAAAAACGATAAGTTAGTGGTCAAATAATGAGTTCAAAAATACCAAATTTAGCTTAATCCATAAGTGATATTAGTGACAAAGTCATTTAAAATCATTTTTTGTAGCAACAATATATTTTATTAACTGATTACCTTCCAATAAAATTCTTAGCAAATCGAAACGTATCCATCAGTTGGAAATATTGGAAAATCAGTCAGGATATTAACTGTGCAAAAATTACCTTGGTTGGTACATAAGAGAGTTTCATTTACCTTAGACTCAAAGGTGGGAACATAATGCAGCAATAGTTCCACATGCTCAACATTACTTTCATGCAATTTGAAGAAAATTAATACTTGGAAACGTTGTATTTCCTCTCGGTTGAAGTTTCGAAACATATAGTTCGAGAATTTTGTTTCATTCTATGAACACAACCAACAGAATATTTCAAAGTGCGCCAAGAACAAGTTAATTCATTACTCAACTGTTTCGCTTTCCCATGGCGACGACTAGTGTTTTTGTCTAATTTTTGAAAAAGTGTTCATTTAATCGAGTTCGACAACGCGCGTACGGAGAATAAACGGCTGGAATTAATTAGTATGAAAAATATTTTATGGGCAAAGAATTTTCTTGAAAATTACAGCCATTTTTGAGTGTCGCGGTAATTTAGGTCCATAACCAGAGTAATTTATGAAAATTACCGCGTTTATTTTCAAATGCCCCAGATTAGTTTGCGCCATAAAGACACCATACACTAGCCTTCATGAAACTTACGGGATGTTAGAGCATTCACGATAGTGCAACATCAGTTTTGAAGTTAGAATTATATCACAAAATCTGGAATACCTCGTAAGCATACCATACATATACAAACCAGGTCAGCCACAAGTATTATATGGAAATGTATACTCTCACAACCACCGAAATGCTGGTGGTTCAAAACATTTAATTATATATTATATCTTTCAAAAACGACTAAGTCTCTGATATAAACGGGAATGCGCCATTTTATATGCAGCAGTGAAGAGTAATTCCTCAAACAACTCGAGAAGTAATTAAAATTCTCTCTAACCAACAAATATATCAAATCAACTAAAAATTATTATATTAATCATTTTGATATTCAAATGGCCAATTTCGTTCCAAACAAACACTTGCATCTATCAATACAAATAAATATTTTAAATGGAATGGTCTGAAGTTAAGAAGATAATCTTCAAATATGGCTAGATAAAGGCACAATAGAAAATATGGAGAAATTCTGCAGACTTGAAAAACAGGATCAATAATGATTAAAGACTATTAACAGGAATTTACCAGGGTGAGATAGGTTTTTGATGGAACCTAACACTGCACATCATTGTACTTATAAACACTGATTATCATGACAAAATATTCTAAATCCCATACTACACATTACAATAACTCATTCTTTACCTCAACGCAGCTTCTTTCTCCCTCTCTATCTATGTGGAATTATAAAGTTTCTCTTTTCATTATGTTCTCTCTCCCCTTTAACTCCAGTCAAATGTCTCTTAATTTCCTCCCTCTGCCTGACATTTCCAAATATTCTCTCCTCTATAACTGTCTTCGTCATCCATTTGCCTTTGTCCCTCAAATTTACTGTTTATATTATTTATACAATTTCTTGAAAATGTCATTATTTTCTCTTTATCATGATTGATTCTCATCCCACAACTTTCACACAATCTGTAATGCACTAAGCAATGATCATTTAACACATTCAACCTGGCATGTAATTTCCTATGCATGTCCTGGTGGTACAGTATGGGCAAACAGGAAATTTTTACCTGAAGCTACAAAAATCAAATAAACAAGGGGTGACAGATTAGGCTTAGAAAGTTCAGACGGAATAAAATTTATGAAATGTACAGACAAGAGGCCTGTAATTATTTTGACAATGTGCAAAACATAGAGTGTACTCTGGTTGACATCAATACAAAAATTAGAAAACCAGTTACTGTTATACTTCTGGTGTGTATTTACCCCCAACACCAAGTGTTGGTGATGATTAAATGTCATCTCCGGCAGAATTCTATAGCCTTCTCCTTGCAGTCAGTAATTGTTCCAAATCTGTAGTCCCCTATCTCACTACCATCACGTTCGAATCTCCCATTACTATCAAATGTTTCTCTTCAGGAATTTTCATGATTATATCCTCTAACTGCTGAACTCTAACTAAAATAAATGCTATTGGCTTCTTCCTCCCTATGCTTACATGATACCTGAACAATGACCCAGCTCGTTGGTTCTGCTTTTATGACTAGTAACATTCTATCAGTCATATGCCCGATGTTTACTATGCTTGTGATTGAAGATACAAGTGCAAGGTATCATGTAGGCCTGAAGGGAACGACGGTTGAAAAGGATACATTGGTAGCATGTAAAAAACTGTTCCCTGTATTTATAACCTAAAATGTACATTTGGGAATACCAGTTTTGCTGTGATATAGAACACTGAATTAAAACAAGAAATCAACCTATAACAAAACCAACAGAGAGTGAACACAGGACCGTGAACAAAATAATTAACAACCTGTAAATAATTAACACGTAGTAATACATTATTAAAAAAAAGTCTAGATGCTCTTTTAGGCCAGATCATAATGAAGGTGGATGAAAACATCTTAATACACATTGGTAAATTTTTTAACCCTTATGTATGAATTTCTTATAGTTATAGTTAGTTATAAAATGTAACCAAGGGATAAAGTTCATATTTCATGCTTGACTTTGTGGAATAGAATCCATTATGAAAAGAAAAAATGCAACATTGATAACACAGGCCAACAGTGGTTTTGGTGCCGGAGCTTTAAACGATGATTTAAAGAACAATTGGGGTGCTGAATCCAATTATGACACTAGTTTTTTCCTATCAGCTATAGTTTTCAAGATATAGATATGTTGTTACTTACATAAAAAAATCTTCTACATGATGATATGGGAATATTATATTAATAATAAAACCCACTAAATATAAAGACTTGATTTATTTCTAGGGCTGTTAAATCACCCACAAACACAACAGAATTTTACAATACAATTGAACACAAATACTAAAATTTTTTACTGTAATGAAACAAATTGAAAAGAAAAAAATACATAAAAACATCACTCAACACATCGGAAGCTTCTTTTGCGCGATTTTCTTGAGTGCACTTTGTTCAAACAGTCTTGTTTTAAGCACCAGCAGTAATCTGCCATCATATGGTTATCCCATCTTCCTTGGTAGCGAGCTTCCATTGTTTTTATATCCTGGTGAAATCTTTCCCCTTGTTCTTCACTTGTGTCTCCTAAATTTCCAAGAAAATTGTCTAAGTGGCTGTGTAGGTAGTGGACTTTTGTGCTCATATTACATCCAAGTGATTTGAAGTTACTGAGCATAATGTTTACCAGCTCAATATAATTTTCAATTTTGTGATTTCCTAGAAAATTTTTTATGACCTCAACAAATGACATCCAACTAATTTTTTCAATCTCATTCATTGACTTGACAAAAGCAGGATCCTTCTTTGTAAGTTGTCTGATTTGTGGCCCCTCAAAAATACCAGCTTTAAGTTTTTCAATACTTATATGGGGCATCTTTAGTCTTAAGTAGCCAAAGCATGGTCCATCCTTGTCAAGAGCCTTTACAAATTGCTTCATTAGGCCTAGTTTAATATGTAGAGGCGGTAAGATGATTTTCTCTCTTTCAACTAAAGATTCAGCAATGGTGTTTTCTTTCCCAACAACCAAGTTTTCTCTCTTAGGCCACTCCTTCTTAATCCAGTAGTTTTGTCTGTCCCTGCTATCCCAGAGGCACAAGAAACAAGGATATTTTGTGTAGCCACTTTGCTGCCCAAGAAGAAAGTTCACCATTTTTAAATCTACACAAATCACCCAGCGATGTTCCTGGTATATTTTATCTTCTGTAAGACCAATGCCATTGCATCGTATTCTTCTTTCATTTTAGTTGAATGAGCGATTGGTATTGCGCCAAACATGTTACCATTGTGAAGAAGTACATATTTTAAACTACGCTTGGAGCTATCAATAAACAAACGCCAATCACTAGCATCATATTGTGATAGTAGTCCCATTTTTTCCAAAAGACCCTTAACGTCTAAACAAAATGTAAGATTGTCTTCTTGAGTAAAGAAGGGTAGCATATCCTTTTCCCTTGTGCGATAAAAACTTATTTTTTTACCGGTACCGTACCGTATTTTTGTACCGGTACCATATTTTTGTTTTTTAATCTCATTGGCCTACGATATAGAAATATACATAAAACTTATTGACAGTTTATTGAAAATAAAAGGAACACCGCAGAGTGGTTATAAATTAGTATACTTATAGATTTATTTAACTTTGAAAATTATTTTCCGGAATATATCAAATATTAAAACAACTAATCGTAAGATGTGCCATATCTAAAAAGGTAGAGCTGTTAAATAAAAACGGATTTCATATTTGGATTCAGCTCTACAAATATAGTTAAAATCAGCACAAAGATTCCCGGCACAAAAAAAAATTTTTTTTTGTAGGCCTGTGTAATTACACTCAATATTTTGATCTTACAACCTAGGTTTCAATAAATAGTATCATCATCAAATAAGAATAAAACATTCAGTGGAATTAAAAAAGCTGCATTGTCTCATTCTGTAACCAATGGAATTAATGCCGCAATATCAATTGACCTGCAAATTCAAATCCAACAAAAAAAAACTGGTCTTAGGGGGTTTCCCTAATTTTTCCAGTAGGTTTTGGTACATTCTTGATCAAGTGAAAAACAATGTAATTGGCAAGATATGAAAGCTCAAGAGGGATAATTTTATAACACACATTCCAATAAACTGTGTTTAGATAGGGCATGGCTATATTTAGAATAAAGTACACAAATCAAATGAAAACAAAGTTTTAAACTACCGAGTTCAATATAATATAAGTACTGAAGGTCACAAAAGATCCCAAAAAGAGCAATCCTATAAGTTAAATATTTATTAAGAACTAGATTTCACTCATTACAGCATCATCAGGTCGGAGATGCTTTGATCCAGGTTCAAATCCCAGCCAAGGCAAATGATTTTTACAATTTGAAATGATTGTAATTCCTTTTGATACATCAACTGTATCCTTGAGATGTTGATACTTACTTCGAAATTCCCAAATCGTAATCTCTATTAAGTTTAACGGAAAAATTTGTTTTGCATCTGTGATCAGTGGGATTAAAACTTACTTGTGATAGTTGATAGACACATCACCATGAATATGCAAAGTCATTTCACCTCATAGGCTATTATACAGTGATACCTCAAACTTAGGTTTTTGAGGGGACTGATGAAAATATTTTAAAAATATAGATGCTTTTATGTGTTATTAATTAATATATTACAAGATTATACAATAAAATAATGAGTTATTAGTTCATCAATGGCAATGAACACCGATTCAGTCACGTTGAAGGGTCTGAGGCAAACAGGCCATTGATTGGTGCACGTCCATCTTATCATGTGGTTTGAAAAGTTGATGTCCTGATTTTAAAAGAAAACCACTTCCCCTGAAAACACAGAAAGTATATCTCCTCACAAAGTTCACTAGAGTAGGATGATTACTTTTTAAATTGACTATCACACATTCTTAATGATCTATTCATTAACAAAAACTAATTTCTATGAATCAATATGATTGTTATTAATACAAAAACTTATGGTTATGAATGAAACTTCAGAAAAAATGATACACTACAAAAATATTGGGGGTTCCTCTCTATGGGGAGGTGAACTTTAAAATTAAATTCTTGTTTAGTTAGGACTACAAATGTGAGGTTTTCATTGCGTCCATTTATATGGTAACCGATCATGACCATAAAATACCAAAAAATATGTAGAATATGAATCTGAAGTATCACAGTCTTTTACTTATTGATGAGGCATTGAATGAGCACTTGCTTGTCAACTCAATGAATAATGTTAGGAGCATTTAACATATAAATTCATGGCTGATTTTTCATATGACCTTTAGCTGCAAGTTAATAGAGAGACTGCTTACCTTTACTGCAACTATATCTCCATCTGAAAGGTTTGACAAATAGTGTCGTGTGCTCTTGAGGGAAGTAGGGTTTTTATTGGAAGATTTCTTTTTAGGCCATCCTGTGGGCTGGAAAAGAAAATATTGAAATTAAATGTACTCAGGTTTATAACACTAGACACACTATCATGACAATATTTTTTAATATATTACTATTGTATATAACGCAAGTCTGCAGTTAAAAATTTCTGAAATGTGAGACAAAACTTTTCAATTTTCACCACATTAATGGACACTGAAAACATACTACATTTGAAAATAATCATTATGATGGAATATCTCATACAAAAGTGTTTTCATCTGTACTTAGGTAGGTGTAAATTATTGTTAATCTTACTGAAAAGTTAATGTGGTTACTGTCACACCTTTATATTTCCAGATTTGTTCACTACATACCAAGAGGTACCCAAAAATAACCAGATTAGTGCTGCGGGTGGTAGAGCTTACGTAATACGCAGCACAACACAACTCACTACGAGTTCTAGGAGAGCAATGTTGTAGTCTTAAAGATCAAGGTCAGTTACAATCATTCCTTTTGTAAAACCAGTTTCGCTTGCTTCTCGTTTTTAGTCATGGCGAATTTAAGTGCTGCTGTGACATTATCCTTCTTGCTGGGGAAAAATGCAGCAGAAATTGTGATGTGAAAAATAGCTTACCAGGATTGTGCTGTGGGAAAAACTGAAGTGCAACAATGGTTTTCTAGTTTCAAAGAGGGTGAAAATTCACATGATGACAAACCTCATTCAGGACGTGTGTCAAATTCTAAAATTGAAGAAAATGTTGAAAAAGTTTGTGCAATCATGCTTGAAAACCAACTATGGATTATTGAAGAGATTAGTAAGCTATCTGGAAAAAAATGGGGCTTGGTTCAGTGAATATCGTCAGAAGATTTGAAGATGAGAAGGGCCACTGCAAAGTTCTTGCCTCGGTCCTGACTGAACAGCAAAAAGAAAATGGAAATAAACATGCTGTGCATTGCATGACCATTTCTCAACCGACCCAGATTTTTCTCCAAGGTCATCACTTGTGATGAGTCATGGTGCTATTGTTACAACCCCGAAACCAAACAACAGTCAAGTGGTAGTAGTTTTCACGTGAGGTGACCGACAGCTGAGGTCATTTGCGTCATTAGGGATGGACAGGAAAGGATGAAGGGTAGAGAGAAACCCAGCATCAGCATTAGCCTACTCTTAACGAGAGGTGCCAAGAGGTCTTCAGCTTAACATCCCATCCGACAGATGGCACACTCACTGAAAGTGCCCTCCACAAAGCATCTCAAGTAGGGATACCACTGAAAAATATCTTTCACTTCTACAAATCGAAACCAGACTCTCTGAGTGGAAAGCCGGTACGTTAGCCACTGCACCATCCCAATCCCCAAACAACAGTCAAGCCAGTAGAAGACTTCACTGTCACCTCAACAAAAAAGCTTGTTGAGTGAAATCAAACCTCAAGATGATGCTCATTTGTTTTTTTTTATATGAGAGGAATATTATAGTGCATTCTGAATAAATCCCAGAGGACAACATTTTGATGACAGAAGCGGTAAAGAAAAAAACCAAGGCAGGAGCTGCCAGGCATCAAAACAGATAAAGAGTTTGAAGAATGTCTCCAGAAATGGAATCCCTGAATGGACAAATAAATTAAGTGTAATGGAGAGTACTTTGAAAGTGATGAAGTTGTTTTGTAAAAAAATTTAATACATAACTTAAAAAAAATAATTCAGGTTATTTTTGGGTACCCCCTCATACACGTCTTGTGAAAAGTTTTTAGAGAATTGCTCAATTTGATCTATCTTTTCAAAATTATTATGATTTTAGCAAACACTAGAAAACATCTCTTCTTTTTCTATCTTCTCTTATACCATTTTCATAGAAATCTATGGATATGTATGCTTAAAATATAACCACTTGTCCATTCCCCATATTTTCCAATTAATCCTGTTATCCTATATAATAAAAATATTTAAATATGGTTGATATTACACCAATTACATAGCTCAATTAGGTTTGGCTGTCATTATTTCATATTATCACGGTAATTAATGGGATGAAAGATCTTGAGCCGGCATACAGAAAAAAGATGAAGCTTGGATTAAGTGAGGTCCTTAAATCATTAATGAATAAAATAACAATAGAAGCAGTAATTTTGTTTTTAGAAGTCTCGATGACTGACACCATTTGTACCTACAATAGAATACCCCTAAGGCATGTGCCTTAGGGTACCCCAGATGTTTTGCATTAGAATTTCAAAAGGTTTCTCTGGGGAGAGAAATTATTTTTAGCATCAACAAAAAATGTGCATGATACTGTATAAATGAATTTTATATACTTAACCAAATACCATATAATTATCTTTCTCAGTTTTTACAACAAGTTAGTACAATTCCCTATATCAGGGATAATTCCCTATATACCTGTACAAGGCATATTGATAAAGTAAGAGCCATTTGCTTACATTTAAATATTGGTGCTTCAGAACAGTTTTCTCCTGCAGCGCCATCTACTGATTCATTGAGAAGCTAGAGCAGCATTTGTTTTGTTTCAGAAGTCATTTGCTTGCCTGTTCATGCAAACAACAATGTCCGCAGCAATCGTTGATCCCGCCAGCTGTCAAGTGCGTGCTGTCATATGATTCTTGTATCCAAAAGGATTGTCAGCTGCCGAAATTCATCGGGAGTTATGCCTAGTTTATGGCCCTACAGTTATGAGTGAAGGAAAGGTTAGACAATGGTGCCGTGATTTTAAAAATGGACAAACAAATGTCCATGATGAAGAGTAAAGTGGCAGGCCCAGTATTCTGATCGATGAAATTGTTTTGCAAGTGGAACAAAAATTGCAATGTGATCGTCGATTGACGATTAATGGCCTGGATGAACAATTTCCTCAACTTGGACGCACTGCTGTCTACAATGTCCCCAAAAACCTCGGATACCACAAATTGTGTGCAAGGTAGGTACCAAAAATGCTCACCGACCACCACAAAGAGCAAAGAATGTCCAGTGGACGAGAGTTTTTGGGCCGTTACCAACAAGATGGAGAAGACTTATTTTTTCGCATTGTTACTGGGGATGAGACGTGGAAAGGTTTCAAAACCGAAGAGGAACTCAAGAATGGCGTTCTCAATTTGTTCAACTCTCAGGTGGCGAGCTTCTATGCAGAGGGGTTAAAGAAGCTGGTACAGCGGTACAAAAAATGCTTATAAGTGAAAGGCAATTATGTAGAGAAGCGAAATAGGTTTGTAGCTAACTAAAAGTGCCAATAAAATGTGTTTCATGTGAGTATATTTTTTCCTGTGACCAAACGGCCCTTACTTTATGAGCATGCTTTGTATATTCACACTGCCCACACCCCAGAGGTATACAACCAATTAATATGCAATACTTAGTATTTATGGTAATCAGAATTGATTCATGGCCTTCACTATTGATGTGCCCTTAATAATAATACAACCAAAAAGTGATAGGAGTACTCACACATTCTGTCCCTTCTTGATATGCTTCATGGAAGACTAACCAATCTCTCTTATAGGAGAGATACTTGGCAAGGATGACATTGCTGTGAAATAAGCCTAGTTTTGAACAGAGCACCCTCTTGAAATTTGAAAGAAGGCCAAATTCACTGTGTTCATTCTCTTCTGCCTCTGGGCTAATCTCAACTTGTGCAGATGAAGTGCTCAGTGAACCGGAAGGACTGCTGCTCCTAGGGTTACTAGGGGTCTCGGAAGATGGTCCATTAGACACCTCACCATTTTCACAAATAACATTCACTATGTTTGTATTAATTGACCCTTTTGATGCATCAACACTACTTGATTGTTTGTTTCTTTCAACACTGCATACTGAATTGTTCCAAATTAATTCTGTTGAAGTTGGGAAGTCCATAGTAGAGGGGGTTTGATGGCACAGTTCCAGAATCACATCATTAGGCCTGAGATAGAGAAACATGAAACACAAATTGAAATACACAGTTTCAGCAGAGGGACACAGTAATAATAACAGGTATCATATGTCATTGACACAAAGGAAATGGGAAGTAACTAAAACACATAAGAAAGGAAATGGCATTTACAAGCAAAACCATTAAACTCCACTTCATATTAAGCAAGAGTATCTCTTCTTGCTAAAGAAGCTACTTTGTAAGTTAGTCATTTTTTTTAAACAATGATGATGAAAGAGGTGTTTGGAAGAAGGGCTTGTAATCATTATTATACACCAAAGCAACCAAGTACTGAGCTTCAAGTACCACCAAAGACATTTTCCAGACCATGCCTCATGTGATTCAGAGACAATTCATTAATGTTGAATCTTTTTTGCCAATACTGTTTGACAATTGACATTTTCACAATACATAAAAAATCAGGGCATTTCAGATGGGTAACTTATATTATGGAAGGGTAGACAATCATCAAAACTACATCTTCTGCTTTAGGTATTAGTTTTCAAATTCAGGCCCTATAAGCTAAGTGATGAAAATACTATTTGTATTTATGGCAATTTCTTATGTACACAGTGATCACAGTATATTTCAAACAATAAATTTTCAGGCAAGTCTAATGGTAATGTAATAAACAGATAAATGTTTAGACCAAATATTGTCACAGTTGAATCAAGCACACATACTTAATTTTCTTTTACATTCTTGCATTTGACTGATTGCTACTAAGCACATAAAAGCATATATTGTGAAAGAGAGAGAGCACAAACATAAGAAGTAAGTAAACAACATCTCGACATTTTTATTTTTCTAATAGGGGAATGAAAAATGGTCACAATGACTTTCATATTGAGGAGGAGATAAATATATGCAAAAAAAGTCAGTGCAACATGTAGTAGTTATTACGTTTTGCGGGTATGTCAATGCTAGTCATTTTGCAGCATCTGCAACTAAATGAGGTACATAAATAAAACATTTCATTTTTAAAATGAGACTAATATTAAGGATAAAAAAAAATAATAATTTAAAGTAAAAAGCGTAAATTATGTAGCAATTACTGCTAAGTTTCTTTATAAAATAATATTAATCTGCTTAGACAATCAGGGTTGTCATCGAGTGCATATTCTAGGTCTGACAAGCATGTAAAAATTAAGTTTCATAAAAATTGTTATCTGTTTTCATCAAATTAGACTTGACAGATCCAGATTTTTCTTAATAAAAATCACTATTAACAAAATACTATTTAAATAGTTTATAATCGGTAATAGTGCAATTATTTCACTATAATTAAAAGAAAAAAAATAGTGATTCCCATAAAAATTATGGAATATTTAAGTTCTCATGTAAATAATAGAAAAAACTATCTGTGTGTGAAAGACTGATGATATAATTCTCACCCCAGTTCCTCCTCAGAAGACAACACCTGGACTGCAACAGTAGATCCTGAGTGCAACTGAAGAGCTGACAGTGTGGGAACATCAGATTCACTGAATTTTTTGCTATTTCTGCTGTTATGCAGGTGTGCCCAGCTATTTCGAAGCACTCTAGACAACCTCATTCTTTCAGGCTCGCCCTCTACAGACCATGGGAAACCATCAACTTCTCGGAGCAAGCGTAATCTAAGGAGATTGGGAGATGACAAGCTGAGTGATGATAATGCTGGGCATAATTCCATTAGAGTTGATTTCAGTTGATACAGCGATGACTCTTTATCAATCTCCAAGCAACCAAGGTCCTGAAGTTCATGTGTTCTTGTTTCCAAAATGGGAGGCTCTAGAAATCAACAGAAATGTAGCAGTAGTGTTTCTTCAAAAAGGAAAAGTTTTGTTTGCTCAAAAACAAAACAAAATAAATTCAAGTGAATGCCAAGTACTCATAAAAGGAATGGCAGACAACTTTTTTCATTACTGTTAGGGTGATAAACCTTGATTTAGTCATGCCTGTGAAATGCATGAATGAGTACTGTGCTGCCTCAGCCCATAAGAGGCACTTCTTTTTCACCAAAACGGATTCTAAAATTAGTCTGCGTCTCATGGGCAGAGAATATATGGGTGTAACTTCAACCAATAAGATGCAAGCAAATTTGCTGGAAAAAATACTATCAAGTATTTTTTTGCACATCAGGTATTGCAAATGATTGTCTTCAATACAACTGTTGATAATATCACTGTTTTGAGCCAGTGGTAAACAATAAAGTTTTTATATATCCTCGCAAGTACTACCTACAAGCATTCCCAAATAAATCATTAACGTATACAATCTAGTGCATTTAGTCAACAATCACATGTGGTGCAGCTGCAAATATTATACACAATGGGACGGACAATGGGGATGTCGCCCCTTTAATAAATAAGGCTAATAAATTGTATCTCTCCCGATAAACTTGGGAGTCTACATGGACTCAACCGTAAGTTGTGTGAGAGTATTGTAAAGGCATAGAAAATGGTTGCCTATGTATTTAATTTCCATAATTTCAAAATCATAACAGGAACTAAATGTTGCATAAAAATGAACAAGTATAATTAGAATAACCTTATTGGATTTAAAGAGAGAAGATCATACATTAAACTTGGAGTTGTGAATTATGCTTAAGAACATGGAAACAAAGCACTTGAAAGGCATTTTGGCCCACCTCCAGCTGAGAAGTTGATACAAGAATGGAGGAAGCAGATGATGTATTTAATTCATAGTAGGCCAGAAATCCACCAAAGACATACCTATCCCTTATTTCTTCACTTCAATTAGATCCGTTTAGTTGGAACAGTAATTCTATTTTTCCGGTGATATATTATCCAGTTCTTAACATATTCCTCAAGCTTCGGCCATTTAGGATTACATGAACATTATTTTTTTCACTCATTCATGCATTTGCTAAATCTACCTTCTGTTCCCTCTATTCTCATATCATTGTCTCAGTCAGAGATAGGCCAGAATCCCATTAAGCTCCCTTATTTCTGTGTTCTGAAGCGTGATTCAAAGACATCAGGTTTAAATACACTACTGTATGACTAGCTTCTCTATGAAGGAAAATTGGAACTGAGCCCTCATAAAGCATACATTAATATTTCCATGGTGACTTGAAGTATTATGTGTACAGTTAGATGAACTACAACTATGAAAAAGGGTCACTGAGGACAATTGGATAAAGCTCAAGTATGATGAGGATGGATACATATAAGAAATTCCAGAGGTTAAGGTGTTATAAAACAGCAGAAGTGATCTTTTACAACAGAAATAACTAAATATATGATTGGACAATTTTTACAGTAATACTTAGGTGCTTAAAAGTCTTCAATTCCAATTAGATGTGAGAAACAGAGGCACATTCCTGCAAAAATATCCTTTCCTAAGTTATTAACAGAGATGCAAGAGGCCAACTATACTCAATTTCTAGATTCCCATTCATAACCTTTTCTCAAGCTTGATGCCTCACCTGGCCTTTGATAATGTATTGATACATGGGAAAATAACAAATTTAACTTCCACATAAGCAGGCTTCCAATAAAAAAATCTACATTTCATTTGCACTTTTGGAAATAGTCAAGCACCTCTATTTACTCATTGCAAGCATATATAACCTTCTAAAATTTGTTGTCTCCGGCGTAACTTTATGGCATTAGCATAACACATTGAAATGAAATTAATGACTTTGTAATTCAACACAATTTATTCAAAAACATGAGTCAGATTTAGACGTCATCATCAAGACCTGACGATGACGTTCTCAACGCCAAAACTTGGGTCATGTTTTTAAATGAAGTGTGTGGAATTACAAAGTCAATAATTTAATTTTAATACATCAAATACTAGTTGATAAATATGGTAGTGGCAACAACTACCAACTCAAAACACTTTTGCGGTATACATTTATTTATAAATGAGTCAACACAATTATTAACATGATTAGTTACTTAATGATTTAACACTTACGATGAGATTGAGGCATTAATTTTGCCCCATTTGCACCACTTACTGCACTGCACTCATGCTCTGAAACTCCATTTTGTTTACATGATATTCCTGAAAGGAAATTAAGTAATTAATTGACAAGACCAGAGAACAGAAGGCCAACATTTGAATGTGCATGTCAATTAAACTATAGAATTATACACCAACTGAATGTCCTCCATAATTTTACATATTGTTAAGACAGTAAATAGAATAATAATAATAATGAATTTGAACTCTTATGCAGACCTAAGCACAAAAAAAGTAATTGAAAATGTTAACAAAAACTAGAGACAGCAGAAAAATAAATAATAAAAGTAGCTTCTTTTGATCGTCTTTATGTCAGTGCTTCTCAAAAGTTTTTGGTCAAGTACATACACAAATAAGATGGAGCAATCATAAAACTTTTTGTGAAGAAGAATAACCTTTTTAATCATTCAATAATGAATATTCATTCATAAACTACAGCAAAACCTCAAACTTATGGATTTTTCAGGCCCAGTAAAAAAATGGATGTCAATGAAATGAGAGAATGTAAAGTAATTCATGAAAAATATTTTTTTAAGCATCAATTTATTGTGCAACAGATGTGTTGAATAACATATTGCTTGCTCATTGAAGTTGTACTTTCTTAAATATATAATCCTAACTCTTTATGTACATATTATCTACATGCATATTTATGAGACACTTGCCATTGCTAAGAGAGCCAATTAAATAGGCCAAAGTATAAACACCCTGATGTGGTCCAAATACCGAGGTTTCACAGCCAAAGATTATAATAAAGAATATCAAGACCAATCATTCGTTCATGCAAATCGAGTGTATGTAATCCCTCTCGTTGAAAAATGACTGGCCAACAGATTCACTTCCCAACTAATCAGCTAACTACACAAAGGCTACCTCATCTCAGGATGAATGTGAATGGTAGACAATTTGGAGAACTAATAACTAGCAGCTCTCAGCAAGATTAATTATAGAAATGAATATGATCATCGATAAACACAATTGTTTTTATGAATTTCCTAAAAATTTTATTCCAATCTCCAGTTCCTTACATACCTTTTACTATTCCTTACATACCTTTTACTATTTCGTCCTCATGTATGTTGAAAATCATGGAGATGTATGGCATGCAGGCTATGGTAATAGGTTTTTCCTGTATCTCCAGTGTGTGACTTTCCTATGCCCTAAACAGGTCCTTCAATGAACTTGTTGCCTACTGGTGCTTTTAGGCTAATTTTTACATCCTATTTTCTGAATATCTTTCCCTTTACCACTCTCTTAAATTTGACATTACACTCTCCTTTTTCACTATCATTTACAATTAGATTAAAATGTCATCCAATTAATTAATTCGTTAATTAAAACTAATTTCTATTTTACTGTGTACAGAATAAAAGACATTAAAACTTACAGCTATGAACCTCACTAACATAATTGTTTTAATCTTCTTCATGTATATGAAAAATATTAAAATGATCATTCTTCATTTCATCCGCGATCCATGGTTTCCTTATCCTTTTCCCATTTACAGTTCCTATAGTTTATTTTGTGCCTTTCGATATCCCTTTTTTGATATATTTCCAATATTCCTTGACAGTGCTCGGCTCTTTTCCCTCATTCATAATGTTCTCTACAGCCTGGAGATACTCCTTCCTTTTCAATCCATTTAATGCTTCCACATTCCATTTCCCTACCCATCAACCCTGCCTTATCTTTTTGAAACAGATGCTACACTTCATAACAACTGAATTGTGGTCAGAGTCCACATCCGCTCCTGAGAAACTCTGTGAATTGATGATGATGTTCCTTAACCCGTGCCTAAACATAATATCATCTAACTGATACCTTTCTGAGTCACCAGTCAGTTTTCATGTATACCTACACTTTTTGTGATGTCTAAACCATGTGTTGGTGATGACTAACCCATCTCCCGCAGAATTCAATTGCTTTCTCCCTGCCGTCATTCCTCATGTAAAACTAAACCGCAGTCCCCTACCTCAGCACCATCTCTTCCTTCGTCTACTGTCATATTCAAATCCTCTATCACTATTAAATGTTTCCCTGCAGGAACACATTCGATTATGTCCTCTAACTGCACGTATACCCTGTTGACTTCTTCCTCCTTATGATTGCTTGGTGGCATGTATGCCTGAACAATGACCAAGTTCGTCGGTCCAACTTTTATCTCTACTAGTAATATTCTATCCGTTGCTTACTCTACATTGACCACATTTCTTCCTACATTTTTATTCAATATTATGGCAACCCCTAATTAGCTCTTGTCCCCACTGCTGCATATTACTCTATAACTAACACTCCAGGAATTCCCACGATCCTTCCGTCTCACCTTGCTTAGACCTGAAATATCTATATTTCCTCTTCTCATCTCTCACTTTATATTATCTAATTTTCCTATCCTCAACATTGTCCTAACATTCCAAGGGCCTATTCTAACTAATTTCATTTTCTTCTTCAGTCCTGATGCTGTCAGTTTTCCCTTGCAAGGGTTTCATGGATGACGACCAAGGAAACCTTGCTTCCTTCACTGCCGGGCACCACACATGGCCGATTGGGCCGAGTCCTGTAGTTGCCAGGACTTACCTTCTCTATATTGTCCATTGCCTTCCTCAATAGTGTTTTTAATGAGACACCATCACTCAATGGCCATCCCACTGGGGTCAGACGCCTTTGCACCCACCTCACTGAGGAACAGATGCTGCGTGGATTACCTTTTGTCTGCCTCCTAACCTTTGACCTATCTGGCATGGGTGACCTTACAAGGAGCAATTATCCTTGCTCCCGCCAGCATAGCTCTAGGGGTTATCAGAATGCAGATGCCCTTCTATCACATCATCATTGCAGTCCATGGGAGGGGGCATAGTCATAAGATGCTTTATTTTCACTTTTCCTTCACAAATTCCGTGGGTTTTTTCAAACTTAATGTGCAATTTTAAACAAATTAAACAAAAAAAATTGCCTTCACATTTTCATCAATTATGATCCCTACTTTCCTTTCTTGGAGGAAAAACCAAATTAGCTGCTTCTACTTCTTTTACCATTTCTTCTGTTCCCACCTATTTTCAGCAGTATTTGGGAAACATGGGATAATACTGCAATCATTCTGTAGTAAGTATATCCATTCACTACTCCTTTCTTTATTAATACCCTTGCTCTACTCTTAATGAAGTCCAGTGGTATTGAACCTCTATCAAACAGTTCTACCATTACTATTAACAGATGTTGTTAATTTTTTCTCTAGAATTCAACAGGAATTCTGCATCCATATTATCTATTCCTCTAGCTGTGTTATCCTTTAAAATTACCTGAGCAGCCTCAAATTCAGCTATGATAATCAATGGCCCATTTCCTACCTTATCAATAGTTTTTTCTATTTTTTTTTCAAAAACTCTTCTTCCTTTTTTTCTCTTCTCTATTATGAACATTTGCAATACATTCTTTCTGACAATTCCACTCTTCTTTAGCATTTTCACCTTTAATGATATTTCTCCTTTTTTTGAAGAGGAAAAACTTTACCAAATAAAGAAAAAGTAACAAACAAACAACGAATTTTAAAAAAGCCATGAAAAATTACCCATGGCAATGTATGGATTAATTTACTTCTTACCATCAGATGTTGGTGATTGAATCTTCAAGTCCTTCACTCTTGAACACAGATAGATATTAAGCCTTATAAATCCACGCAGAGGAAGGGACCGAGAGCATAGGTGCAAGTGATCCCCATGATCCAAGGACTCTTGGCTTACTGAGGAGTCAAGATCATCCAGAGGTTCTCCCAAATCAACATTCCACCCTGTCCTTCTAATGTGCCATTCATCACCTAGAAAATATTTTTTAAAAAGATTTAAATTACATCAGAGAATTCATATATTGAGCATAATGTGCTACGACTAATTTAAGTTAAACATTGCAACTATTTCAGAGCCTAAATATCATTTGCCTTGACCGGGATTTGAACCCAGATCCCTCCATGTCCGGCCGAAATTGATCAATGATCAATCTGAAATTGTAGCAATGAAATGCATGTTAGCGGATGACTCCATTAAAAGTTACTGTTGCGACATCTCCCGCAGTTTCTTGAAATTTGTTTAAGTTAAACAATTGGTGATTTCAAATACAAGCAAATATATATTATAAGTTGCATCTCCAATTCACAGGAATTAAATTGGATTCTTAACATTGGCATTTCAACAAATTTGGAAAATTTGCATTTGGTCAAATGAAAAGAAATCAACAGTTAACTCCAACACCCCAGAATTAGGATATATACACCACAAACTTTCCTCCACTAAATGCAGAATGTTTTGCATAAATGACAAAGATTTCCAAATGTAATGGAATATATGTTGTGCATATATGACAGCCTCTGTTGGAGAAGCACGTACAAAGATAAGGTCACCAGATTAAAATTCTGCCAGTTAAGACACTCAACATGACACCAGACTCTCTTCTTAGAAACTGGGTAAAATACCATTAACCCTTTTTATATTAGCAGCCCTTCCCATATGTTACTATCAACTAATTATGCAGTAGATTTAATAACAAAATATTTTTATTTAACACTGATTAATGTAAACAAAGAAATGAATTCCTAGGGTTTTACTGTGTTTTTACAATCATACTTTACTGTTAATATTATCGAGATCTTGCATAGAAGACTTACATCACACATATATAATAATGTAGGGTATTCCCAAACATTTGTCTTCTATTGCCATGCTCTGCTCGATTAGCAATGGGTTTCTCATGATTTACAGGGTCGCACCCAAAAGTGGTAAAACTGATTTTCTCTGGCGAGAACGGAGCAGTGGAGCGGGGTCTGCCTGGCAGGGTAAGGTGGAGGGGGCTCTTAGCAACAGACCGACACCAACCTCAGTCGCCTGCAGGCTGTCGTTGAGTGAGGACACCGTTTTTAGTGAAGCAAGATTTTTGTCTGCATTGAAAAACAAAATGAATCTGAATTTAGAGCACCGTTATTCTGTGAAGTTTTGTGCGAAACTCGGGAAGACAGCAACTGAGACCCTCAATATGATCAAGCAGGCTTATAGGGACACTGCCTTAAGCTGTTCCGCAGTATTTGAGTGGCACAAGTTGTTTAAAGAGGGTAGGGAGCTCATTGAAGACGACCATCGCTCCGGACGACCGTCGACGGCAAGAACCGACACGAATGTGGACAGAGTGAGGACACTGCTGAACACAGACCGACGCTTAACCAGTGAAGAAATTGCAGACCAGTTGGGTCTGTTTGCATCCAACGTCCAACTCATTATTTCACAGGATTTGGCCATGCGCAAGGTGTGCGCCAAGATGGTGCCAAAAATTCGTGCCATGGCACGCTTGTCGTCAGACACAGCTCCTGGCCAAATATGGCATTGCCACGTTGCCACACCTGCCCTATTCTCCCGATCTGGCACCACCGGTCCTTCTTCTTCCCCCTGATGAAAAGACAGCTCAAGGGACGACGTTTTGACTCGATAAAGGCCATTCAAGAGGCTTCAACGAGGGTCATCAACGCACGGGGAATGGGAGCAACGATAAACTACGTGTGTAGCAGCTCAAGGAGCATACTTTGAAGATTATTAAGTCGATGTTTCTTGTAAAAAAATCAGTCCTACCACTTTTGGGTGTGACCCTGAATGCTCTAAAAAAACAGGAAAACTTAGCAAATCAGAAAAAAATATTGAGATCCCACTTAATCCCACCAAGGATTAAGTGGAGACACCACTGTACACAGGGGAGTCAATCTTCTCTTCATTATCTAGAACCTAAGAAACCCAGAAAATAGATAAGATAATTAAAGTGGTAACTGGATGCAACAGTGCTCATCTTCAATCCAAAGTCTTTCTTGACATAAAAGGTAGAGTTCCATTTTAAAATTGTAACTCTCACTTAAAAGCAAGGAATTTTGAACAGCATTTAAACTATTGGAGAATACCACATATATTTCCTAAGCACACATTATTCTAATTCATCTTTTCTAAAAATCTTTATTGTATTCCAGGTTAGTTCATTCCATGATAGAGGAAGAGATGAAGACCATAATTCTCTGTTGCATTGTATAAGCAAAAGTATCACCCTAATAAGACTGGCTATGAACACTAAAAATTTACATAATGATAATCCTATGTTGTATTTTCCAAAACTTTGAAGAGTTAGTAAAAATAAATGTCTCTTGACAGGTTCATGTAGAATTGAATAATGAATGTATCATAAATTAACTAGCTATTTTGAATCTTTTTTGTTTTCTACAAATCGAAACTGCATTCCTGGCGGTTTCATTCCACAATTGAAAAAGGTCAATGTGAACCATGATCCTAAATAATGTCGAAATAATTTTCTTTGATTTAACCTTATGAAAAATTAATTAAAAAAAAAGAAATAATAAAAGTGGCCGATGTCATTAAAGGCAACTGAATATCAAGAAGTTTCTTGCATGAAAAAATAAATTTTCCTATGATTAAGGTGGGAATGCAGTTTAGAGTCAGGACAGGCAATTTAAGGAAGATAGATAGAGGTCTTTATTTGGGCAAAATTGAGACCTAATGGTCCCTTCTTGGAAGAGGAGTACAACAGGGAGTCCAGTGCTTTTTATTGTGTAATGGGTATAAGAGGTAAGAGAAAAACTTGAGACGGGAATTAAAGTCAGTGGAGAATTCATAAAAATAGATTTGAAGACTAGCTAGTCAACCTAGGGGTTAACAGCATTGCAGTGCATTAAAAAATCAGTGTGATTGGTATGGGATGAGAATCAATGTAAAAAATACATAGGTTAAGAGGCTTTGGAGAAAGAAGACAACTAAGTTAAATATTTAAATTAGAGGGCAAAAACTAGAGCAGGAGGAACAGTTGATCTATCTGGGAAGTATTTTGGATCAAAATAGTTGGGCAAAAGGAGGAGGAGTTTTGATGAGAATTAAGCTAGGAGACAAGGAGAACTGAGCTAGGCGAAGAAGCTTTCACAATGATGGAATTGATGACATAGACATTGAGTAAGAATGTTAAGAAAAGTATCATTAAAACTTTGATATGAAGAGTTGTTTTGTACCCTAAGAAAACATGGTTGCTGAAGCAAGATGATAGATGTAGATTGGAGGCTCTTGAATGTGGATGTGGACAAGAATGGAAATGGTGAAATGGACAAAAATTAAACAAACAAGAAAGAGGGTGAGGAAGAAGAAAATTTGTATGAAGAGGTCCAAAAGAGGCGGAAAAGATTAATGCAGAGCATTTGATTGGCGATGGGTCATTGAAGAATCTGATAAGAGGAGAACCATTAAGAAATCAAGGAAAGGGTAGCTATAAGATTAGCATGTTGTACATAGAATGCAGGGTGAAAGTGTGCAAAATTGAAAAAGGTTTTAATGCAGTGTCAGATGTCAGGTTTTGTTTTGCTAGGAGATGTAAAGAAATATATCCTTGTTCAGTCTGTATGAAGGAATATTACTAAATATATTTAATTTAAAATTTATAACATAACAATGACTATTCTAATAATAATAGTAATAAATACAGGGAAGTAACAAGGAATATTTCTTGCAAGATACAACTCTGTACCTTGACATCTTTCTGTGAATTAGAGAATACAGTTAATAAATATACTATACAGAATTTACTGAATTTTCAGGGCATACTTAAGCTGATCTTAGAAGGAAATCAATCTTAAGCATGAATAAAACTTTAAATTTTACCACTAAGTTGGGCAAGTGAAACCATTCTTCTCAGCAACTCTCTCACAGAACAAGTTTTGTCGACAATAACTTCATACTCTCGAGGAGAATCAGCACCTCCAGTTGGGGGTGAGAAAGTCAGCCATATCTGCACACAGAAAGAAAAGGTACTCATCACTATAATGGGATAGATTTCAACAAATGCACTCACTTGTACTCATTTTTTACTATACTTGTAAGATAATTAATTTCGTGTTTACTTTTACCAGCTATTATTTACAACTTAGTTAACAGAGCATAAAGCTAGTGCAGTAGTGAACAGATTAATGTATACCAACATGCATGCAATACTGACTTCTAAAACTATAAAATTTATTATTTACTCTTTGACAATGACTAACTTGTCTGCAGAAAACCTTACTTAAACAAAAAATCATGTGCTTGTGTTGAAATACCAGTTGACATGAAAACGAATATGAAGACATGCATAATCATAGCACCAACTGTCAACTTTAAAACTTGAGAGAAACCAACTTTTCATGCTTGAAATTAATGCCACAACTTCATCAATGTGACACCTCTCTATTTTTGCAAAAACACATGGGGTTAAAACAACACATATTGTAATGAATGTACAAATTCCAATAAAAATGGACAACTGGTAATGAACATTCTTGATAGCAACTTTAAATCATTTTCCAGACTATGAATTCATTCACTGGCTGATATTCCAAGATAATACCAATCTAGAAGTAAATTCAAACCTTTAAGTGGGATGAAAAAATTCCATTCCAAAACAACCATTGATAATTTGAGTGAATCTTTTGAAAGCTAAATTAAAGAGCGCACAAAATACAAAAATCCAGAAAAATTATGAAAGATACCTAGAAAGAAAATGAGGGTGAGTAATTTAACTACTGTCCACAAAGAAAATGAGGACTGACTTTCTATAAGAGTATCCAAAGCATTGTTCTTAAGATAAAATTAAGGTATTACCTGATTTTCTTCTACTGCCTGACCCTCTTCCAATATCAACTTTGAACCAGACTCCACTTTTACTTCTTTCAGTGGCAATTCCTCCTGCAGGGGACACTTCAAAAAAACATTCCCGCTACGCAAAGAATCATGAGAACCATTCAGAACTTCGTTTTCCATTTTCCTTAGTCGGTAAGTTTTGGGTTGGAGATCAAGCTGTTTAATGGCAATACTCTTGAGCTGGGCCCCAGTCTGATGAAAAAAATACAAAATAAAAATTGTTTATAGTGGATCATCATAAAGTAGCCTCTGACAATTTTAAAGTGATTTTGTTGCCCAGCACGTATGGCAGGGAAATTGTTGATCATCAACTTGCACAAGATTTCTTAATATCTTTATACACATACCTATATTTTCTTTCTGAAAGCACAAATACCCACTAAGTCAAATGATAAAAGGATGTACTGCTACATAATCAACATTTACTCTCAAGAAAATAGCATTCAGCAATATTCTGTGGTTCAACATATAGTTCAAGCTCTTAAGTAGCCATAAGTTCAATTAAGACATTTAATCAGTCTGTATTAGTCAGTATGTATTTAAATATTACCTCTCAAGGAATCCCACTTTAGTGAATAACATTTAGATGCTCCCCTTATTTTTGCGAAGACCTATTCAGGCCATAGAGGCAGACGAGAATTGGTTGAAAAAGAACACAATGGTATTTCCAAGTGAAAGTATAAGAAACTATGTTAGAATAATATTTTTTGTGCAAGAAGCAAGTGTGTGGGGCAAAAAGATGGATAGGGAAGAATTAGTTACTTGGGGACGGGAAGAAGGTCAATTATGATATTGTGGCACATGTAAGCTTTGGCATGAGTAGTTTATGGGAAGGAGGTAAGATGTTTTCGGCAGAGAAAATTGGTCACAAATGTTTAAAATTTGAACTCTGTTAAATCAATATGATATTTCTTGATGATTAACATTTCAAAGAGCCAAACATCTATAAAAATTCCATGTTCTAATCTTTGTTGTCAAGTTTCAACATTTTTGGGGATAAATCACATTCATGACACACATTCTAACAACTGTTACAAAAAAATAAGCTTACCATCCATGAATTTAACACTTATATTAAGTTTATAGATTCTAATGCTAAATTTTCTCATTTGATCCATGTATACACCACATTCACCACCATTAGGATACACAACTTTTCTAAAATTCCACTTTTATCCTTCAAATTGAACAATGAGTCCCCTCCAAAGTCTCTTGTTTCTGTTACAAAAGGGACTGGTTGTTTGTACTTTCACCTTGAAAATTATATTACATTAAATTTAAGCGATGCATATAACATATTATCTAGAATTATGCAAAGTTTAATTTGAATTTTTCATGATAGATTTGAAAATAATCCACAAAGTAACATATGAATCTATCTTAACTTTAAAACTCTAGGCTTTTCTTTGACATTTTCTTTCCCATACCATGTTTTGGTTTTATCTGATGTGACAACACTAATCATAAACTAATAAGATTTCCACTTTTTTCTTGATCTCAGAATCCCACAACTTTCCCAGCTATTCCAGACCAAAAACAGGGATTTTCCATATCACCACTTACATCAGTACACTTGAATCACATATAGTTCTGACTATGACAATTTCATTGTTTTATATATGCAGCTTATATTAGACATAAAAAATTAATTCACTGTAGATTATTCATTGAACTCTTGAAATAATGCTTTAATTAAATTTCTTGGCAACTTATTGACTTCCATTCATCATATTGGTCCATGCAATAAATGTGCGAACTGGTGCAATCTGGCAGAATAATGTGGACTACAGCCCTGCCTACAAGCAGCACTATACCTGAGACCCAATGAGCTGTCTGTGCTTGGCAGATAGTTGAGCTGTGTGTATGGTGCCAGCTATGTTAGTTTCTGTTTTGCTCAATTAAAATTGGCAATTTTCCACAAAATAAAATTTTTAATACGACCGGTTTCGATGAAACTACATCATATTCTGGTAACAGTCATAACTCAGTGTCTAGTATATATGCCGAAAAGCAAGTAAGGGAAAGGTACCCTCCCTCTTCCCCATTTTCCACTATCCTCTCCTTACTTGCTATTCAGCATATATACTAGACACTGAGTTATGACTGTTACCAGAAGATGATGTAGTTACATCGAAACCGGTCGTTTTAAAAATTTTATTTTGTGGAAAATTGCCAATCATGATATTCCACCATATCACACCTAAAACCCCTTTTATTCTGTTTTGCTTGTTTTTACTGATTGTCGAAAATGGATGAAAGCGTGGTAAAAGTTATCAAGAAATTACTGAAATGTTAACAAACTAAAAAGCCTAACTGGCGAGGACTTCCAAGGGTACTTTAAAAAGTGGAAAAGAAGATGGAATAAGTGCACAGTAATGAATGGAGATTACTTTGAAGGGGACAAAATGGATGCAGACTGAATTTTGCAAAATAAAGTTTTTATGACCACAGTTAGCATGTTTATTGGACATACCTTGTATACATTTGTTCATTCAATCAGCAAGGCCAGATAAACACTAAGCCATGCATTGTGGAACCTGGAGTTCTGGTACCCAAAAAACCATTCAATTCGGATGTCAAGTTACAATAGATGGGTTTTAACTCATGACCCTCCAGTAAGCAGTCAAATTTTCTATCTACCAGGCTATACAATACCAATGTTTAACTTTGGCCTGTATTTATAACTCTAAGTTTAAATTTCCCAGTTGAGTATTTTTCGACAAATTGATTGTCCCGTAAAATACCAACATAAATCATTATGCAAAGGCACACTTCAGCAATCACAACTTTATATTAAGCAAATGAATGCTACCCCAGTAAGTTACAGCACTAAACAGATAATTGTAAAAGATACAACAACAGAGGGGAAATTAATGAAGACTCACTGTATTGGAACAGGCTTCTATCCTCACAACTCTCCCTCCAACATCCCAATTCATAGAGTCACTCCCGTTGCCTTCTAATTCACTGGCATTGCTACACCTTTTCGGACTCCTTTTTACTCGACTTGATTTGGCCCCCATGTGTGTCCAATCCTCCACCCAAACTACTACACTGGTGTTTTCAGAGGGAGATGAACCATTTAAATTTGAATATTTGGAATTGACAAGCAATTTCCCTCCAGACACAATTCCAAGACTTGCCAAGGACATTTGGTTTGACAATAAGGACAAATGCATGGGCTTTACCAATGTGAATTCCTCTTCCCCATTGACTGATTCAGTCTGAAAAAACAATAAAACAAAAAAAAATTAATGCACAGAGAAAATTCCCATTGTTTAACTACATAATAATAATAATATATAGTAATACGTGTATATATAAGAAGACCAAGCTTTGCTCAACAGGATTAAGATGGGCTATGTTTAAAATACAGCCTTTAAAACACAGCCCATTATCTGACTGTAAAAATATTATTTATAGCTATGCAATTCCCAGAGCGTGTTAAAAGAAGTCAAAGTCATCTAATTTAATAATGGAGGAAGAATTAGAGACAAATTAAGGATCAACATCTTAGTAAGAATGAAAAATCAGTTTTATTCAGTTTGAATTAGAGTAAAAAAATAAAACTGGAACAAAATTTCATTTTTTTTTAAACCCAAGAGCCACAATAAACCAGTAAATCACAATGAAACTCATTTGATGTTTGTCAGTTACATCAAGCATGTATTAGTTTAACCACACTCAGGGGCAACGGAAGTCAAATAAATCTGAGGAGATAGATTACATTGCTTAAGAACTATGTAAGGGTCTAAGCAAATGTGGAATGAAGTTTTTATGGGTTACTTAATAACAAGAAGAATTTGGCAGGAGACTTCCATTAGACCAGTGTTAGGTCTTAATCCAAAAAAAAAGTAGTCATACGTGGACTACAGAATAATAAGTTTGATTATTATAAGGTAATCTATGGGTTCCCTCCCATGGACTACAACCTTGTCGTGGTGGAAGGGCTTGTGTGTTCCGATGACCCCTAGAGCTGTGCTGGCGGGAGTAATAATAATTACTCCTGGAAGGGTCACCCATGCCAGATAGGTCGAAGGTTAGGAGCCAGACGAAAGGTAGTCCACGCAGCGTCTGTTCCTCAGTGAGGCGGCTGCAGTGGCGTCTGACCCCAGTGGGGCGGCCATTAAGTGATGGTGTCACGTTAAAAACACTATTGAGGAAGGCAACGGAAAACCACCTCAATTATGATTCCCAAGAATATAATGATGGGCACTATAGATAATATGAGTCCTGGCAACTACGGGACTCGGCCCAAGAGGCCGTGTGTCGTGCCCGGCAGCGGGAGAGGCAAGGCTTCCGCGGTCGTCATCCCACGAAACCCTTGCAGGGAAGAAATAACTGCAGCAGGACAGAAGAGTCAGAAGAAGACGAAAGTAGTTAGAATAGGAACCTGGAACGTCAGGACAATGTTGAAGAGAGGCAAATTAGAAAATATTAAGCGACAGATGGAAAGAGGTAATATAGATGTTTTAGGTCTCTGCGAGGTGAGATGGAAGGATAGCGGGGATTACTGGAGTGACAATTATAGAGTGATATACAGCGGCGGGGACGAGAGCCAACGAGGGGTTGCCGTAATTTTAAATAAAGGGGTAGGAAGAAGCGTAGTCAACATAGAGCAAGCGACAGATAGAATTTTACTCGTAGAGATTAAAGCAGAGCCGATGAACTTGGTAAGACTTGGTAAGCCGACGAACTTGGTTCAGGTATACGTGCCACCGAGCAACCACAAGGAGGAAGAAGTCGATAGGATGAATGATGATTTAGAGGATATCATCGCGAGTATTCCTGCAGGGAAAGATTTGATAGTGATGGGGGATTGGAATGCGACGGTAGGCGAAGGAAGAGATGGTGGTGAGGTGGGGGACAATGGATTAGGCACGAGGAACGAACGCGGGGAGAAAGCAGTTGAATTCTGCAGGAGACAGGGGTTAGTCATCACTAACACATGGTTTAGACACCACAAAAGGCGTAGGTATACATGGAAAATGCCAGGTGACTCAGAAAGGTATCAGTTAGACTATATTATGGTTAGGCACAGGTTTAGGAACAGTGTGATAAATTCGCACAGTTTCCCAGGAGCGGATGCGGACTCTGACCACAATTTAGTTGTTATTAAATGTAACGTTCGTTTCAAGAAGATAAGGCAAGGGCGGCGGGTTAGGAAATGGAATTTAGAAGCAGTAAATGAATTAACGAGGAAGGAGTATCAGGAGGCTGTAGAGAAAATGATGGATGACGGTAAAGAACTGAGTGCTATCAAAGAAAAATGGGAATGTATCAAGAAAGAGATATTGGAAGCCGCTAAAGACACTATAGGAACCGTTAACGGGAAAAGGATAAGGAAACCATGGGTAACGGATGAGATGATTGCGAAGATGGATGAGAGAAGAAGATGGAAAAATGTAAACACAGAGTCAGGCAAAATGAAGTACAAAGAGTTAAACAATAAATTGAGAAGGGCCACAAATAAAGCAAAAGAAGAGTGGTGGAAAACGCAATGCCAGGATATGGAAAGTTTACAGAAGAAGGGTGAAATTGGTGCTCTATACAGCAAGGTTAAGTTATTATCAGGAAGTAAGAAGACAAGATCTGTGCTAACAGTTAAAGATAAATGGGGTAAGATAATAGTTGAACCAGGAAAAATCCAAGAGAGATGGAAGGAATATATAGAAACACTGTATGGTAAAGAACTTAGGCCGACAAGGTTAGACATAGAAAAGGAACATGACGTAGAAGAAGATAGCTTAGGTCCAGGCATACTCGACGATGAAATAGAAAGGGCATTAAAGGAGATGAAAGCAAATAAGGCTGTGGGGGTGGACAATATTCCTGTAGAAATGTTGAAATGGTTAGGGAAAGGTGGGAAGAAGGCCATATATGGCTGATTCGTAGTATCTATGAGGAAGGAATCTGGCCGGAGGATTTTGTGAGATCGGTGTTAGTTCCTAATCCAAAAAAGGCAAAGTCTATATCACGTGAGGATTACAGAACAATAAGTTTGATATCCCACGCAGCTAAAGTTATTCTCAGGATCATCAACAAAAGGATAGAGAGTAAGGCAAATGATTACTTAGGGGATGATCAGTTTGGGTTCAGGAAAGGAAGAGGTACGCGTGATGCCATTGCAGTAATGAGATCACTAGTCGAGAGGAATATAGAATACAATCAGGACGTTTTTGCCTGTTTTGTAGATTTCGAAAAAGCGTTTGATAGAGTGAATTGGGAAAAATTAATGCGTGTATTGCAGAAAATAGGAATGGATTGGAGGGACAGGAGACTGATCCGAAACCTGTACATGTCTCAGACTGCTCAGGTGCGAGTGGGGAACGGAGAGTCCGGATGGGCAGTGTTAGGAAGAGGTGTAAGGCAGGGTTGCCCATTGTCACCGGTGCTGTTCAACGTATATGAGGAGGAAATGATAAAAGAGGCATGGGAAGAACTGGAGGTAGGAATGAAAGTCGGAGGGGAAATCGTAAAATCGGTTAGGTTTGCTGATGACCAAGCATTAGTTGCTCAGTCAGCCAAGGGGTTGCAAGCATTGTTGAGTGAATTGGAGGTTCAGTGCGATAAATATGGGATGAGAATAAATATAAATAAAACAAAGGTTATGCGATTTTCCAGAAAGAAAAAGGCTAAGCTAAATATTAAAATAGGCGGGGAAAAAATAGAGCAGGTAGAACAGTTTACATATCTCGGAAGTGTTTTGGACCAACACGGTCAAAGTGGTAGGGACGTAAGGAGAAGAATTGCGCTAGGCAAGGAGGCTTTCTCAAGGAGGAGGGAGTTGATGACGGGGACGTTGAGTAGGGATGTTAAGACAAGACTCGTAAAAACTCTGATATGGAGCGTAGCTATGTACGGCGCGGAAACGTGGTCATTGAAGCAGGAGGATAGACGTAGATTTGAGGCTTTTGAAATGTGGGTGTGGAGAAGAATGGAGAAGGTGAAATGGACCGAAAGGAAAACAAATGAGGAAGTACTGGAGATGGTGGGTGAGGACAGGGGTTTGTTGAGAGAAATCGTATGGAAACAGGAAAAATGGATGAAAGGCATATTGAGCGGTAGTGGAATGTTGAGGAAGGTAATAGAGGGGAGAATGTTGGGCAAGCGAGGTAAGGGCAGGAACAGGATAGGGATGTTGGATGGGATGAAGGGAGGAAAGAAGTACACCGAGATGAAGAGGGACCTGATATAGATTAGTTTGATAGGTGGGGAGTCACAACTTAAACGGTAGATTACCTAATAATAAAGGGATTAGGAATAAGTATATATATATATATATATATATATATATATATATATATATATATATATATATATATATATAGATAATTTTTATAAATTTACCTAATATACAAATATAGGTAAAGTTAAATTTAACTGATAAATGCAATCGGCCAGTTGACTCCACAAGATTAAGAAGCAGCAAGGAACAAAGAAAGTATCTTGCTCGAGGTTATAACAATTTCTCAGTTCAAGAAATTTGATACTTTGAAGTACGATATTAATTCCTCTCTCGTTTAATTATTTCAATTGTGTCCAGTAAAACTTTGCTTGCGTTTGTGAAGAATATTCCTCTCTGTACTTTCGTAACACAACATTCATCCGAGGCGTCACAAACACTGAAACTATATTCACCGGTGGGTGCAAATGCTATATTCTGCACAGGTGCATTGTAAAATACATGAGGTCACAAGATGTCAACAAAGATTAAATAGAACTAAGTTTGAAGAGGGGATTAAATATCTAGGTGTTTTTGCTCATATATGGAGAATTTGCCGGATGTTCAAAGATCTTGGAGACCTTTGCCGTCACACGGTCGTAATTTATGTCCACAGTTTATTCTTGACTGGAAGATAAACGCCACCGATACGAAATATGTACGAGATATTTCCATTTGCCCCCTTTCATAATGCTGAAACAGTTTGTGTGAAGTATTAAAATAATGCCTGCCTCAATAGGCATAAGCTATTGAATGATAAACATGGGATGAGAATCAATATTAATAAAACAAAGGTTATGCGATTTTCCAGAAAGAAAAAGGCTAAGCTAAATATTAAAATAGGCGGGGAAAAAATAGAGCAGGTAGAACAGTTTACATATCTCGGAAGTGTTTTGGACCAATACGGTCAAAGTGGTAGGGACGTAAGGAGAAGAATTGCGCTAGGCAAGTAAGCTTTCTCAAGGAGGAGGGAGTTGATGACGGGGACGTTGAGTAGGGATGTTAAGACAAGACTCGTAAAAACTCTGATATGGAGCGTAGCTATGTACGGCGCGGAAATGTGGTCTCTGAAGCAGGAGGATAGACGTAGATTGGAGGCTTTTGAAATGTGGGTGTGGAGAAGAATGGAGAAGGTGAAATGGACCGAAAGGAAAACAAATGAGGAAGTACTAGAAATGGTGGGGGAGGAGAGGGGTTTGTTGAGAGAAATCCTATGGAGGCAGGAAAAATGGATGAAAGGCATATTGAGCGGTAGTGGAATGTTGAAGAGGGTAATAGAGGGGAGGATGTTGGGCAAGCGAGGAAAGGGCAGGAATAGGATAGGGATGTTGGACGGGATGAAGGGAAGAAGGAGGTACACGGAGATGAAGAGGGACCTGATGTAGATTAGGTTGCTGGATTGGGTTTCGTTTGGAGTTACAAAATGTTTATTTGATAGTTGTGTCCATCCAAAAACCTACCTTAACCGGTAGATTACCTAATAATAAAAATCTATGGGTTAAGATAGGTTTTTGGATGGACACAACAATCAAATAAATATCTTGCGACTAAGTTTGATTAAGTATGCAGAAAAGATGGTACTTGGAATCATTAATAAAAGGATGGACAGGAGAGCATATGATCACTCAAGTATTGGTTATTACATAAAACAATACAGAATGTTTGTTGAGAGGTGATGATAAGTTACATGTAGATGTGAATGGGGCATTCTACTCTATTTATATAGATTTATATCTCACTCTCTGCCAACTCACTTTTTTTTAAATATACTCTCACAACCAGTTACACAATAAAATTAACAACTCGGAAGGGATTAAGCAGCTCACAAGTTTAAAATATAGTGCGTTAAGTAGCTGGATGAACTTTAAATAAAAAACATGGACATTATATATCTTGCTTAACAAATACATTAAAAACTCTTTCTTAAGGATTGAATGACATTCAGTACATAGCTGTATGATGGATAAGAGAGTTAGAAGATGGAAAGTGGAGTTTCATACAACAGAAATTTGATAAAACCTAAAGAATGATTAAAGTCTACAATGCACACATGAAACAATTTACCTTGGATGAACCACACTTTTGGGTTTTGTTTCTACTTCCAACTGATCTCCGTCTGAGGTGGGCACGAGGAGATACGGGCTCGGGTGGTGGCTCATAAGAAAGGTACACCATCCGAAGGGGGAGAGCACTCATCTCAGCAACCAGCACTCTCAAGTGAGAGAGTGGCCATGACTTGGAAAATCCACGTGTAATCTCATGGGAAATACCATTAATAGATGGCATTACAATCTTGAGCAGCAGAGGTTCATTTTCTTTGCCAGCATGGTATGGTATTCCGTTGACCTGATAAGAGAACTAGCTTCAATCACACTCATTTTAGAAGTCATTGTGCATTTTGATTACATTGGGAAAATGAGCCCTTCTACAGCTTAATCATGATATCACTGATCAAAAACAAAAACATTGGGAAACTACAAAAATATTTTGGTTGCAACAATAGATGAAGCTTTTTTTGTTTTCATTTCCATCTTCACTAACCTCTTTGCCATTCCATGCAAAAACACGAAAGTCCGTTTCACACACCACATCCTTCACCAGGCGCACATCTGGACCTCCTTTGGAGTTTGTAAGCGGCCCCAACAGATGCAGGCCACAAGGGGTATCCATACATGTATACAGTTCCCTCCAACGACACTTCCCATCTTCAATCCATTCTGGTAACTTCTCACATACCTGTTAAAAAAAGAAACAATAAATGTCTTGCTTATAAAAATTTTCACAAGAAAGACCATTAGGCAAATTACCTTTCTAAATAATGATACTTGCAATTATTATTTTATTATCGGTAGTCTAACAGAGTAGGTTTTTTGGATGGACATACTGACTGACCACTCATATGTTTTTAATCCTCACCCAACCTGACAAAACATGACACAATACCCTTGCTGGCCCTGGTGGCAGTGGGGTAATGTCCCCACCTGCTAACCCAGAGGTTGCGGGTTCAATTCCTGCCTAGGTGGGTTTTCCTCCACCTAGGGCTTGGGTGCATGTATTTGTATCAATTGTAATACCATTGTTTAAAGTTCAATATAAAGATCGAAGTGCTATTTTCGGACTAATGCAAAATAAATCAACCCTTCTTTTATTCTGCATTTTTTCTGCCTCCTTTCATTCTGTCCGACATGCCTATTCCCATACCTGGCCTGTTTAACAATAATTGACTCTTCCCTCCATTAGTCTTCAGCATTCCACTCCCCTCTCCTAGCATGCTTTGTTTGACCTTGTTTGCTTTCCATTCCACTGATTTCACTTGTTCCATTTTTCACTACATCTACATTTCAAAAGCTTTGCCAAAAAGTAAAGTCAGAAATTACCTAATATCTTATTAATTACTGCCTATTGGAGATTATTGTAATACTTCTTTACCTTAATGATTTCTTGATGGAGCTGGTTGATTGTCCATCTCCCATCCACAGCCACTCTTATTTCATCCACAGATTCACTGCCTGTTATTCGTTTTTGTAGGGCACAATTCCGTACAGTATAGGCCCCAGCTGGAAGAACTCTGATAAAAACTTCATTGACAGCTCTATCATAAATTTCTCTGAAAGTTAAGGAAACATTTTCTTTGAGTCAACAGCTAAATAAAACAAAATTTAATGTTTTAGAGAAAACTGAATTAGGCTACTCAGTCAGAAATTTTAAGGTTTGGGCAGGAAAACTATTTTCAGAAAACACACTAAAAACATTTAGAAGCAACATCTATTAATAATTATGTGAATCCCATATACTTCTGACCTATAGGAAAATTTTGGTATTTCTGTCAAGGCCATGACAAAAGCTTGGCCTACCTACAGCACTAGTTCCTCCACCCTAGCTAGGGGTCATAAGATGAAGCGATGATTCATGCAGCAGTATTAGGCAAGCAAGTAAAACTATACAACAATACTAAATTAATCCTACCTTTCCTTTTTAAGCTGCAGATTCTTCTCCTCTACCATCTTTGCAAGGTGCTCAGGAATGAGGGTTCCCTTCTTCCTTCCACTTCCAAGCTCTTCCCGACGGTAGAAGAGCATGTAAGCACTTTCACGACCTGAGTATTGAGATTCAAGGGCTGAGACAGGAATTGGTTTGACTGATGCATCATCAAAGTCAAACCAGTATGTTCCCTCTGGCATTACCTCCTCACCATCCGACACACCACAGTCCTCATATTTTTCCTCATTATCACTCTCACAACCATCATCATTATCATCTCCATCCTCTTGCTCATCAACAGTGTCCACAACATGATCCTTCCTCCTGTTGGCCAGCAGCATTGCTGCCTTTCTCCTCCCCACATCTACACCCCCAGAGACTCCTTTTGGCTTGCGGCTCACCCAGCTCCCACGTCTCCTCCTCTTCCTCTTTTTGGATTGGTGAGCATGACCCTTGTAGTACCCTCCACCTTCTCTGCCACCACTGTGCCCATGAGAAGGAACCAAGGCCTTGAATCACCCAGGGAGAAAAAGAGAACAGTTTTAATTCCTACTCACCATGGATGACTATGTCACTGAGAAAATCCCATTGCAGATTTTTTGTTTGGTCAAAACAGGAAGCAAATATGTAAATCCTTGAGTGGCCATTAGGTAGAGAAGGCCCTATCTTTAGTAAACTTATATACACATTTTAGTGAACTTATGCATAACTTTTCAGTGGTATTTGCTGCTAGAACTTCATAACTCAGTAAAAGAGGTACTACCATAACTTAATTTATTAACAACATGGCTGACATCTTTGGTTTATTGCACATTATTAAAGTTTCAAATCCTTCATTTAAACAACTTTGTTTCTAAAGCATTTTGGAACATTTTACAAATTATATCAATATACATGTCGTAGTCCCATTAATAATATTCAACTTCAACGGGATATGCCAAAGATGGAAAACTTAACTCTAAACAAAAGAATTCAGTCTCCTACAGTAGACCAGGCAATGCCAACGAATAATTACGAGTATTTGTATAGGACTGAATAAAAATCTCACGCAGTAGCCTTTACAAAGGAAGTACTCAGATTTTACTCACGGTGAAAAATCAATAAATTGATCAATACTGTTTAAAAATAAGAGAGATTATCATTAGGTTTTCATTTATCAAATTGCACTTTATTGATTTCAAGGGGGGGGGGGGGGTGGAAACATGAAATAGGAGAAGGCCAATGCAGATTTACTGACTTAGTCATGAGCAAAAAAGTTTGGAAGGGAGGATATAGTTAGTGGGTTTGTTGTAGAGGTGAGAGGACAAGGAAGGAATTGAGAGGAGGGCAAATTTTGATATTTTCAGCAGATTGACATCATTGCTAAATCACAGTATCGCTTATGACAAAACATTAGTTCATCAATTTTCAGACTCATAGGCTGTTTATGATATCTCTTAACAAACCATGCCATAATTAAGATCCTCAAGTAATGGCTACAAATCTGAAAACATAGACATTATAAATTAAAGCAGAAAGAGAGTTTTCAAATGAATAAACTCAAAAAAAATGATACGAGGAATGTCATCCCAATCCCATTCCACCTGAAATTAACCAGAATATTCATAGATAATAGGGCATCAAAATCATGTTTCCTATTATCATTTTCAAATATCTTTGGGGATAGCCTTTTGTGCGGGCTGGGAATCAACTGAGTAGCTCTGCTGCTAGTAGGTAGAGTTGAATATCTAAGAATAATAACTTAAATTAAGCATTACCACACGTGCACTATTGTAGAAGCACACGATAATGGAGCCTAGCACTTGATTATTTACATAGTTTGTAACACCCCATAGAAATCTTACAAAACCCACCATCTTTATGAAGAGTCACATGCTATTGTCGAGCCAATGCCATGATTGCAAAACAAGAGATTAAGCTTTGATTGCCCTTATTTTTAAGGCCAGAGTTTATCATAGCGAATAACATGGGCTTCATAAGTACAGGGTTACCCAAAAAAGCAGCAGCATGTTTTCCTTGCTAAACTATGATTAAAAAAATATTATAATCATATTCCCTGAGATAATCTTGTTGCTTTGACACCAAACCACATCTACTGTCTGCCAAAATCTTGTCTTGATTAATTGTTCTAAGATGCTTTATAGTCCTCAAAGAAATATCATAATGCAAACAATGAGAGCATAAAACATATAATGATGATGAGTGTTACAGGTAGACAAGAAAGAAGAAAGATAATGGAAAATTGAGGAAGAAAAAAGGGAAAGGAGGAAGAAATATGAAGATGAGAAAGTGGAGGGTGTGCATAAATGAAAAAAGGAATAACAAGTAGGAAAGGCTAAAGGAAAAAAAATCAAGTAAATGAAGGCAATATAGTTTGGCAACATAGCAAATAGATTTCCAAACAGTGAACATAACGGAGGTTTGAGATAGACTAAATTTAGATAAGTTAGATGCCACAAATGCATTCTACAGGTTTTCAACAACAAATTAGCCCCTCAGAACAAATCAATCAATCCAAAATTAACGAAATCAAACTTGGCACATGTCACTGCTAATGTATAGGGTTGAAAAAAATTGTAATCTTGAACATCTCATTGTAAGCTTGAACATTTAAAGCACTTTTAAGAGTAATTTGCTTAATTAATGGTTGTTAATACTTGGAATGGCTAAAACTGAATCAAATACTTCTAACCCAATGCTAGTTAAGGCCTATAAATTCACTTGCACCATAAAAAATTCACTGTTTGTAATTTTTTCTTGGTTTGTACGAGCCTCTTATAATAAATGGAAAATGATTCAACACTTTACATATCTCAAAAGCCAACTCACAATAACTCTACCAACAGATTCCTACCTACCCTTATTGTCTCAACCTCCCAGCATCTTTTTCTTCTCCCCTCCACTCACATCTTTCACAAATCCTTCCTACCCCACCCTCCTCCTTTTCCCAGCTTCACAAGCTTGACTATGGACAGTGGCTGCACTCTTATTTCTTTTCCATGGAAAACCATAAGTCATTTATCTACCTTATGATGTCACCAAAATATTAACATTTCCCAATTTTGCCTCCCATCAATAACATGGACTTAAAGAATTGGATAACTTGAAAGGCAAAAGGTCAGACATTGTCATCAGAATACTTTGGATTCAACATTACCTTAACTCCTGGGGGTTGAAGTCCTACAGTCCGCTTGACTTTGTCAAAGTAAAACAAGGATGGATGTAAGGTGAGGAACTCAGAAAGGCGGCCATATTCAGGTTGAAATGTGTCCTTCCATGTAGAGCCACAAGTAAGTTCAGACAACTTAGAGCAGAGATCCACCAAACACATAGTGCCTGTTCAGCAGTAAAAATTCATAAATGGGTAGAACAATAAAAGAGCTATATATTTAATTGCTAAGGGCAACTACTACACATTACTCATGAGAAAATGACATGATTACAGAGGGTCAACGGCCAGAAATATAAAAAATAATCTTGCTATAGCCCACGGTCAGGGAATGATTAGGTGATTGCCACTTAGGCTAGATCAGTAGGTCAGAAACAGCATATTTTTAACTTAAGCATAGTAAGGCAACAATTAATGAGCAATATAGGGTGCTGCAAAAAGAGGATTTGTACCTATACTTGTATATGCCCACTCCAGTTTTTCAAATTTGAATTACTAGCAGATGTTGTACAACACGTTTTGGATATAAATTATATGAATTTTCTCCAGACCAGTATAAAGAATAGCTTACCTGAGGGAGCTACATAATTTCCACGCTGTAAAATATCTCTCAAGAGAGTTGCTGGGACTGGAAGGTCCTTGTCTTCAACTTCTTTTGCTAAATTCTTATTGACAGACTGATCTGTTGTTTCTTTTTCTCCATTAACATATACACCATTTACATTTTCTCCCTGAAATTATAAAGTCTTGAATTATTAGTATTTGGTAGCCTATCATTTAAGGTAGATTTTGGATGAACACAGCTAAATTTCTTAGCCTTGCCAAGCAAAACACAACCTAACATCCCACAGTACACTAGACCCTTCTTCAATTCCACAAGCATTCCATCTATTTCTCCAACTAACATGCCTATCCTTTTCCTCTCACTTCACCACTTGCCTAATATTCTACCCTCTATCACAGTCTTCAATATACAATTACCCTGCCACACACCTTTTTTCGTGGCTCGCAGGGTATTTATGTAGATGTAGATTACTAATTAAAATGCACTGCAACCACCTTTCTTGCCTCCTTTGGATTTCTCCTAACAATACTCTCTCTTACCCCACCATGCCTAGTACTTCCCTGTTTGTTTCCCTTTCTGTCCATTTTAACTTTTCTAAATCCACACCTCAAAAGCCTCCAATCTTTGCCTATCATTTACTTTTAGAACACATTACCAAACCATGCAAAATCACACTGTATATCTATGTTTTTGTCTTTTCTTAAAATTCTTAGGTAGCATTACTGTTAACAATTCCATTCTCCTCGCGATTCCACCCAGCTTATTTGTCTAATGCATTCTTCTTCTTTAGTGACTACTACTTTGACCATTATGGTCCAAAACACTTCCACATAAACTTCCATCTGCTCCAATATTTACCTTCTCATATATTTTAACATTAAACTAAGGTTTCCCCTTTCTTGAAAACCTTACGGCCTACTTTGTTTACATTGATGTTCATCTTATACTTTTGCACTGATTTTCTAATGCACTCAGTAATAATTGAAACCCCTTGGCTGGCTGGCTAACTAGAGCTTGATCATTCACAAACCTAATTGATTATATGAATTCCCCACCCACTTTCATGCCTGCATCCATTTTTTCCTATGCCTCTTATACCTTTTCCTCCAATCTTGAATTGCAATCTCTTCATTTTTCGTTTATTTCCCAATATGCTGTTTATTAGGATGGTAAATTTATGGTTAAATGCAACTTGAACTCTGATATAATACAATCTATGAGCTCTTAACAATTGCATTCATGCACAGCAGGTGATGAGTTTAAATTAATCATGAATTCTAATTGGGAATATGAAAAATTCATTTCCCCTTTGGAACTGTTTGAGAGGGGATTCAAATCCATGACTACATTTCACAGACCAAAAAAAGTGAAGTGATTAAGTTTCAGAGGAACACCCAATTCATCAATCCTTGGACCCTTCTATCAATTCCCAGCAGCTCCTAAGAAAACTTATCAAAATATATATGCATACACTTCAAATCAGGTGATCATTCATAATCATCATTCATTGGATTTTTAGGATGTTTATACTCTCCACCTATCACCCCAATCTCTGAATCCCTCATTTCCATTATCCCTTTCCTAACATATCTGCTCAGGCATGATGCCAAATAAATATACAAGAATTAGGACACAGCTGCTGCAAGAACTATATTTTGATTTTTAACTGGTATTTATATTTCATGCTATCAAATAATGAGACTGTTCATCATGGGGCAAAGAAAATTTGTTTTGATATAAATGGAGATTAAAAGTACAATGGTTTTGTGATGTGTACATAAACTCTCCAAATGGAAGGAGCTGGAATAAAATATTTTGCAAATGAATTTCAAATCATTCATAGTGTAAGTGTTCAAAAATTCTCAAGCCAAGTTCTCGGCTGGAGAATAATTTTTTCTAGTGAGTGTTTGAGCTGTGAAGTTTGGAATTGAACACTACATTTTTTGCAATAGATGAGCATGAAATAATAAAATTTCACTGAAAATAAGTTCTAGAGAGAGAGATAGAAACAAGGAAAAGGCAGCACATCAGTTTTCAATGCTATAATGGAAAGAATAACTAGTACATTCTGGTACATGTAATTACCAATAAAAATTATTTCCTGTCTTCCTGGTTCTACAGTTTGTGGGATCATTCAAAATATTCCTCAAACTTAATATGGAAGCTAAGTAAGACATACCTAGATTTGGAGCAACATGCTTTAAGCAATTGATATGAAAACAAAAATTAAGCCAATGAAGGTGCTGGATAGATACCATAGCTTTTTTTCTACTGTTCCTAAATATGTCCCATTGTTTTTAGGATAAGACTTTGAAGGATAATGAAAACCTCAGCAAACCTCATATCTATCATAATTGGACCAGACCTGCACTGCTTAAGTCCCAAAAAATAATAAGAGAGGGAATGACACCTTCATTTTCAATTGAAATGACTCTTTTGGCATAGTTTCCTATGTTCTATTTGACTTTGGCTGTGTTCCCAAAAAAATTCTAAATGTAACCCATACACTAGCCCCAAGTTTAGCTCTCTTCATTCAGGTTCAAGTTACAAATTCCTGCATTGTTCACTCAAAAGAATTTGCCTTTAAGAGAGCAGGCAAAGTCATTTCCACATTATTTCCCCAGAGACTTATTGAACCAACAAGATGTCCCTTCTTTCTACATTCAGATCCATAAAACTCACAAGGATTGGAGGCTTACATGGTCAAAAATGTCTCCCAAGCGAATAAAATACAAGGAAAAAATATTTCCATGTCGTGCCTTCCTTCTAAATAATATGCGTTCCTTGCATCTACATAAGATTACATTTTCTCTGAGTATTCTTTTAGCTTAAACACATCAAGTAAAATAATGTTTTACTAAGGGTGAGGACTCCACAACAAAAAAATTTAAATAGATTGAATTTGTGCCACAATTCTTCAAGTGCAATAAAATTGCAAGGGTTAATAAAAAAATATATACATAAAATAATGTACAGAATAATTTCATTTGCACAATAAATAGAGTTAGTAAAAGAACCAACATGATTTTCAAAGGTCCAGAATGCAACTGGAGTTGTATTTGCAATAGAGCCACAAATTGTCTACCAATAGTGCTAACAAAATATTTTACGATGATTGGACATGTAAATATGACAATATTGCCAGAATTTTTCATTTTAATTTCTTTTTCTATTTCCTACAATCATGTGAAAAAATGGGAGAATTCATACATAGAATTAGGCTTAGGACAGGTCAATTTAACAGGCTCATATTTTACCATTTTGCTTAAAGACATTTATTTGGATCATTTATATGCGGGTAACTCTAATAATTACACAGAGAAATAATAAAATATATAACTATGATCGCATGTATACACATCAATTCATTTATATGTGCACCAATATGCTGTAATCAGGTGGAAAGGCAAGATGATTGAAATTGCTGATTTCTACTGTTCTTGATTTAATAAATTATTACACTAAATACATACAACCCTAGTTTAGTACAATTCTGCCAAAAGTAACCATTATTTAATCAAGGAAGTAATTTTAAGGTTGCATTTTGCACTGCATATATTTTGGTTTTAATCAATTGTGAATATAATGACAAAACAACAATGATAAATTTAAGGGATGCTAAGTGAATACAGCTTTCTCACCTGTGCTGAATGATCCCACTGACCAAGACAGCTTATGTCTCGCACATAAGCATGATAATGTCCTCCATGAGCATTTCCTTTGTGTACCACAACAGAAAATAGCTTGTAAATGTTGCTACAGGGTGCATTGTCCACATTTTCACTGCCAGAATCAGCCGAGTCACAAAATGGACCAAGGTCAAGCTTCAGTGGGAAGGAGAATTTGGACGTATCTTTAAATCTCTCACCCTTTGTTGGGTTATAGCTGAATCGGAGTAGAGATAGTGTGAGAACTGGTGGTAGGCGACGAAGTTTTGTTCTCTGAAATTCAAAAGAGATTTTAGAGTTAACAAGACAAGTTTGCAATAAATGCTGACACTGACATAAATATCAGAGAATCCATTTAAGGTTTCAGATTTTCAGTAAAAAAATTAATGTTTTTTTCAAAAGCGAATTTTTCAATTTCACTCGTATTTTTAAGGTTTCACTAAAGTAATACATTAGAACAGGAATGAAAACTATGGTTAGGGAAGTAGATAACATTTGAATGGCACCAAAACATTTTAGCATTATAAATCAAATAAAACACAAAAAAAATCACTTGTGATCATGTCAAAATCACCTCTCAGCAAGCAGGCAAAACCACAAATTTGGAACAAAACTACAAAACTCTACATCCTTCTTCATCACTTCCATCATTCATTTGATACCTCTGTACAAAATTACATTTTTTATCCCCTTAAATCTTTTGCTCAGTTTGAAATTCCTTTTTTTTTCTTCAGATTTTTTTAAGGCTTCCTGTTTTCTCTTTCATCAAACATTCAAGCTATTCTTACTACTTCTTCAAATACCCTTTTCAATTTGTCATGGAAATACCAATAGTTTTCCATTACTAGTTTGTGACGGGTGCAAGTTATGGGTCAAGTTAAAACAAAGATTACTTTTGCAATAACATGTACGAGATATGTCCAATAAATACGTAAACTGAGGCCATAAAAACTTTTTTTTACAAAATTTAGTCTAGATAGATTTTGTCCCCTTCAAAGTACTCTCCATTTGCTGCTATGCACTTATTCCATCTTCTTTTCAACTGTTTAAGGCACCCTTGGAAATCCTTCGCAGTTAGGCTTTTTAGTTTTCTCGTCATTTCTAGCTTTATTGTATCCACATCCTCTCAGTGATATCCCTTCATCACAATTTTGCATTTTGGGAATATGAAAAGTAGCAGGGGGCAAGATCTGGTGAATAAGGAGGACAATCAAGGATGGTGATTGATTTTTTTGCCAAAAACTGGCAAACAATCAATGCTGAATGTGCAGGTGCATTGTCATGGTGAAGGATTCATCCATCATGTTCGGTTAAAATAGCGTGCACTCTTGATTTTCCTAAATTCAGTTCATCAGCTGTCATTCAGACAGTTTTTCGACAATCGATAAGGACAAAGGACCGTACACGATCAATGTTGTTGTCAACACAGGTGGTTGAAGGTCATCCCGGCCTTGCATCACCCGTAGCATCTTGTCGGCCATTTTTAAAATTCTTAATCAACTTGAAAACGGACGTTATCTTAAGAGCATTATCACCGTAAACAGCTGTCAACATTTCAGTAATTTCTTGATAACTCTTACCACACTTCACAAAAAAACCGATGTTGATTCGTTGCTCCATGATTTCGTCAATTTCCATTTCTGACAAACAGTAAAAACAAGGACAACAGATCTGAGACAGAATGGTCATACCGTGTATGATATTTGGGAAATGGCACATCAGCACACCTAACTGTAAATGGAATATTCTAAAGGGTTGTATGAATAATTTTCAAAGGACATTTCTATTGCATAAGGCCACATTCCAAAGCAACAGGCTGGATGCTGCACCACAATAATGCACAGCACATCACAAATGTTGTTGTAGAATATCTTACAAAAATCAACATGAAGTGTGTACCTCCATGCAATTTAGAACTATCTCCATGGGACTTTTTTCTGTTCCCACATGTTAAGACATATCTTCATATTCAGAAGCAGGTACAGACAAATTTCAGCAGGTAGCATGTTTTAACTTGCAATAGCTGTCAGTGATACATTACCGAAGTCATATCAATGAAACTTACGCCACATACTCAAAAAAAAATTAGGCTAACAATTTAACATTTGACATAACAAATGAAAATTTTTCACAATAAATTAGACAAATTAAAAAAACTATTATGATTGACCCCTCATATGCATTTAAATCTTGATAGGATACAATAAATTTTAAAAACAAATACTCACTTTATCTGCATCAACTAGCTCACTACAGTGACTGCAAAAGTAACGGTTATTTCCATCCATTTTTTCAGGAATGAGGTACGTTGATTTTAGGCTGCTTTCCAAGGCATTGTGACCGGAAACACTAATTGTCAAGTCAAAAAAGCTTTCCTCTCTTTCACTAACACGTCTACACTTAAGGCACTCCACCTGTAGAATAAATAAGTTGCATTAGTTGAGCCAAAACAGTAGTAATTTAGATGAATTAAAATATAGATGACATTAGTAATGAGAAAGTAGGAAAGAAGGAATGCAGAAGTAAGAAAATTTTCCCTGAAAAAACTCAATCCAGTAACTTGGGAGCAATAAAAATATCTAAGCAATCATTTCATGGAGAAAAGGGTTCTAGTTGTGGTAAAAGAGTGAAAAATAAATGCATAAGATCTCTTAATTAGGTATTATGTTATTACACCCAGACAGGGAATTACCTGAATATCAAGACATGGGGTCGTTACTTTTTACTTTCTCAACTAAGAATCATAGCTGACCTTCATCAATCATTCAAGGAATAGTATGACAAACACAATCAAAGAATAAAAGGCCTCGTGGAGATATTTCTATAAGATCCGTAGCACATAATCAAGAGGCATGGAAGCCTTCAAAAACAGTATAGAAACCATAGACTACCATTTGAGGGGACAATAAAAATTTTTCCACAGTTAAAGTTTCAATAATAATGAGTTGGCAGAGTTATTGGATCATGAACGAGATGCTAGCATTTCATTCTGTGAAAAATATTGCCCCAACAAACTACAAAAAATGAAGACGTGTTATATATTCTATTAGGGTATATCAAAAGAAAGCCCAGGGACAAAACCCTGAGTAAACACTTGGTTGGTGTAATGTGGGTATGGAAAAGATTAAACAACTAGAAAAGAAAACCTATGAAGAAGTGCTAGGCATTTTGGGGGAAGAGATATGCTGTTGGGAAAGGTCTAAAAAATATAGGGGCATTGAATGCCAAGTATTTTGATTGGCAATGGAATGCTGACGACTATTAGTTGAGGATGCTAGGCAAATGAGATAAGGGGAGAAAAGGATAAGCATGGTGAATATCATGAAGAGAGATAGAGTATTCAGAATCAAAAAAACATTCTAAGGTAATGTGGTTTCATATATTATTATCAGATTCTTCTTTATTTTGGGTAGAGAGCAACCCCCAAATAAATAATAATCAGTTCCACAACAGAAATGTCACAATTCTACGGTTAAATTTGACCTATGAATTTCAATTACATACAAAATGTCTTGAAATGATTGGTGGGGTATCCTGTGAAAATCCTCAACACTACTAAGTTTCTTTATCCAGTATGAGGACTTGATATTTAGCAATGGAAACCATCCTTAATCTACCAACACTGCATTTAGAATAAGGGGTAGAGCAGACAATTTTACCTGATATACAGGGCGCGGCAACATAACTTCCTTTTTTCAAATGCAAAATGCTTTCAAAAGAGGAAGTTATGTTGCCGCACCCTGTGCATATAAAAATGGTGCAGAGAGTAGACATTCTTGGGTCACACATGATGGGGATGAGCTTGTCAAGTCTTCATCCTTGATGCTGGATATAATATCAATTGTGTAGTAGTGACCATGGCCATTTAAAAATCATTAACTATTGTCAGTTGACTTTAATATGTAGAATACAGGTGATAAATTCATTACATCATTTTCTTTTAACTATTTTGTGGTAATGTTATGAGTGCTTCAGGCAAAAAGAACTTTAATCAATGAATGAAGGAATCAGATTGAACTTTAAACAACTCTTTCACAAATAGTTCATGTAAAATGACAGGAAATCGTGAATACAATGTACCAAGCCTCTTCAAGTCAGACAAGGTGAAAACTATATCATTTTCAAAGTTCAGAGAGATGGCCAGTCATTACATATGAATTATATGGTGCCATAACGGGCATGGTCAACATCATTTAAGCCATATATTCTAACTGGCTATCCTCATTAGGACTAAAAAAAATGGGTTATAATGGTGTGATTCAAAGGGTTCTCAAACACCCACTATTATCTACACACATGCTTACATGGGGAAAGTGAAATGGAGGGAAGCATCGCCTCCATTCTTGGGAGATTCATAACATACAACCTATGAGTGTTCTTTTCTTCATGTATTGAAGGCTGTGAGGTTGAGACTGTGAGAGAAATCACACGCGACAAAATGTAAATTTACTTCTGATTTAAATACTTTTCACCACTCTTTTCCTTTAATCTTGCTGACAATAAGGATTATAATGGAAAATACCATCCATGATTAGAAAAATTATCAAAAGGATGGGTTACAACCCGCCTGAAGTCGAGGCGCCAGAATGAAACACTTGAACCAACGCGTCGAATAATTAGATTGAGTAACTTATTCCAAAAAATAAAGAATGACTCTCTTACCTGGTTGACGACTGTTCCACGGTAGAGATTTGAAATTAGATCCATACCAGAGGTTCCGACCAAAGACTTTTCCACGGCAGAGAAAAGAATTCGATTTAACTCCTGCACATCATGCTGCTGGAGCTCCTAGGATAGAAAAGTGGAAATGTAATACTATTTTCAAGGTGCTACAGTCCACAATTAAATGAAAATTACCTCATTCTCAACCCAACCAAAACTGTCAGTCAAATCCGTCGTCGAGACTGCGTTAACATCTGCGAGTAACAATTGCGAAAACAATTTCTGCAGCTCCACAGGAATGACTCTTAGTTTTTTATTGCTCACGCTCCCGTCGCTCATGTCCCTCCACCCAAGTTCTTCCCTAGTTAAACTGAAAAGACCATCTGAAAAACGGAAATTAAATTGTTGACCTATGTATGAAGAAAAAAATGAACTTGCGAAATAATTCATTAATTTAAAAATCAAACCTCTAAATTCAGGTGTCAATAACAGAGTCTGAAGTAACGAATTTAAATAGCAAGTCGCTCCCTGATTTTGAATACCACACATATTTGTATGAGATCTTGGAGGAGGTGGCTGTACAGGAATCGTTTTCTTTCCATTTGCGGTTGTTTTCCCATTTCTTAGAACATGGTCCTCCACCCCTGGACTACCATCCTCTTCAAACAAACATCCAAACATTTTGACAGAGATTTCGACGACAGCTATTGAATCATTATAATTTAAGTTCTTTGTCACCGTTGGCAATCGAGAATGTACATTCTACGCATCGGATCAATGTGTATGACCAGAAAACCGACCAACCTACATGACAACATGTAAGTATACAACGTGATTCAATGAAAAACGCATCTCGCTACGCCGTTGTCTTGTGGTGTCTGTCGTGCGCTGTAGGCGCCAAAATTATTTCTGACGTTTCTGACCAAGGAAAAAGTCTCAGAATCTGTCTGAGAAGAGAAAAAGACAAGTTTTGTATTCGTTGACAGCAAAAATCCACCGGTTATACGATGGAATGAAGTAGGGAAAAGGATTAGCAATACTATATTCGAAAATTCTGTTCCTGACGGCAATTCTTTCAGTATGAAGAGTTACACTTAATTTATTTTGAATGTATTCAATTTCATTTTTATCTGCCACCCTTGAAAGTTGATATTGATATACCGACTTCCTTAGCGTCGCCAGAAATTATGACATCGGTAATCATACTTACAAGTCGTAAGTACATACGTACAAGTCCTTGGAGCTGAAAATATTATCACGAAATCTTAGTTTAGGCTCATTAAAATTTTTTTTTCTGGTGAGTCATCTATTCGCCTAATATTTATGATTTTACAATTAAAGAAATTTCCGGTGCCCTCATCCAGTGAATCCAATACAATGATAATAGTCAGTTAATCTAGCAAGTCTTAAAAATGTCAGCCAACATGTACCTAAAAATGTTCCAGGTTTTGTGGCCACTCGTATGGAACCCTCGAATCACCCTATAAATACAACAGTACCTGGCGACGCGTAGGATGCCCAACAGGTTCTTAAGTGCAATATCTGATCCTTAAGCTTTTGCAATGATTACTGTCCTCATGTCATTTACTATGGATTCATAATAATTTTGTCAATTTCCCAACAGGTGAAAATGAGCAACATTTAGCGGGGTTTGTTTTATATAAATACAATTTCCAAGCCCTTACCCATAAAGTCTCTAAGCAGACATAGATTCCTGAGGTCATGTCAATTAATGTCATTTGGAAATATGTGCCGTTGCATTTAGTCCATGAGGGATTTTTTTACTTAATTGGGTATCGATTTGAGTTACCACGAGGAAGTAGGATGTATTATCCTCAAAAGGAACCTCATTCAGCACTTACTAGCTAATCACAGGAATTCCCCGACACCTCTGTAATTAACGATAGGTTTTTTATGGTCAATGAGTTGCCTTGGGGGAAGCATGGTAGAGGGAGGAAAGGATTATGCTTGTTGGACAGAAATAACGGTCGATTTAAAGTTTGGTCTTTTGTAGTTTGGTTAAATATGGTATCAAAACTTCTGAGAGTTTGTGTCCATCAAAACTTTAACTTGACAAATAGAGTACCATTACTACAAATAAGCTTTAATTGGTGGACCCATGGTATGGTGAACTTCCAATAAATTTAGTAAATGTGCTACTTTTTTCAACCGAAAATCATACCAATAGTAAAACCTCCCATTGATATATTTTGAGGGACCAAAATTAAAATTCTTTTTTGAATTATTTGTATGGGTTTTTTTCTACAGGTTGCAGTCATTCAGTTCCTGCACAAGAAACTTGCCAATCCAAAAGATGATAGCATGGGTTTCACACAAATCCAGATCCATTGCAAAAACAATATTCTCCTTTATTGACTATGCCCTGGGAAAATGCTAATGTTATTTTCCATGTAATTCATTGATGGATGTAAACTTGAAAATGAGACTCAGCTCCCAGGCAAGAGGGGAAATGGAGTGAAAAAAACCATGCCTCAGTATCTGACATCAAAATCATGGATAGGTGAATTGATGGAGCAGAAAGAAAGACACGATGAGGACTGCAACAGCTAGGGTTGAGACTTACAATGTTTGGAAAATATTGAGAATAAGAATATCAAACGAGAGATCAAAAGAGGGAACAAACATACGCTGGGAATGGGTTATGTTTGAGTGAATGAGGTTAAGGACAGAGAGGATAGTCATGTTGGAGAGAATGATGGTAGGATGGAAGTATGGGCCATTCAAAGTTTAATACAGTGTCTGGTGTCAAGTTGTTTTTGGGGAGGACAAAATGTACCCTTTTTCATCTGTCCACATCAAATCCTTTCTCAAAGGTGCTTACAATCCAATGAAATAATAATCAATATGCCTCTTTCTTACTTTATCCTCTTAAATTTGACTTAAAACTTTATGACCACTAAATAATGAACCTAATCTCTGATTATTGAAGCAATAATATAATGAATAAACTGAGGATGGGATCCAGTTAGGGGTAGCAACACTGAAAAGGGATAGGAATGGTGAGGTGGTTAATGCACTGGTTTCCCACCCTGAGGGCCTGGGTTTGATTGATGGTAGGATTTTTCAGTGGCATCCCAATCCCTACTTGGGACACTCCTAAATGGAGAGCAGTTAAAGTGGAGTATGCCATCTGTCAGATTGGTTGTTAAATTGTGGACCCCTAGGTGGCTATCATTCATAGTAGGCTAATGTTGACACCAGCTCTCTTTCCTTCCTTTATCCATTCCCTGAATATCCTACCCCTAATGAATTACCCACCTATCCCCAATGGTGCAAATGACCTTAACTGTTGATCGTCTCCCACAAATGACTACAACAAACAAGTAGCAGGAATAAAATCAGGTCAAATTAACTTGGTTTTTAACAGTTTTGCAGGCTGAAAAGAAGTTTTGGAGGGAGGAAGTACACAGTGCATTTGAGAAACAGGAAAAAATGAATTCTCAAATTTCTTGTAGTCAAATTTAACAGTTTGAAGTATTTGCAATTCAACATCTTGAAGCTATAAGTTCATTTACAAGTCCTCAAATTTCACTTGCACAAATTCTACTATATAAAAAAAACCATGATAGCATTTACTGAATCTAATTGTCTCATAAATAGTATTGAATGATTTTTGTTTTCAAATTATGTTCACTTTTAGAGGGCTTCTAATTCAAGTTGGAGCTTTGAGAAGCAGTGCACTTTACATGTTCGGAACTGAAAGTCCACATTGCCAATCACTCACAGTACGTGGAGGATATTCAGAGATTAGGCATAATGAGTTTTCTTCCTGTGAATTCAGGACAAGTATTGGGTGATTCTTGCTAACTACATAAGTAACATCTCTTTCAAAATTCTGCCAAAGGAGAAATAACCAAAAGAATACCTTCTGAGGTCTGATTTAATACTCATTCAAAGATGGACCTCTGGGATGACTATTCTCAAAATTTTTTAGTATTTATTTAGTAGAAAATGAGCTTAGTAGGCAAGGAATAAAATCTGAGCTGTAGATCCATTGATGGTGTAAGTGGATTTATTGTAAAAAATTAATCCTGTTATATTTATTTACAGTTCTTTTTTTGTATTAATAATAATTATTTTTCAACACTCTGCTTTAGTCCCTTCGAGTTATTACAATAACATTGCATTGGAATTACATTGTTCTGATAAAAATATGAGTAATACAAAATACACTTAGTCTCATAAAATTTGTTAAGTTTACACAAAAGTAAGGAGGGGTTTAACATGGCCAAGTTATGTGTAAGCAATTAAGTCTAGGACAGGTTAAAAAGCCAAGGTCTTCAATTATGCACCTGGTTCAAAACCATTGATACATATTTTTGATTTGTTTCATGGACTTTATATACACTGTTTTCTTACTGCCCTTCCTTCTTGGCACAAACAAAATATTTTCTGAAAAGTGGTATCCCATGGGAGCTACAGATTGCAGTCCAGTGTTAAAAAATGGATGAAGACATTGCAGGTTTCATTGATCCTAAATGTACACAAAACTTAAACCGGCAAAGTTATACACTGAGCATGAAATTAAGATGATGGATCAAATAGTTATTGGACCTAGGAAACAAAGAGCAATGACATGCATGGTAGAAGTGATGTTTGTGTGACATAAAAAGAAATCATACATTGGATAGACTGATATTCTACAAATTGGAAATACTGAAAAGGTACTTAATCTACATATATCAAAATTCAATAGTTGTTGCAAGAATATGTTGTACACAACGTCACTGGCGAGGGAAAATGATTCGCAGATGCGGCGGCTACTACAGCCACCCATCCATTTACGTGGTATCTGCTAAACCCCCACCCAGGTTGGTGTTGCGCACCCATGATTTCGCCAGTCACTTGTTATTATGTACGTTTTATGAACGTTTTGATTGTTATATTGTATGAATGTCTTTGGAAATAGCTGCCTCAATAGTCAAACAGGGATTTATATTGGCAGAAGAACAATTTTAACTTTTGTAAGATACTCCTTAAGCTGTTTATTGGTTGTGGTGAAGATCGTTAGAATATTGTCTTGAGCCAACACTAGTGGTATTCTTGTTTTTTGCGAAGAACCTCATCATTGCAAACCTTTGGGTTAATATATTCACCATATGTTTGAAATGCAATCTAATGAATAATTTTATGTTTATTGACGCAGCCTCAGAATGATTGCTAGGCCAGCGAATGAAATAAACCCATTTCGCGCGGAAGGGTTAGGAAAACTACGAGAAGTGGGATCTCAAGCAATTTGGAGTCTTTCCTCGTGTAAACCAGGTATGTATGGGATTGGTTTTGTTGCTCTGAATTTTGGGCCGTTCTGATTAAATTATTACCTTATGTGAACTTGCTTCGATCCCATAAAGATACATTCGTAAAGGTCATCTTACAATATGTCTCTCGTCCTAAGTCTTGCATTATTTCATAGCAGCGGGAAGGAGGTCTTAATATTCGGTAGAAGATGGTTAAATTTTAATTCGCAAGACTTCATCTACAAAAACTTATTTTGGAATTAACACCCATGATAGAACGGCCTAAACAGATACTTTTTATTTCCTGATTCTACCCTCCCCAATTATTACTGAGATTCCCAAAGATGATATCCCTTTTTCTCCTCTAGCAGAAGTACTTTCTAAGCACATGATATTTTTTATTTACTTTATGAACCTGTAGTTGTAGCCAGTTTGCTTACTTATATATGAACCAGTGAAACCCAGAAGAAAATTTGGAGTAAAGATAACGTCCAGAGACGCACAAAATTTTAAGAATTAATTTCCTCAAAAAACGAGTATCTTTTAAACGATTTGAATTAATATTGAAAATATTGAAAAACTATTATCTCTTTACTAAAATTTAAGTTTTAGGAATTTCTAATATTGTAGTGTTTATTTCCCCATGGATTAATAAATAATTTTTTAAAGATTACTTTTAAGAGTTCCAACTCACAACCAACCAGAAACTTTGTGTGCTTAGATAATATTATTACTAGTTACAATGTCCAGGAATACTCTGTAAATGTTTTCAATCCTTTGTTTTTATTTTCCCAAGCTCTACAGCAAAGCATGCCAAAATTGCATGCTGCGTAGAAAAGGTTTTTGTTGCTGGAAAGGTGCTCTATGACCTTGGGTGTTGCAAATTATAAAAACGAAGCTTTGATCTCTGATCACAGTGCTATTGCCTTTAGTGTGTTGGATGTTCCTTCAGTTGTGAATTGTTAAGTATGGCAAATTTTGAACATCTTGCCAAAATAGATTGGGTACCCTTACTCACTTCAGATAATGGCCTACAGAACTTTACCTTGTTCTTTGAAACATCCATTTTAATATTCAATCAAGCATTCCCATTAAAATTAATTAATCTGAAGCCAATTAATAAAAAAAACTGGTTTACACCCGACTTGTATAGTTTAGAAAAAATCTGCTACAGAACAATTATGATGTTAAAAGAAATTCAACTGGTGCTACCCTAGTAATGTCCCAAAGCACCCAAAATAAATGTAAAGCTGCATGGTCTATTATAGAAAAATAGGGCCTTCCACTAATGTAACAAAAGATACTACAATTTGGATTTAATAATTTCCTCAAGTTCCTTGGATAATATTCTTTGTAAAATGTCTCACTCCAATCTGGATTGTCTCAATAGATCTCCTGCTCATACTGAAACTTTTCACTGGAAGTGTTTCCCCCCCCCCCCCCCTTCTGCAATGATGAAAGTGGTTACCTAATTTAAGGGATCAAAAAGTATAGATGTATGTGGTCTCTCTAAGGATATTATTGAGGCAATTTCATCAAATTACCTTCCCACTGTCTATGGTCATCTGGGAACTTTCCTGATTCCCTAAAATACTCTAAAGTAACACCACTTTATAAGCAAAGTGATAAAAAAATTACTGCCCTGTCTCCATCATTCCTGTGATTGGCAAAGTCATCGGGGCTATTGGCAGTGCCCAAATACTTATGTATCTAGAATGAAAGAACTTACTCAGCTCCTCATAATTTGGCTTTAGACCTGGAAAGTCTATTGAGGAAGCTGTTGAATGTCTTAAAACAAATACTGTGTGCTTTTGAAGATAGGCTGTGCTTGTCTCTCTCATTGTTTGACGTCTTTTCAGCTTATGATTGGGTAGACCAACAAATCCTCATTCAAAAACTCCAGTATTATTGCATCCAGGGTTCTGAACTAAAATTCATGGCCTCATATTTAAAAAACTGTAAACAAATGGTAGAAGTTAATTACTGTAAGTCAAAATTCTTGCAAGTGAAAAATGGTGTGCCTCAGGGGTCTGTATTTGGTGGTCCTCTGATATTTCTGCTGATTATCAATAACTTACCAAGTAAAATACTGATTGTATCGTGTATGCTGATGACACTACTTTTATAAGTAAATGTAAAAATCCTGAACAGTTACATGAAGAACTGCAAGACATGCAACAAGCTAGTGAATGTTTCTCAGCCAATAAACTTTTTAAATTGTGAAAAAACACAATATCTTCCCTGTGACCTTAGCAGTACTGGTAAAACTCAATGCTCTGTCAAGCTCCTCAGGTTTTTTTATTTATTCTCATCTTTCCTGTAAAAGTCATGTAAATCCAATCTCCAAAAAAAACATTGTATGAGTCTCTTCATAATCAAGAGACTTAAAAGCAGTGTTTCTGAGGAACATTTGAAAATTATCTATTTTGCCTTTATCCAAAGTCACCTAAGTTATGGCCTAAGGCTTTGAGGACATGCAAATGACACAAAAGCCCTTCTATGTTATAAAAGAAAGCAGTTATGATTATAACAATCTCTGACCAGCATGATCACTGTTGTCCACTATTTTTCAGGTTAAGAGTGATGATGGTCTTTAATGTATACATTTTCCAGTGCTTAATTCAAGTAAAAGATAATGTTAATAACCATGTATTAAGAGGCAATGTATACTGCCATAATGCAAGGTCAAGAAACATGTGAGACATTACCCAATGCAGATAGTCCAAAACTTTCAGTCGGATAACCTTGCCTTAAAATTCTAAAACAATCTTCCCCATACTGCAAGACAGACTAGCAATAATATGTTTAAAAACTTAATTGATTGGTTGATTTCAAACTCCTTGTTTTCTTTGAACTGAACTTATCAAGAGTGCTAATTAAAAACATATAGAAAAGTTCAATCTTTTTCTGATATTCATATAGAGTATTGTGGGTGATTTATTTACTGTCTTTTATCAAGGCTTCGGTGTTGACCAACTAAGAGACAGCTGCATGGAAACATACTGGCAGTCAGATGGTCAACTACCACATCTTGTCAATATACAGTTTCGTAGGAAGACTACAGTGCAGGATATATCGTTATATACTGATTACAAACTTGATGAAAGCTACACTCCTTCAAGGTAAACTTTAGAAGTAATTTAAATTAGAATATAAATCTATAGTTTTATGCTTTGCATGCTTCTTTTTGTCCAATGTTTTGATTAATATCTCTATAAACAGCCATTTTATTCTGTTAATCTGTATTAAGCTGTAAACATATGCAGTTGGGAATATGTTTAAGTGGAACCAGTGGATATCAAACTTCACTTTTTAAAAAGTATGACACATGGGTTTATAAGGGGGAGCTAAAAGGTTATACACGAGTAGTTTTGAATCACGACCTCATAACACTGTGACACTTTCATATTGCTTAACAAAATTCTATTATTATAAGAAATTACTTCTAACTGTCACAGTGATTATTTAATGCAAATGTACCAGTATTGATGCTTTCAGTAAGTACCCACGTATTAACAATTAGTCATAAACATGTGTTTCCATGGAAAATCTAAAGTTTGTTTTCATTAGTATTATCTTCTACATGACTTATAAAGTAAACATCTAGAAAACATCCTGCTCTTGTTAAAGACAGTATATTTAGGTTGAATATCAACTCATCAATGCTTAGTGTGATCATATGATCACAGCCAAAATTGTACCATAAAACCATGTAATTTTCCATACTTTTAAAACATGATAGTTCTTTTTGGAATCAGATTGTTTTCTTTTTCTATAATGAAAATATTCAATCAATGAGCTTGTATATTCTTCAATTTATTATATGGCCTTTTGAACATGACGTAAGGCTACACTAAACTGCCTAGTAAGTGTAGAGAAATGCCACATACCTTCTAGTGGATCTGAAAGGTATTGTGTAAATATAGATAGTAGCAATGCTGGTGGTAAATATAGATAGTAGCAATTTTCTAATTGGATACCTTAGACTAAGCAATATGTGAGGGTTTAAAAAAATTACCATTTTGAGTTTAAACTTATTGCTTTTTTCGTACGTATTTTAATGATTTTGTTAAGAAATGAAAATATTTTTTATATTCCAACACTTTGGTCATTACAAAAGTACATGATTGTATTTTAAAATTAACTCATTTTGCTCGTTGTCTAATCATTGGCTGTTAATTCTTTGCATACATAAAAATAAAATTTATCCTTTAAAGAAAATTTGACCACAAGAATTATCGGATGATCATTGCATGAATGAACTTTTTATTCATATAATTTATTGTAAATAAATTTAATTGAGTTAGCTTAATGTGTAATGTATATGCAGCACAAGTTTCATTGATTTTACATCAGTATTGCATCAGCTATTGCAAGTGGCAACATTACATTTATCCTCATGCTTATTTCAGTCCTTGATGATAAAGAATGCCTGACATGAAGATGTTTCTTCACATTGGGGAATAGGAGAAAGTCTCTTAGAATCAGAGTATAAGGAAGATAAGGAAAACATTTTGCATGAGAAATTTGTGCTTTCATGGAACCCACAGTACAAACAAACATAATACATGAGCAGTTTTTCTTGTGATAGTTCTCTTCATGTTATTTGATTTTATTCCTTCACATTGCAAAGTTATGTAAATCCTATGGCCAATAAAAATGTTGGGAGGTTCCTATAACATTATTTCGGTCAGCCGCTGACTATCAGTGGGGAGAGTCAAGAGCTTGACAGTGAGAAGATGTCAGTACCCTAGCACTGTTTGATGTCAAGCTTCTCCTCTTTAAAAATTTAAATCCACCTTCTAGAAGTGACATAGGGAAGAACAGACTCTACCTAAACCTTCTGTAGCATCATATAGACCTCAACTGATGATTAGTTCAAATAAAATCTCAGTGCAGGGTACTGTGTTATCTCCATCATAGCCATAGGTAACTGAAAATTTCTACTTACAATGGATTTGATACAATACTAGTCAAATCAATGAATCTTAAACCACATATACAGTACACATTAAGCCAAGAATGTAACATGAAATTAAATTCCTACTCATAAATCATGCAATTAAACTGATTCCTCTGGATTAAATAGAGCATACACTAAGTAAAATCTTATACTTTTATTGCTTATAGCAAGCCTTTTCTGCTGATCAATATCTTAGATATAATTTAGGAAAACTGTGTATATTATTATGTAATTTCCTCACTGTTGTATCCTGTACTATGGACCTATTATGGCAAATCAACTTTAAGAATATCATAATTGTGAACTTGCTAACTTGTCACCTTTGTGAAGTAATTCTTTTTTCAATAAGTTCAACAGATTCAGGCTTAAGGTCGTGGAAGTTCTTCATTATGAATATAAGGAGAGTTTGCACTTTTCCACACTTTGCTCTCAGTAACCTCACCACCTCTTCCCCCTCCTTCCCCCCCCCCTACTCACCTTCCCTTCCCAACCGTAACTCAACATATAAATATGGACACCTCACTGTTAATTTTGTCTTGTACCTGATGATGACTCTGTGAGTTGAAACACGTCGTACACTATAATAAATCTGTGGAAAAGTGCAAACTCTCCTTATATTCATTAATTCTTTTTTCCTTGTACTAGTTGAATCAAGAAAATTTCATGGAAATTTTTTCCTTGAAAATAGAACAATACTTTGTGAGGAAAAAGAAGTTGAATCCGAGATTAAGTTGAAAACCTTCCCTTTGCTTGAATATTATTTTTAGTTTTCATTCTTTGATTTACATGTGATTAGAGAGGGTCTTTGCCATTGTGTATAAGCAATTAGACCTCCAGTGATCAATTACAAATTATTTGTCTTTAATTAAAGGATATCAGTTCGGGCGGGTACTCACTTCAATGACCTGCAGGAAGTTGAAGTGTTGGATCTAAATGAGCCTGCTGGTTGGGTCCATATTCCCATTAAGTCTCTCTCCAATGGGAAGCCTGTCAGAGCCTTCATGCTCCAGATTGCAGTGGTGAGCAACCATCAGAATGGTAGAGACACTCACATACGGCAAATCAAAGTTCACTCCCCAGCAATCAACAAGCCCATAATGGTTGATTACTTTGGGCCATTTTCTACAATTGAGTTTAGCCAGTACCAGTATTTGCGGTGATCCTGAATGTATGTAACCCTATTTAATTCAAAAACTTGTAAGCACGGATGTACCTGTACAGCATATAAAATTTTTCTGTACGTGAATATTTTTGGTCAAGTTTCTCATTGACCAAAGTAATGTGAGTGATTAGTGTTCTTATTTAGAATTCGAATAAATCATAATTTTTCCAGTCGAGAGGTGACTACTATTTTGGGTGTGGGACCTGCATTTAAACTTGAAAGAAAACCAGCTGTGAGATTAGTTATTTGTAATAACATTTGATCAATAAAATCAAATTTTAATAAAGTTTTTTAGTACTGCTTGTTTTTGGCATATAATAGATATATCCATTGTGCTACATTTTGTCCTTCATCACAAAAGTGACTTCTCAACGGTTGCACAAATAATTTTTTGTCTTGGCCAGGAACATTTTCTCTGAGTAAGACTCATTCTGACTAGGCAATGACTTGTATTGTGATTATCTGGGCGTTGGTCTGTATTGTAATATCATTTTATCACAATGTAAAAAGTAATTCTATTCTTATGAGCCTTTCTGTAAAGGCATGGGAATTGATAAATCTTACATTGAATACACTGATGAAAGATATCCATATTAAACTTAAAAATAAAGTGAAAACTTTGTTGCAATTTTCCACAGTTAAAATTTAACTGTGGAAATTAAAATTTAAAATTAAATATTAAAAATTAAAAAAAAAAAAAAATAATTTAAAATTTCCAAAATTAAAATTTAACTGTGGAAAATTGCAACAAAGTTTTCATTATGTCTCGATTCCACAATATCACGCCTGATTCTTCACTTTTCGTTAAAAATAAAGATTGACCATGTTCTTAACAAACTTTCGTAATGGCAAATATAAATTTCATTTGACTGGCCAAAACGTCGAATTGATGGGTCATCCTTCAGACAGCCCTGATTCAGCACCAAATGACTTCTTTTTATTCCTGTTAATAAATAAAAAATTGTGTGGCCGTTTTTTGGCACCTGAAGGAGCCGTTGATGCATTAAAAAACCATGTTTTGGAGGTACCTCAATCAGAGTGGAAAAAGTGTTATGAAAATTGGTTCAAGTACATGCAAAGATGTATTGATTCTCATGGGTAATACTTCAAAAAACAATAAAGCCATTTTCAGCAATAAATTACTGTCTTTTCATTATTAATCTGAAAATATAAATAGCAACCCTCATAATGTCAAATATAACATTGATGCATTCATTTCCTCTGCAGAGTTCTACAATGTATTTTACAGAATTGAGTACAATTTATGAATGCTTTACAGAGAATAAAAGTAAACAGGACGGGCTAGTCCCTGACCAAAAAAATTTTCTTGGTAGACTCTGTCTCCCCTGAAGCTGTGCTCAACCCATTTGGCTCTGGTCATTCATAAACTGTAGTACAAAAAATTAACCCTTATGATTGGCCAATTTTGTGCCAAGAAGATGCTGCTCAAGAGGTGAAAGAACATATGTACTAAATCAAATATGCATTAAATTCTCAACAGTTCCCAATTAATCCTCAGTATGTCTGGAATCTGATTATGAGATTTTTGTGAATCATCCCCATCACCCTGTATGCTACTGGTATCAATGAGGTTGGTTCTAGTAAGTTTTTTTTTTGCTTGCCAGGACCTGCATTTGCGATGGCGTATGTCAAACACAAACTGATCTCGTAACTAAAAAGAACATTCCCAATTCACACATTTTATATGCATGCTTTTTCGGCAAATTTGGGCCTTTTCTTGATATTCTAACAGAGAGAGCACTTCCCGATATTCCAAACTGATTGATCATCCTAACATAACGATGGGAAGAGGAGTGCATTTTTGATGGGCTGTCAAGGGTTTCCCTTATTCAGTTTTCAGTCCTCCCTTCCAAGTAACCTTAGTATTAGACTTCAGCATCAGTGGAATTAAATTGAAGACATATGTGAACATAAATGAAGTACAAAAAACACTGCAATTATTCTACAATCTATATCTGAAAACCTGAAACCAGAAGCCATCTAAATGCTGACCACCCTATGCCAACAAATGGCCTATTCAATTTATATGGCTTTAAGCAATACAAGGTCTGTCTGTAAAGTATCCAGTCATGCAACATGTTGAGAAAAATAGCCTACCTAGAAGAATTATGCCTTGGTCCCCTTCGAACTGCTCCCCTTGGGATATCACACACTTACTTATCCCAGTGTCTCTTCAACTATACAAAATAATTGGCAATGCCCTGAATGGTCATCGGCTACCTTGTTGCACTCTCCTTTATCTCGTCTTGTTGGGAAGACTGGCCTTTGGTTTCAGAGACATAGCTGTAGACTTATCTCCTGTTACAACCTTTATTAGGAAACCTAGACCACTGTTTGTGGCTTGGAGCTAGTCTCCTGCATGAAAGTCTTGACTTTGACAAGATTGAAGAGAATGCGATGACACAGCTGATGACCATTCCAACATAGCACTTAGCTGTTTGTTTTGAGAAGTGGGAGAGATTCTGGGATAAGCGTACAAGGTCTCAAGAGGACTAAGGCCGCATTGCTCTAGATAGGCTATTGTTCTCAAAATACTGCATGGCTGGGTCCTTTATGGACAGACCCAGAAGACAATAGATTCTTCCTTGGGTTCTTCTGGCTTTACTCTTTATTGCCTGTTGCACTCGTCCAGTTGGACACAAAAGATGCAGGAGTTTGGCTTTGGATGAAGTGGTTACAGTGCCCCTCTTTAACTTGGCACTTAAGGAATGAACATTGTGGGGGGAAGAGGGGATGGGGGGACATGACCCTATTAAAAAAATTACCTCCACTGAATGCAAGCAGAATAATTTTGGTGATGGTCTAAAAAGGGGTTCACAGTGAGCATGGCAGCTGGAAATTGTAGGACTTTCTTGTTTACACCTTTTCTGTAATTTATTATGACCATGCCCCACTCCTCCCCTACCTCAGGTTACCATTTCTGCCTCCACCATCGAGGAGAGATTAAAATGCTTGCACCCAAATGGCAAATTCTATGGCTGTTTAGGATCTGGCTCTAAGCCCTCAGTCGTTCACCTTAATACAACCTGACATTCTTTTAGATGACCAATGGCATAGAATACAAGAAGCATTGCATATGCAGGGATTTTAGGTTAAGGTGCTACTCCCATTCATAGAACATCAATACTCTCATTAATTGGATACCAACTTATTAAAAAAGCGTTGTTAATTTTGGAACTTTATGCAATATTATGAATGGGTCTAAACAGAAATTATTAAAATTTTGGACTTTCACAGTTGTTGCAAAATAACTGGAGAGTCTTAAAATAAAGATTTCTGAATAAGTTCTGCTATACTCTAATGCCATGAGTGACGGTAGGATGAAATTTTATTTTTGCACAAGGTCAGGCCAATCTTTAACAATTCACTTCTGATTCTTTTTACTATGTATACACATTCTTAATAAATTAACATTCATCAGACTCACTGGAACATGGTTAAATGAATGCAGTGGAATTTCCCTCTATTTATGAAAGGCCATCATACAATATCAACAAATTTATTTATACAAATTTATAATCAAAGCCTTGATTTTTGACAAATACACTGCTTTGAATGCATGATGATAATATAATAGTAACACACAATTTCACCAAACATAACTTTAATTTATTTTGTCAATAATTGGACGGAGATTTAAAATGTAAAATAACACTTGTCTAATAATGACCACCACAATTATTTTTCATGCATAAGCTATGCAATCATGATATAATATTTATTCATTTTCATCAATGATGATTCTGGACGGAAATATGGGAAGATTGTCAGTTAAATCAAGATGAGGAATTAAAAATACTACTCTTAATACACCATTCTGGAAATGAAGGTGACCACAATGACCTTTAAGGCACATGCTATATGGCAGAAAATGAAATTACTGCCATTATTGGACATGGACAAGCTAAAAGCAGCTTTTATAAAACATTTCACTGATATTTGCCTTGCCAAGGATAAGAATGACAGGACAAATATAAATTGTATTAGGTTACCCGAAATAATGCAACCAATAATCTAATTATGCTAAGAAAACAACCTAATCGCAAAAATAAAGGGGAAAACATGTAGTCTCTTTGGATTGGCATATGCACCAATGTCATTGCAACAAAGGATGGGTATTAACAAAATATTAAATTTTCCCTAATAGCAGGTTGTTCCTATTCCCTCACTAGCCAACGAAACACTTCTGATACAGTACACAACTACTGCAAATGAATAGAAACCCACTTTACAATTCTTTACAAGTAATTACCATTTACAAATATCATATGATGGAATGTGGAGAGATCTCATGAGATATGCCCTTACATCAACATAAGCATGTTCAATCAACATAACATTATTTCTTAAATACTTTAAAAAGTATGCCTATTCAATTCAGGATAGTTAAAATATTTAGCATGCTACCAAACACAGAAGTTCATCACATTGAAGGAAATCCATAAAAAATAATGGACCACAATAGAAGTCTACATTGAAGTCAAAAACTTAACATTATATAACAACGCCTATGGTATCAAAATTTAGTAGCTTATAGTTATGCCTGGTTTGCAAGTCAACCAGGGCAGTGTTTTACGTATCAAACATTTAGAATACCGATTGTAGATATATTTCAAATGTGCACTTCTGAGATAAAAGGTTTATGATATCGTTCATATAGTTAGGTTACAACATGAGTAAAAATGCATCCACAAAAAAAACAGGTGACCTGAGATGCTCATGTAAATTATAAGAAAATTAAAAACTTCTCAAAGTAATAAAATGAATGAAATCTAAAAAAATTGTAAAATTATGGAATTACATACATACAAACACAGATGCATAAGATTACCCTCCGTAAAAAGTTTTTACGAATGAAAACATTAACAAAACTGTAGAAACTAATGGAAGAATAAACACTGCCACTACTGTGGCAGTCTTGGAAAATTTATACTATTTTGGTGCAGACCAATGCTAAAATAACTAACAGAAGATGGTAGTACATTGGTCTTGTTAAATATAAACAATGTTTTAGCAGCAACCAAGGACATAAATTCAAAAACAGGCCTACTAATACAATCCATTGTAGTGGGCTCTACTAAAATACCAAAACTGTGTTAATTCAAAACGCATATTATCACAAACATGAATCTCATAACTTTGATCATTACACTTACAAATATGTACATATATTAATATGTAGAAAAAATACTATGCAACGTTGGCATTTCCTTGATTTGTGCATCTCAAAAATGAGATATTCCTCCTATTAAGTCACATAAAAAAATTCGCTGGCCTGCGCCATCAGAATGAACTATTTCCTTGCCTGTCAGACTCTTCCACTGACTTAAACATTTGGAATGAGCTGAGATTTATGAATGACACAGAAATGATCTTCTCAAATGCTGTATATCTCAAGACTGGAAATGGTATGCAGCATGACTGTAAAAGGAAACACAAACTAATATATCATCAATGACACAATAATAAAAAAAAAGCCATCAAGAATTATCCGGAATGGGTTAAATATAAGTTAACAGACTGGTTAAAACTGTAATGATCTCAATTCAATGTAAACAAAGGCATTCCAATTGTAGATTTTTAAAATGTAAAACCTGAAATTGTTCACACAATTTGGGGATATTGACATAAACATATCAGAAGACCTCTAGTACACAGGAAGCACACTTGCTTTTAACATTTTAAGGGTGTTGCACAATGAAACATAAAGGTATGTCTTAAAGTGACATTAACTCACTGCCACTCAGAGGAATGAATGACTATAAAGTCTAGACTCTCGGCACTTCAAGGCTATAAAGAAACACACAATTTTACTTCCACATACAGGAAAAAAACTGCCAATGTGAAAAAGCCTGATCTTTCAATAACTAGAACCAATCGGAAATTAAAATTATCAGAGTTGGCTAAGTCAACCAGGTGCATGCCATTATGATTAATCACCTCTTTATTTAAGTCAATTAATGCATGACTACTAGCAGCCTAATGCATTCCATAATTGGAAAATTTTGCAGTCAACTACAAAACATTTTGTGAAATGTTCGGTAGAGATTTGTATCCATGGAGCATTCAGACATTTTCTTTTGCACCTTATGCCTTAAAGATATAACTTAATGCAAAGAATGGTGCAATGTACGCAAATGTGACATGTATTCATAAACTTACCAGTAATGAATATCATCCATGATCAAATGAGATGTAATCGCCAAACAGTGGTTGCTGCAACACAGCCGAGGACCAGGGCAGTCAAACTTGAACTTAAGTATGATGCACCAAGCTGGAGAAGACAAGGATAAAGGTTAATTCTTTGGGAAACCTAAAAACTACCAATGTTCAGAATTAAATAATAATCATGTGTAATACGAGGATTTGTATTGGCCTTTGACAACCAAGCTCTTGCTCAAACATATCAATCCTATTTGCCTCCATTTTCACCATAACCATAATATTAAAAACTACTAAGCATATAAGCCCACCATATCTCAACTTAACAGCAGGCATACAAATACAATTTTTTATTCTCAAATTGTTTGCTATCACTCATTTTGTTAACCCAAAATCATCACCCTTCATTTTAGATTTCAATCAAGATTTGCCAGCCAACTTTTAAAAACAACCACTGGTCTCTAACTTGGGAGTCTCTAAACCACTGATTACATCTCTCTTCACCTCCAAAAAACCTATATTGTACTGTAAAATATATTATAGAGTTTCTTGGGATATAACCTTTTCAATTCTACAATTTCCAAAACATAATTAAATCTCATTAGCCACTTGGCAGGGGGTAGTAGTAGGTAATCATTGGGGTAGTTTAGTAAGCAGCATCCTCATAAATATAGAACGGAGATATAACGATTTCACTCAAATCAAAATTTAGGTTTACAAATCAAATCCCTTCATTGTTTTGTCGTGATATCTCTTTCTTGGGAATGAATGTTTCTGAATTCTTTCATCATGTTCTTGGGTAGAAAAATACATAGCCTCCACCAACTTTTCTTCTTCCATTATTTTCATTAAGAGTAGTCTACACGTCAAGGTAAGTTTTAAAGAGATCTGCCAAAGTAGTGCTACCCTTCTAAACTTCAACCCCCACATATTTATTGCAGTCCCCCCTCCTTTGCAAAAGCTTCCTTAACAAATGTAATATTTCTTTTTATGTTAATACTATTTTGGCTACCTTCAAAAAACTTCCTAAATGGGTGAACAGTACATTATTTCCACTCCAGTTTAAGCAGCTTATCAGCCTTCCAATTTCTCAAGAACCCCTTAACCTTAGTTTTTCCTAATTGGTTCTCATCACATACACATCTTCTGTAACGTGTTAAGCAATGATGGACTGACTATCCGATCCTATTGATTATCCGAAAATCTGAATTCTAAAACAGTTTACTTCCGCTTTCATTCTCTTAGATTTGTTTGCTACAAGGTTTGGCAGAGTTAGGCTCTGATCATAAAATGGCTTAGTTTTTCTTTTCCCATTTTTCTACCAAATCTGATTCTCTTTATTTCCAATTGGCACATAATAACAGCCAACAATAATTAGAAAGTACAAATTCATTGAACAGATAATTAAAAATGACTATAGCATTTCCAACTAATTCATTAATTCTCTTCGAGAGTGCTTCTACACCAAGTTAAGTTTACTCTCAATTACGGTGTGAATGCCACTATATCTAATGCACATGCATGAACGACGAGATTTAAATGCTTATACTTACGATAACATAATAGTTACATCTGTCACCTCGACAGCATTCTGCACATTTCCAATCTTCGTACCATATATGAGTGCAATAAGGCAAAGTTTTACGAATAACACGCTCACAAGTCTCATTATTTGCACACGTCTTAGAAATGTAGTACTGTTTATCGGCTCCTTGAGACCAATAAGGCTCGGCTACAAGGGTAAATAGTAAATTATTAATACCACATTAATCACAATGGTATAATTAATATGAACAAGTTATCCTTTAATCGTATACTATTTATTTCCACTTACTTCCCCATCGTACTTCCGTTAGGCACATATCTTGGTCATGCTCACAGGTCTTTATTGTTTTCAAACACTTTTCCGAATTATCAGACTGGTTGGCGCACACATAACACTCAAAAGCATAGCCTACGCCCAAAATGAACACACCCATTAATAAATTACATGGACTTATGAACAAATTTAAGTGTATCATGCTGAATACTTACAAGACGGAGAAAAAAGATAAAAGGAGAAGGAAAGCTGGTATTAAAACCATCGCCGGAGTCTGCATTTTTAAATTTTAACGAGTCGACATAAATCAACAACAACGATGCGCACTCATCATACTTCAAGATTTTCTAACTGAAAACAAAACCAGAATGAAATGCCCTCTGGAGGCAACTTTTGATACAACTGTACACGCCAAAAAAAGAATGTTGGGGTGGGACTTACTGGAAGGATCGTAAGTTTAGTTCGAGAACTCCTAACTACCAACTTCTTTTTGTCAAGAATAATTTTACGGAAATTTCACGCTAAGCGTCATTTCAGCGAGTCCAATATATTTGGGAAATTCCAGGTTCAGTTCCAGCCTAGTGGTGTCCTCTTGTGACCCTGCCAGGAGTTAGCTATCTTATCAGAGGAGAAAAAAATCGAATTGATCGTGGCGCGCGACTTCGTCAAAGAATGACAGAGTATTTTTCTGATTAATCAGTGTGTGTTCATTGTCTTTAACTAGTCAGGAAATATTTGAGAAAAGTATGTGCGATATGAGCTATGGGACATTAATTTTATGCTAAAAGTGGAAGAGAGGACCTCCTTCAGATTTACAAAACTGGAGGAAGCGCAGTGAATGTTTGGGGCGAGGAGCTAATGGAATGTTATCTACCGAGATGAAAGATACCCAGAAAATCCAAAAGTACATGCCTGCAACATAGCTCTAATAGTAGGAATCAGAGCCTATTTCCCAACTCTACATGATGTCTGTTATTTGGCAGGGGAAAAGAAATGGGACGGTAGAGGCTGAAATGGTGGGGAGATATCCGGGAAAGCAGAAGGAGGAAAAGAATTGATATTTTGGACTAATTTGAGCGCTCTACAGGAAAAAGGAAGCATAATTAGGAAACAAGAAGAGATAATCCATGCATAATATTAAAGATATGTGTATCAAATTATTAATTGAACCACAAAATATTCAAGACTGGTGGAAAGAATAATAGAGGATCCATATAGCAAACACATTAGGCCAGCAAGTTTGGATAGGAAAAGGATATGACATACATGGTTTGTATAACAATTATCGGGCAATTTTTGGGAAATACAAATTTATTTCAGCTATTGCTACAATTCCTCAAAATTCTTCGAAGTACATCCCTTGAGCGTCGACAAACTTTTTCGGCGGTTTTTGCACGACTCGAAGGCTCCCTGGTAGGCGGATTCCGGAAGATCCTTAAAGGTTCGTGTGCAAGCTTCTTTGGCGGATCTTAGGGTCCGTCATGGTGGTATCCTTTGAGAGAAGATTTCACTAATGGCAATAGGATATAATCTGCTAGTGCTGTGATGACGTCCAAAAAGTCGGGGGTCTTCTTCAACTCGTTGCAGAAGGCATTCGCAAACAGACACTCGACTCTGCTTTTAGTTGTCGCCTGTCAAGACCTTCGGGGCGAGTTTAGCGTAGATTTTTCGCATCGCCAAAATTTTAGTCAAAATTGTGGGCACTGCCATCTTATCAATGCCAATAAGATCTGCGATCGTGCGCACACTTTGACCGATCTGAAATCAACACTTCACGAAGACGTTTCGTCGGTCCTTGACGTCGACGGTCTTCTAGCGCAGAGATCGTTCTCTACACTCTCTCGGCCTTTTTTGAAGAGCTTGTGCCACTTAAAAACTGCAGTTTATGACATAGTTTCATTCTTGAAGACTTGGAGAATCACGCCCAACGTCTCCGTACCCGATTTCTTCAGTCCAACAAAAATTACCGCTGCTCAATCGTTCGCTGCATTTTGCTTGGATTTGATACTGTAATTGTCTCAGGCAGCTCAGGTATGTGGTGAATGGAGAGTTGGGATGGACAACTTTAGGAAGATAGGTGTTCATTATCACCCATGCTTTTCAACATACATGTGGAGGAAATGGTAAAATAGGAATTAGTAGAACTGGAGATGGGAATAAAAGTTAATGAGGAATTTGTAAAATCAGTTAGGTTTGTGAACAATCATTATCAAACATCATCAACAGTAGAACTGTTAGAACAACAGTTAGCCAGTCAGCCATGGGTTATAATCATTGCTGGGCACATTAAAAAATCAATGTGAAAGGCATGGTATAAAAATCACTGTAAATAAAACAAATGTTATGATGTTTTTGAGAATGAGGAAAGCTAAGTTGAATTTTAAAAGAGAAGTTCACAAACTAGAGTGGGAGAAGCTTTCACAAGGAGAAGGGCATTGATGACAGTGATGCTGGTTAAGAATATGATGAAAATCTTCTTGTAACTTTGATACATACCCGACAGCACAGACACATGGTTTGTTGAAGCAAGATGGTAGATTGGATGTTTTTAAATGTCAAGAAGAATGGAAGAGGTAAAATGGATGGAAAAGTAACAAAGATGCACTAGGGATGGTGGGGTAGGAGAGATGTCTGCTGGAAGAAATTCAAAGGAGGCAGGAAAGATGGATGTGGAGCATTTTGATTGCAACGTCAAGACTTTCATAGAGGGGAGATTGTTAGACCGGCAAGGTGGGAGAAGGAAAAGAATACACTTATTGAATGCAATTAATGGTGATGGATTGTACATGGAATTGAAGAATAATTTATTAAATGGAGCATCAGGTTGTGTTTAGTTGGGCAAGGCTTAGAAATGTAGCTATCGTCAACCCATGTCCATGCAAAATCTACCATCTACCTAAAATGAGAATAATTATTTATAAAATATAATATTAGTAATTATTATTGAAGCAGAAACATGGGCATTTATTAAAGCAGATGAACCTCTTAAAAGTATGGAAAGGACAAAGAATTAAGAAAGACATATGTGAAAGAACTTGGTATTGAGGTGGAAATAGAATAAAAACAGATAAGGTGACAGTGATGTGATGTCAACAAAGGAGATTCTGAATGCTAAACCATGTACTTATGAGAAGAAAATAGGGAAGATCAGGAAAATTTTGGGTGGATGATATGGAGGATGATTTTAGAATGTTGGGGTTATTGAGCTGGAGGTTGAGATCAGAAGACTGGAGGATTAAGGTAAAATAGATCACAATAGATAAATAGTGGAATTTGAATGTAATATGAATAAAAGTAATTTATTTACTCATGTAATTATATTTGATTAAAGAAACACCTTAAAGCACATGATTAATATTTGCTTTTATTACATACATCGGGTTGATGTAATTACATATATGCTTTGGTTGCCCACCTCCTGAATGACAGTAGCTTCCAGTCAGTCCCTTAAAGTTTGGACTGTTATACATTAAAATACAGTAGCTGAATAAACAGTACCTCATCACGGCTAAAATTTATTTACAATCCATTAACTATCATATCCATTCTTCATGTCCATTTAATCTGATTACATTTGGAATGTTGGCTTAAAATTTTTGCATTCATACAATTAATATGGCTTTTGGAAAGATCTTTCCTTCCAACCATAATAGCATTTGATGCAAAGCATTTCTTAATATTTGACAGCAAATGTCAGTGATACATATGTGACAAATTGCTTTAACAGACAATTTTATCATACCATCAAGTCATTGAGCTTTCAAAATCTGTTTATCCCAAAACCGCTTTAGCAGTAGGTAGTCACAACATAACAACTAGGTGAATAGGTACTGTCCCAAGAAACTTGATATTAATTCTGTAAAAAAATTCTTTTATGTGTATGCAATGAAGTTGAATACTTGATACTGAACATAACTGGAATTTCAAGGAAGTTTGAGGTTGAAATAAGGTTTAAAAATCATCTCACACTTAAAATATTTTACAGCCCTTAATATATGAGAGAATATTAGGGAAAAATAAACTGATTATGTACTGAGAATACATTAACCAAAATAATGCTGTGCATTGCTTTATAAAAGAAATGTTTTACATCAATATAGATATGTCAAAGTCATTGTTAACATAAGGCATGGAAGTCCTATACAGGCAGGAAGCAATTAGAATTTTTAGATGATATCATGATAAATCATGTGCACATACTTAAAATGGAGTCATATACTGTTGAAGGGTACCTGCTTACCCATTGAACAAACTTGAATCATATGAAGTCAGGATTTAAATTGGAAGGATGAAATCTAGGCTGGGAAAAAGAAAGACCAAAGGTATTTTTTGACTAAAAATTCATTTAAGATAGAATCCTCGGAATAATTTGAAAATAATTAATGTTTTTACTAAAAAAATTAGTGAACTTCAGCGTGGTATGAAGAATATTATCTTAAATAAATTAGAGAGAAAACACAAAGTTGGGAGAGCTACCAGTCTTATATGGGAGAATGAGCAGGGTGATGAGAAGAGAGGTGTGAGAGAAGGAAATAAGTTTTGCCAAGGAATCCAATGAGAAAAGAAGAGAACAATCATTTAAGGGATGATCCATCGAGGGTGGGAATACAAGGAAAAGCCAACCACATTCTGTGCCATCAGAAATGCCAAGTATAGATGCTGTATTTAAATAAGACCTCATACAACTTGTAAGCTAATGAGCTGTTGAAAGGGACATTACATGAAATGATGACACAATTAATTGCCATGATTTGGAACTTGAAGAAGAAATTATTTGAAGAAGGTGAATTATTCACCTGTTCTTCACTTTCAGAGTACTGATTTCCTTTGTGGTAATTTTTCATAAATTCAGGATTTACTGTCATATATAACTTAGTATATCCTGAGGAAGTTGTGTCATAGTTACTTTTTGAAAAAATGACTAAATTATGTAGTCATTAGAGATGATCTTAAATTTAGTATCTCATAATCATCATTTCAAAAAATGTTTTCCTTGCACTGAAAAATTGTTAAGTTTCGGTTCCTAAATATTGCGTGCCCGAACATATGTCAGGAGGATGGTGGTTACATGGAAAAAATATTGTCATCGTAAATACCAAGAATATCACATAATGTAAAACTCATCAACTCCCATTATCTCCAGTTACAGTTAACGGAACATGTGAATTCCAATGACAGTGGACATTTTTGTGACTTTTGGCATTGCATCGCAATACTAAATATTCTGAGGAACAATAGGCTTTTTTATTAATTGTTAACACTATGATTTATTTTTAAGATTGGAAAATGTAAAAGGAAAAAATTGGTGAAGAGGGTAGGTATTCATAAATGATGCGGTAATGAGGAATTAGCATGTATGAAAAAAGCATGCTTGAGTGGAAGAATAGGAACTCTGGATGCCAGTTTTCACCCATCTTTAGTTACCTTGTTTGGAAAAATATGACCTAAAAATATTTGGCCCCAAAGTGCTTTTTAGGCATTTCACTGCCTGAGGTAAATAGATGTTGTGAACACAACCTACTCTAATGATGACTACAGCTCTGCATTCTACCATATAATCAAGTTCCATGTTATACTTTACACTAATTTTAGAGGCTTGACAAATGGTTCGGTGATAGTAACCCATTATGGAACACATGGTACTCATTCCTTTCATTTGAATACCAAATGGTAAAATGACATTTTCCATATAGTTAACAAGACATATGATAATTACTTACACTCAAAATTAATTTTTACATATTTTTCCATGTACATATATATATATATACAAATAAGTATGGCACACTTTTTATTTTCTGAACGACAAGCAGCAACAAGTAAGGGCAGCAAGGTATTTACTACTTCAAAAGCATCTGCCTCACAGAAGAACTCAAGGAAAAAGTCAAAGAGTAAGATTACCCCAAGGATACATTATAGTCTCCTGAGAGGAATCTGTTTCACTATATTTACATTTATGTAAGTGTATACTGTCCCCCTGGAGATTCAGAATATCAGTCTTGTTGAAAAATATCTGAATTCGACATTTGAATAGGTATCTTTATCGCATCAGTTGAAAATTACATGATTTAATACATTATCTTAACAAGTCAACGCAATATTGTATTTTTATCCCATAATATTGAAAAGTTAGTACCTATATTTTCTTTCAACTAGGTCTCTCTGCACATTTACGGACACCTAGGATGGTTTTGTTTTCATTTGACATATTGTCACCTTTTCAACATCAACTATCAATAAAAATCATTGGCCTCTATATTTTTATTTGTATTTCACTATTTTATTTTATTACTGCACTTACATGAATGATATGCAGAAAATCTGCATAGTGTAGCATATTGATATGTTTGCAAAAGATATACCATGATTACCCATTATTAGAATCCTTTCATTCAGCAACAAAAAGTAAATTTGTAACAGTATATTTGGTTGGTCAATGCGACCTTTCAGTGGGGATAAATATTAGTAACTTCTTTGTTCTTACATTGCATTTATTGTGTGATCCTCACTTTCATATTGTATTGACTCAGCGACTTGAAATTATAATTGAAAGAAATTGGATGTCCTTATTTGTTACTGTGGCCAAAAGGCAGCATCCTTTCCTTAAATTCTGCAAACTGTTCCACCTTCAAGTGGGTACCTCATATTTGAACCATTCATTTTTTTTAGAAACAGAGTCATTTAGGGGTTTGTGCCACAAAACATTTTACTTAAAAAACTTTTAATTTCTGAAATGTACATTGAGGTACAAAAAGTTTCCTTTCCTCTACCAACCTTTATCACTATCTTGATTCTTGCAAAAATAAACCCATTTTTGGAGTTACTATTTGGGCAGGTATAAACTGATCCATGCACTATATTTTCTCTTCTCATTTGCAACTAAAAATCAAAATCAGTCAAAACTATTCTTTAAGTTGCTTTCTGGGTGCCAATTTCGTCACTCAATCATCAATTTCCACTGGGCCATGATTCATCTAAAGCCACTTCCGTAAGCTACCATTGAATCTGATTGTTAATGGGCTTGGGACCAAGACTTTCACAAGGCTTTTGATGATCAAAGAAGAGAAAAAGATTCAAATAGTAGAAAAATAATCAAATATTTCAAAATGAGATGCCAGATGTCTCTCTTTTCAAGGACATCCACTTAATATGTACGTATGTTATTCACATGTCATTACTAATGATTTCCTGGACTTGAAATTAACATTTTATAAATAAGAAAAACCATCTCCCCAAGCTTTAAACCTGACTAAATCATTCTTAAAATATTATCTAGGGAAACATTTAAAAGTCAATTAATTGTACCAATGCTTGAAACTGCATGCTGTGCTAAACATTCACTGACAATAATCTCAGCATGTACCTACAAATGACTGTATGTTTTAAACACAGCTTCCAGAATGCAGTAATTGCCGATATCAGAGGAATCGAAAGATTAGAGAAGAAGCATATTGAGTTCTTAAAATGATGATAGTGACTCATCACATTCTAAAATGAGCAATTTGGAGCATTAATGAAAAAAGACTAAAAAAACATTATCAGGGGAATTAAATAAACAAGGAGAAATCAAGTTAATGAATTTGAGATGTGATAAACTTTTTTTAAATTGCAGGTACATATCTCCATATATGTACTTGTAATCAGCTGGTAGCGATATTTTTCATCATGTAAAGATTAAGTATAACTGCACATTCTCAAGACTATCACAATAGCTTTAATGAAATAGATGGCACATACCATATTTTTCAAATTGTTACCCATTCAATTGGATATTTAAATACAATTTCATGGATTTGAAAGTGAGCAATTGAAAAATCATATTGACCAGGATATGAACTGGGTCCCCTGGGTTTCTGGCTCAGTACTTAAGTGTATTATGCACTTAACCATGCATTTATAAGGACTATTTAAAAAGATAACATTTCCTACAACTTCACATACATATCATATATATATTTTCATTATAATGGCATACTGATGATGAATTCATAATGCAGTGATGAATGAACACAAAGTGACTAACAGAAGTCTAGCAAAAATGGTGAAATGAGGATTATATTAATTATTTTAGTTCTCTTTGTTATTTCTATGTTTAAATGGAGGAGTTAAGCAAATTTTCAGGGGATTGCTTGAATATTTCCCAAATTATAATTTTATTAATTTCAATTATAATTCAATGCACAAAGTGTAAATACAGAATCTACTATTTCGAAAATTTCAGACAAGATGCAACTTTCCCTCTACAATTAACAGCATCTAGTGTAGCCTCTGAATCATTCAACAAAAATTTCATACAAAAAAATATGAAAATAATAAGACCTAAGACCCTACAATATCACAGACAAATAACATGCCCAAGAATATTTATTGTTTCATGCCAGCTGACGGCTTCCATTTTTAAAAACAAAGGAAATTTTTACATTTATTCGCAAAGATGGAGTCATTCACAAAACTTGAATGACAATATTCATTAACTTGATGTATGGTGTAGAAATGTAAAACTTTTGAGTTATATGCCAACCTTCTCTTAATCGAAAGCATTTTCAGAATTTCTAATTTCCTCTCAGGAAAATATTAAAGCCTAAAATTTAGCTAAAATTTTTCCATCTACAGGGGGATTTATCATCATCATAAACTATGAAAAAGCCAAAAAGGAACTAAAATTGCATTTCTTAGAACCATTGCCACAAGAGGATGAGTCATTTGTCAAAAAATATCCTGAATTACCCTTTACTCCATCACTGTGAATAAGGTATCTTTAGTTTCTGTCATTGCTTTTCAGTAATCTAACAGGTCAGAATATACAATGGAATAAAAATGGCACATCTCTTGTGCTAAATCACAAAAATAGTAATGCATGATGCAGCCAGTACTGTCAGGATGCATGAGTAAAAAAAATCAGGACCATAATTGGGTCCCAGCAAAGTTTTTTGTCCAGCATTCAACCTGATTCACTTAAGCATCCGTTAGGTCTTCTTGTTGGCACTGTTCAATGATATCATGGGTATAAAAAAAGCAAGAGAGCAGCATTAGAAGCACACCTGGCCACTTGATGAATTCACACTGTTTCCTACCCACAGGCACACACACACACACACACAGATTCATGCACACTTTTGAAAAGCTACCATGTAAGAGACAGGGCAATTAGGCAGATAGGGAGGAAGGGGCTATGTGGGAAGAAGAGCTTTCTTCTTGTCCCGAGCTCAAACTCCTTTCCTTTCCCCCTTCCTGTCCTCCTCAGTCACTGTAATCACCACTGCTGAACTTGACGTTAAGACCCCTTGGTTCCCCCTGTGCCACAGTCTGTTGTTTAAGTTCTGCAGCCTTGATAGGATCCCCCCAGGCCTCCTCAACTTTGAAATCCCATTCCTCCCATTAGCTGCTGCATTGCCGTTCCTTCCTGCTGCGGGGGGCATGAACTCATCCGTTGAGGTCTTCCCTACCTCTCCCACAAGGGGTGTTGAATCTTCCCTCGTGATTGATGAAGAGGGAGTACCAATTGAGCCACTGGCAAGGGGAGTGGAAGAACTTGAGGTTACTGAGCCAGTGGCAGCATGATTGCTTGAGGGTTTTTTCCCCCGACCTCCCATTGACCTCGTTCTGAAAAATCCTGCTGCTGCCTGACTCACCTAGACATGGGAGAAATTTTTTAATGCGACATTTTTTACTCACATTAGTTTTATATTTTCAATCCACAATTAAGTTGTTCATTTTAGTACCTTCTGATGTGCCTTCATGCAAGGCACACATGCACGCAATTGTGCAAATAATTATTTGCTTTTTTTCCAAAGATATGCATCCAAGAATTACTTTACATGTGGATGTATGAACATGCCGTAAATTCATTGGAAAGAATCCTTTCTCACTTCATGTGAAAAATTATGAATGTAGTTATTAAACAAGTGCACAACCATTTTTTTATGCAAAAAATTTATAAATGTGTCTAATTTTAATCATCATCAAAAGATTTACCTTAAAAAAATATATTGGTCTGTTAAGAACCCAGACATCCAAGTGCACTAGAAGAATAAATTTGGGGCTGGCATAAGAGCTTTGAAATGGATCTGATTACCTTATTTTCACTGGCAACATAGGCTGAGGAATGCCGCTTAAGTCTTGACTGGCCTCCTCCATTGCGATCATCGGTGGGAACTGAGAGAAGGTCCTGTCCTCCAGAGGGACTCCTGCGCACCAAGCGAAGTGATAAAGTAGTTGTGGACATCCTGTGGTGGGAGAAGAGAACTTTCAGGAAACCCAGATTAATAAAATGCAGGGGAATGAAAAGATGATCAGAGCATTTAGAACTGAAGCCAGAGAAAAGGACTGTGATGACTTGAATTGCCAAGATCTCTTCTCATGGGCCCTATGGCCGATATATTAGTTGAATAGGTTAGATGAAACATTTTTATATTATGGCAATGTTAATGAAGTCATATGCCTCTTTTAAAACATGCATTCAAATGTATTTAATCCATGTTAAAGAGTGAAAGGCCAAGAGCACATTTAGTCAAGAGCATGCCTTGTTTTTTTAGCAGACAAAAATGAAGAAGAGCACATCAAATATTTTTTACAGTCATTTTATTAATATAAAACTTTTTATTTGAATGGTTTACTTTACAAAATGGATCTGAATGATTTAAATGGCCAAATTTAGGATGAGAGCATCATGCACATAATGAAAAGTTTTCTTTCATTTCAGAAAAAGTGAATTTATAAAGTTATGAAAATAACAGTAAAAATTTCTCTTCCCAAAACCAGGAAATGGCAGGACTACTAAATAATCACAGTTAAAGCAAAGAATATAGTGGTTAGCTAAGAATATTTATGGCACACATAGGTATTCTATAAGCATAATCACATAGAAGGCAAATAATTTTGTTTTTTTAATGATAGAATTTTAGTTTAAAGAATGAGGGAAGGAGAAAAGCGTCTATTGTATCAATCCACAATGTACCAAACTTAAATTTAACAGAGAAGAAATGTGTTATTTGAAAATGTATCAGTTTAGGCACCACAAAGCAATCACTCAAACCACCCATCGTACTTAGTTACGTGCATAAACATGTTACTGTCAATGAGATGAATATCTACATGTATGGCAAAAAATTGGAAATGTTAGAGTGCATGGGGCAGACAACCAGAAAGCAAAGTGTCAATGAAAGAAAAAGGAAAATTTCTGTCTAATGATGGTGGGGTGCAGGCAGAGTTCTTTGTAACCTGTGCATTTTATTTAATTGATGTTGGAGGATTATCATACTACTGTTCTTCTAATTTGGTCACACTAACCCAACACAATGTTACTGCTAGCTCAAAGCATGAATAATTAGAGTTGCGTTACAATATTCATGATTCTTGTTGCATTGAAAATAGTAGATGTCCAGTGAAAACATTTTGTGAATCCATGTAGACTTGACTTGAAATCCACCAAGGGGTGTGAGTAATTGGTGGAGGTGGATATATTTTTAATTTCCACCAATAACTTACCCAGAGTGGAATTAAGGTGGAACAGAAGTGGAAATAGAAACTTTCTGAGAGTGTAGGACAATTATACACTTTGAGCATGGAAGTATGTACTTAAAAAAAGTAGGGTTGACACTTTTTTCTGTTTAATTTCTACCTCAATAGGCAAAAGTTTTTCATATTCGTATCTGTCCATGTAAAAATCTAATGTGAAAATAATGCAGATTCCACATTTTCCAAATTTCCATATGGTATTTAGGTAGATCATCCAACAAAATTATCTGAATTAAAATTAGATCTTCACTGCATTTCCACATAAGATCCACATGCATTATTTTAAGAAATTATTGATTATAATTAATTATCATGATAGTGTTGAAAAATGTATGACTTCATGAGCGGTATATTTGTCATTAACTTGACATTATGAAAACAAATTGATCTTTCTTTTTGCCTTAAAAAACCATAAACACAGTAATCAACCCGAAGGTCGGCTTAGTAGGTGATGGTAGAGCTCACCCATGTACCAAGCCTGATGGCATGTGAATATTCACACATCAGGTTAGGGGGGCCAGTTCCTTTCCCTGTGCCGGTTATGGTTTCCCAGGAAGATCTGGTACTTGAAAAATCAACTAGCTTGGGTGGAGCTGCAGGTGCCCAGAGTGTCTCGCCCGGGAAATTGAACCCGGGACCCTCCGGTCAGTAGTCCAACGCTCTACCCACTGGACCACCGCGACCCAGCAAATAATCAAGAACTGATGGTTAGTTGTTAAGCCGCAGCTCAAAATAATTATGGCACTGGATACCAAATATGCAATAGATGCCTTTAATTTATTTGGCCCGTTACCAATTCACTTGCTGTCAGAGAGAAGGGAAGGAGTATCTAGCTAATGAAGGGTAATACTAAATGGTGTCATCATTAGCCATTTGAGTCTGTACATTCCTAATGGAAACGTAAAAACTCCATATTGTAATCTATTATTTAATTTCTTCAATACCTTCCCTTCGGTATACCTATCTGTATGACCAATAGACCACATACTAAGAAATGAAGACTGACAAAAACCATATAAAAATAAATTTATTCTTGCTGAAAGAAGCCATGGAATCTTCAAGGAAATACTAACACCATTTAAGGGCAGTATGTCTTGTTTATTGGTGATTGAACTTCCAAGGTTGGATGAATGAATTGAATATTTTTAAGGTGAAAGACGATGAGTTTATTGATTTTATCCACATTTGAGCACCATATAGAATGTTTTTACCCTTTTTTCCTAAAATATATTTTGTGTTTGAATTAAACATTAGCAAAAGGTATTAGTTACATTAATTTACAGTAAAATTTGATAGGACCCACCAAGTCATGAAGATGAGACTACTGGTAGAATTATAGAAGGAAAGATTAGTGGGAAAAGAGAGGGAAAGGCATGCTGACATGTATCAAGAAAGGAAGGATGCATAAAGAAATGAAGCTGGATACAAGAATGAAGTGTTTGGTGATATAAATTTATTGAAACCTATCCGAAGAAGAATCACTACTGATGATGATGTTGCATTCCTGATTCCCGATTAATCCCTGGTAATAGAAATATTTTAGATATGACTGGTGCTAGATCAGGCCCGTTATGGAGGGTTCTCTTGGATTTGTTCAAGATGAGAATTTTTTATTGTGAGATAATTTAGAAGGTATTTTATATTTTGTCTTAAAAAATATTAATTATAACGGTAAACTTACCTTCAATCTTAATAAAAACCTAAGATAATTATTTCTACTCATTTAATTGATTGCTGCTCATTTAATCATAGATTTAAGTGAGCTTTTTTTTATGAATAATCATTGCGGTATATATATTTTGAATTTAGATTTTTATTGGTACTGTAGCAAGACATTTTGAAGAAATAGATGACTTCTCTCATTGTCATTAGTACCCTAAACTACAGTTGATCATTGGTGGCATAGAAAGGAGGGAATGTGGATAAGTAAGGGGGAAGAGTCATGAACCATTAAAATAATGTTAACACCAGCGTTGTAAAGTTTAAAAGATGGTAAATAAATTTATGGCATGGATATTTATTTAACTAATCGAGTTCTCCTGTAGACTTTGTAACGAGTGTCTTGTTTTCAACTTTCCTGTTAACATTACCCCCATCTCTCCCTGATATGGCATTCCTAGAGGAAAGAATAATTTTATGGCAAACTATTTTTGTAGGCCACAGAATAAGTGATGGCTTAAAATTTCATTCAAAGTATATTTTGAGTAATCCATGCTAAAAAACTTCCTTGAATTGTGGCCAGAGACTATCTTAAGAATATATAATGGCCATTATTGCTTACTAAACAGTTATGAAACCACGAAGTTTTATTCTATTATTATTTAATTAATTTTCCATTTGGCTGACTGTGGATCACATTAATTCAAATCAAAATTTTCCAGCCTTGAAGATCTTTGCCCAGCAGTCCATCATTCTCTTACTCCATGCTCTTGCCCACTACTTGGTCTATGGTGTTTGGGTACTGGATTTCATTCTATCTTGGAAACCATTGCTGGTCTCAATTTTGGATTCGAAAGCTTTTCCATTTCACATCCCTGTTTCCTGCACACCAATTTCCTTCCTACATCTTCTAGCTCTTGAAGTTGGCATGCATTTGTTTTCTTATTCCCAAAGAATTTAAATTTGGTATAGAGTGTTGATATATAAGATATATAAGACTAACCAAATGAAAATTTGGATAGGTCCATTAAGTAGATGTATCTGAAAAATATAGCTCTTCTTTTTGTGATAGTGTCTGAGATCTTTTCCACCTTATTGTATAGTTCTTGGTTCCCTTGTATTCTATATGAGCAATTTTTTAATCTTCAAAGTCCCAGTATCTTTCTCAACATTTTTCTCTCTGCTAATTCCAACCACTTACCCAATCCTGTCATTATCAAGGTCAGAAATTTGGTTGCATACAAGGCTTCAGGGTGAATAACTGTTTGGTAATGTTTTGATTTTGAGTTGATAGATTTTTCATGTTGTACATAGGTATTCATGGTAAGTTGGTATTCCAAGGTCATCGTATTTATTTATGAATTGATCACCATTTTTTCCTACAGATTATTCCCAATCCATTCTTCAAGGTATTTAAATTTCCCCACTTTCTGGATTTTTTTCCATTCTAGCCTCATCCATTATTTCTTACTAGACAGTAATGAAACCACGAGGTTTTATTCTATTGTTGTTATTTATTTTTCCATTTGGCCAAACATTGTTGCAATGCTGATTCTGAAATATCTGTCTTCTTGAAAGAGATCTGTAAACATGCTTAAATTCCATTTCCACAGTTTGGTCATCTGTATCGGTGCTTCTTGTAATGAATCTGACATGATCACACAGCCATTTGCAAATGCCTGGAAATCTATCTGTTCCTCTACAATTAATTCTTACAGCCCTTTTCAATCCTACCTATTATTTATATTTCCCAGTGACATCCTCTAATCCCCTTGTCAAGTACAAAGCTAAAGAGTAGAGGGGAGAGCCCATATCTTTGACTCCTATTTTAGCCTCAAAATATTTTGATTGTGTTCCTCTGAAGTTGATCTTGGGTGTCATGTTGTCACCATCTGTTTGATCAGCTCTCTAGTTCACCTTTCTAAACCCTTCTCTTACAGACTTGGATCAGCATCTCTCTACTCAACCATTTGAAATCCATGGAAAAGAGAATGTCCATGTGTTTATAGATCCTCTGCATTTGAAATGTGAATACCAGATGTGAAGATATATCAATGCCAATCATCATCCTTCTTGGGAACTCTTCCCATACATTACTCAGAATTTGTATAAGCTCAACGATTTCTCTATCATAAGCATACTTCTAGTGTTCAGCAATAATCCCATCTTTTATTGCTTCATTGTTCTTCAAGGTCTTAACCTCTTCATTAGTTAGGGGCCCTGAGTCTGAGTATGGTTCTTCTTGGTGAAAAACAAATCTCTTGAAGGGTGGTTTTTTATTAAGGAGTTTCTAAAAATAGTCTGCGAGGATCTGACTGTTCTCTGTATCAATGCATGCTCTTCTTAGTTCCAGAAGTCCTGTTTGAACTGAGGCAAGTGTTACTTTCCATATAACCTCTTAAAAAGATTCCTGATAGTTTTAGTGATGTTTTTTCTTCAGAAATTTATTTTCAGATTTTCAGGTCCTCTGTGAGAACAACAATCCACCCATATGATGCTCTTATAATGCTCAATCACCATCCGCCAACCATCACACATGCCTCTTTCTTTTCCCCAGACAGACTGTGGCTGTTGCAGTATCAATCAGCACCTTCTCAAATGTATCCCATCCTTAATAATCCTTTTTTTCAATCCTTTCTGAAAATCTCTGCTGGGTCTAAGCATCTTTGTGTCAAACTCATGAAAAAAATTAATGTTATCACAAAGTAAAAAAAATGATTAAGCAGATATGTAGACAGTAATAAATTCTATGAATAGATTGTGAAATAAAATCTATGATTAGATTTTATTACTCTGTGGTCTTTCGTGCAAAGGTAAGGTAATATGGGGTTACATATTAATTTTCATCAAATAATTTATTATGAACGTCTATAATTAATGTTTTAAAAATCTGATGGAATGTTGAAATCAGAACTGCAGAATTAAAAAAATAGTGCAGTAAATAATTTTAATGACTATGCTTTTTAAGATGACCAAAAAAATTAGCAAAAGTTGTTTGCCTTTTGTTAATATAGACATAACTAAATCTCAAAATGATTCAGCTTTATGCCAAAACTTAAAATACTTAAGGCTATGATGAAAGATGAGTGCCTATTTTTAGTGTACCACTTCATTAACCTAAATTTATGTTGACATTTATTAGATGATGAAGTGTATTAAATTAATTTCATATTCCTGTTACAAGTACAGCTATGAACACACAGTTTAATTCTTTGGCTGACGTTGTGCTCAAAAACCAATTCATCTGCTCTTCAATATAGTGGAGGTAATAAAACTGCAGTGGTAATTCAAACGAAAGCATTTTGTGATGTTATGTATTCAGAATGATTTTGTACATTCAGAAAATCCTCCATTAATTTTATAAGCAGTTCTGTTCTGCTCCTTGAGCTCAGAGGATGGTAGATGTAAATAAAACCCTGAGTAAATGTCATGAGTAATATTGCTATTCATATGAGTGTGAGTCCAATCATGAATAGCAGTATTTTTTATTTGAATACTAACATCAAATCCCTGGGTCAAAATCGATTTCAATGAAATGAAGATGACAGGGGAAACTCACTTTGAGGTGGCCTCAGCACCACGGCACTGCGAATCATCAACACTGGAAGTTGCCATATTGTATGAATCGGTGCTTTCCTTCCTCTCCCTTGGCCTGCGGGCTCCACTGTTCCCCCTCCTCCTTCCACCTCTCTTCCGCATCAGTGCACCACCTGAAGAATGTGAAAAATCCTATTTCAATTGCTGCTTTCTGGTAAGCGGAGCATGCTAATTACACCACTGAGACTAGGAATGTGTACGATTACTGGATTATAAAATGTGTATGAATACTGAGATCATTTGTGATATTTAAAAAATGAGTCAGTACATAGTTTCACTGGCAAATCATCCATTTAAATTCTTCAACCCAAAGAATGATTTGACTACAGATTTTCATCCTTCTCAAGCCATTGCTTGTCCTCTAATCCTTAATATCCAAAAGTCTTATTCCCTAATCTATTTGACCCACATATTTATCCTTCAATCTTCCTCATGGGCCTCTTCCTTCTACATCTGTTTTATGTGTTACTAAAGTCCATTGTATCTTAAGGGCTGCCAAATCCATCCACTTTTCTGGAGAGTGTCCCATTCATTTATGACTTTATATAGGTGATACAGACATAAAAAGTAAACCACATTTAAGGCTGAGTGCAACAGCCTGCTTTAATTTATGCCTCTATTTCAATTCTCTCAATATTTGGACATGGGCACCATCTAAATACAAATAACTGTTTGAGAGTAGAGCCCTTCTTTGAGAACAAGCTAGTGTACTTTTCTCCATATTAACCATGTCTGCATCAATGTTGTTCTAATTAATCTCATACATGTTCTCAGCAACATGTAAATGCATTCATCAAACATTTTACATGGTTCATATTTGCATTTGCTCTTGGACAAGAAATCATCATATCCATTTGTCTCATTGACCAGATCTACTAAGACTGAGAGCATTTATATCAACTTATTTATATTAAATTATTTATTTCGATTTATAGCAGATGCTCAAAGATCCAACTTTATTGTTGCCAATGTTCAAATAATACTGTTAGAATGATGTGACAGCTGACTGATTTGGATTGGAGTAAGAGAATTTGCATTCTAATTATTATTATTAAGAGTAGTTTACTGATCAAGGAAGGCTTTTGTCAAATCCACTACCCAAGAACTGCTACTTTTCTAAGCCCCAACCAACACAACACTAAATGAAAATACTCCTGGATTACAATAAACCTCCATATGTGTTTCCTGCCTCCCTTCATTCTGTCCAACATGCCATTTCTACTCTATACTTTTGTTTGACCAGCAATCTTTCCTCTATAACAGCTTTCAATGTTCCAACACCAATGAAAGCTCCTATTTTTCAGGCTACTTTGAATTTCTCTCACTAACCTTCTCTCCTTCCCTACTATGCCCAGAATTTATTCCTTTTTCTTTCCATCCTCCTCCATGCTCACATCTTGAAAAGCCTCCAATTCATGATTATTCTCTTGCTTTTAAGACCAAGTATCAAAGCTGAACAACACTATGGCTATATTAATGTTTTCACTGGCCTTTTCTTGACATATTTACTTACGGTCTATGTTGGCAGCTCTCCTCTCTCTGTAAAATCTTCCTTACCTTATTTAATTCTTCTTTAAATGTCCATATTACTTTGCTCACTTCTTCTAAAACAATTCCTAAATAACTGCTCTACCTGGGATAGTTTATGCTCCCTAGCTTTCATGTTTATCTTAGCCTTCCCATTTCTTTAGAACCACTTGCCTTAATGTTTTCCTCATTAATTCTCATCGCATACCTATTACACTGATTCCATATACATTCCAATAAAATATATTTTTCGATCAAGCAGTTTCTACATTGATTTTAAAATGTGGAGCTACTATTGTAAAGGGTAGTAAATATTCCTTTGTTCACTTGATCCATATATTATTCCAGATTTTAGACACGGCATTAAATTGGTTTAATGAGCACCTCAGAAGGAATGTAACTCAGGGATCCAGATGCCCTGATCTACCTTGGTCACCTGCCCAATTTGATCAATGTCAATTTTTGATCAGTGAAACAAACCTTCATGGACGCTCTCCCTGATTGATGTCCTCCTTCGGGTGGATGCCATATACCTCCAGCTCTTGGCCCAGCATGGAGCAAAAGTCCTCACAAAGGTCCTCCTGTATTTCCCAGAAAGGGCACAGTAGAGGAGGAAGTTTGAGGCAGCATTGATGGCCACCAGGAGATTGAAGAAGTTCCCAAGGCTTCGGAGGAGGGCATCCTTGGCTTCTGAAGCCTTCTCCTTGGGTGCAAATGTGTGGTAAATGAGCATCAATGCCGTGGGTAGCTGGCACACGACAAACAGGATTACTACAGCAATGAGTGTGATGGTGATCTTGTTCTCTTGAGTCTGTGATGCCTCTGACTGCTCCCCAGCCTAGAAAGGAATGTGTTGGATCAGGAGTGTTCACAAATTTTGAGAAAAGTTTCAAGTCACTGTATATCATACACTGAATGTGTACAGTTTCATATTTTGTATTCATATTGTTCTTTTGATTTATCTCATTGAAGTGAAAGGCCTGTCGGTTATTAGCCTATTATAGAGTTCCTTTAAGAGAGAGCCTTCTTCAGAGTTGTTAGAATATTCTAAGCAGCCATTCACTCAAATAGAAAAATATAGTAATCGATAAGGAGGTTCGTTTTTGTAGGCTGGGATATAATTCACCAAATTAAAGTTATGCAAAGGCATGTGAAAATCACGCATTCAGGGCTGAAGGGGGCAGCTCATTTTCCTGTGTCACCTGCAGTTACTCAGAATGACACCTAGCTTAGATTTCCTACATAGCCTATCAAGGTGATGTGGTCTAGTGGGTGGAGCACTCAACCACTGCCCAGAGCTTCCTGGGTGATGCTATTGATGAAAACCCATTTAAAAATGTATCATCTGTTTCTGTGTTTTTGTCTTGGCTACTAGTGCTAATTCCATTTACCCATTCCATTTATATATATATATATATATATATATATATATATATATATATATATATATATATATATATATATATATATATATATACACACATTTTTGGAAAACCCACAAACGTGTAATGTAAATTCCTGGCTGTTCCTAATTCCTCTTGAGAAAGGTGGTTGGACCACCGAAAATTCGAGAACCAGTGAGTCCCTCTTTTGTGTGTTTTGGTTTCTGTGTTTGTTATGACTATCAGTGAATTTATATATATATATATATATATATATATATATATATATATATATATAACTTTTGGACGGCACAATATAACACAGAATAAAACAGATAACACGTAAAAGGACACTCACACTGTAGATGATTTGAGCTTTCGGCCTACTCCGAGGCCTTCTTCAGGTCAGTCTGACCTGAAGAAGGCCTCGGACCCTCTGACCCTCTTTCAATTTGTACCACGTTTCTCCCTGGCCTAGAATCTCTGCGTTCTATCCTAAAGGACCTCTATCCTATCCTCAAAAACTACAATTCCATCACCAACCTTTTCCCCAAATGCCCCTCTGTCACTTTCAAACTATCTATCTTAGCCAATCTATCAGATCTTCTAAAATCTACCAATCCACTTCTTAAATCCTCGCCCCGTTCCAAAATCACTCCCAGACCCTGCAATAAACCTAGATGCAAAACATGTCCTATTTTCCTAACCAGAATCCCATCCCTCTCCCACCCGCTCTTTAACTCTCTCCCACCAATTCCCTACTCCTCGTGTACCTCCAGCAATGTTGTCTACCTACTCAAGTGCCAACTTTGCCCTGCCTATTACATTGGACAGTGTACCACACCCCTTAATATTAGAATCAATAATCATCGAGCCTCATGCGACAATTCCTCCCTTATTGGTATGCTCCCAATCCCCAAACATGCCTCCGAACACAACACTGCCTTTGACCAATGTTTTAAAGTATCCGTCTTAGCATCCCTCCCACACTCAGACCCTCCACTGAAACTCAAAACATTAGAGCTAGCTTTCATCTGGCTCTTGGATTCCTGGAATCGCCCAGGTATTAATATTAGACATCAATTGCCCCCTTTATGCATATAATTTCATCCCCCTCCGCCCCCAACAATTTCCATATCATCCCCACCTTTTTTAAAATTCCTGCACCATACACTACCCCTCCAAACCCCTCACCTCGAATGCCTCCCCCCCCTTTTTCCCCCTTTTTCCTTTCTTTTCCCCTCTTTTCCCCCATTTTCCCCCTTCTCCTTCCTACCACTGCTTTCGGGCCCTCCTCTGCCTCAGTTCTGTTCCTAATTCCTCTTGAGAAAGGTGGTTGCACCACCGAAAATTCGAGAACTAGTGAGTCCCTTTTTTATATGTTTTAGTTTCTGTGTTTGCTATGACTATTTAGTGAATTCACATTATATATATATATATATATATATATATATATATATATATATATATATATATATAGGTAATTTTAGTAGTGTCCAATAGTTACATCAGGAAATAAGAAAAAAATGGTAGCACAATATCTGGAAATCCATTTTAACCTTGAAAACCAGGAAAATCCAGGAATGAAAAACCATCTAAATGCTGTCTTCCCCGGTACATTTTTTGCAAGACCATGACTTTATTCTCGCGTATTAGTTTTCATGGATCTTACCAAAAACTACCAATAATATACCTCAGTGTACTTTGTATATTAATAATGCAATATCTACAAACATTTTTTTCATCCTTTCAGCTTTCAGTTCCATTGAGAACTTGAAAACAGTAGAATTCAAGAGTGCATCTTCTTATTTCAGGACCGCGCGCTAAAGTGCGCTTCTTCAGTGCCGACTTCCATAGCAATCCGCACTTGTAAAATGCGCTCGTTTTCACCTATTTAAGGGCTACGGCCGGCAGTAAGTGTCGGAAAATGCAATTAGCCGCGGCCGTAAAGGGACTCAACGGACATCCGCAGTCATAAGACCCTTCCACTATTACTGTGCGGGAGCTCAGCTTTGAGATTAATAAAAAGTTTCGGGAACTACCGGATAGGCCCGGGGGGAACCGCATTCTTAACTATGCTAATAAGAGCCCTCCAGGGTGAAAGTTTGGGTCTAGACCCACCTTACGATCTCCGACGTTCCGAGTTTTACTATATCGGGTTCAGCACTTATATGCGTCTAGATTTGGGTCATCAAATAACAGCTCGTGGCACAAAGGATCATGGACAAAATCACGAGTGTGTGTATGTGTATCATTTTAAACCAGTCAGGAAATGTAAAAAAATGTGAAAACGACAAAGAAGAAAGAAAGAAATGATTGCATAAATACAAATTTTTCGCCGAGGTTTATTATGAATTAATCCTTAATAGAAGGACAGGAATGAAATTGGTATGCACAGTTTTGACATAACTAGAAAAAATCATTCAGTTTTTTATAATATATGCCTAGAGTAAAAATCATACTTTGAAAAAATATGACCTACTTAGAAGATAAATGGAATGAAAAACATGCGAGGGGTTGTTTCACCTTATTTAGAGCACATAAACAGTCGCAGCGGATAACTTGGGATAGCGTAGGATTGAAAATCTACGAGAATCTCATAAATACTCTTAACATCCGGTAGAGTTTCGGTAATATTTTTCCATATTCCATTGAATGATTATCCGTGTATTGTATAGAACTGAAATCTTAATACTCGACATACATTTGCCACTCAGAGAAGAAAGGGTCAATTATAAAATTATATCTAGTTCAGAGAAGTTCCATTTGATTAATGGCAAATCATTTAGATAAAAAACGTTGAAAAGGTTGTAAAATGTTCTGGAATGGGGACACCGTCATTCACGAAGACAGCAAGCCAAACTAGCATCTTCGGAATATTACGAGGAACACGAGTTTACTTTTGATATCGAGGGTATAGGATTTAGATATGTTTTTTAACCGTTTCTTACGACTGACATTTTTATAAATCAAACCACTTTGCTTTTCCACATAAACTTTTTATTTTCACGACCCAGGTTTCGTTATAGCATAACATCATCAGCATCAAACGTCAGTATGAAGATTTTCCACCAAGTTACGTTTCTTACGAGTTGCTCAGCTCTATCTTAACTTTTTCTATACCTTGTAATGCATTTTAAATAAAAATACTAATCCAGAGTGTTTAGGATTCCCTATGGAATATAAAGAGGAAATATTATCATATTTCTATTTACGAACGAAGGAAATATATACAAAAAATAGATAAATGTACGCACAATGAATTCCGATAATCCACGCGCGCTAGTATGGACTCATACCCTTCTGCAGATGCATTACGCTAATCGGGAAATGAAAAAACAGGGATCAAATACAAATTCCAAACCAATACTTAGAAAAAGTAGGTGAATCGATTTGATTCGTAATGTGGACATAGGGGGGTTACAACTATATCTATAATGCAAAAGCAGGCATGCCACAGTGATGAGCATTTGGAATAGAAAAACAGAAAATTGACACAAGGAATCAGTTGTTCTAATTAAAATTATCTACCTGAGCCAAAAACAAACCTTATCCTAGAGTCGAATCATAGCAATTAAAAACTGGGCCAAATTTTATACTATTTTAATTTGTAGCCTCTATTGGGAGCCTCTAGTTTGCGGCCTCTATCCAGTACGTCGGAGGGGTACTAAACGGAGGGGTCAGGTTCGATTCCGGGCGATGTCTCTGGACATTTTTCTTTACCTTCACCCGTGCACAGTAATTTTTCAGGTGCTAGTTCTTTGAGAAACTATAGACTTCAGGGGTGTTTAAGGCAGGATTTAAGGGTGAACATTAGATTAAGATCTGATAGCGTGAGAACCACTGTTATGTATCTGAAATAATTTATTGAGATAAAACTCATGTAGTGTGTGTCTAGTGTGACTTAGCCAAGAACAAATCACTTTCAAAATTCTATTAATCAATATCCAAAAATAATTCGGAATCGCACGGAGAATAAATTGTGCGGGAGCGTAAGGTAAGAATATTTTTTTAAATTATCTAATTCTACAGTGAGACAATGAATTTGGAAATAGAATTCAAGAATGGTCTATATGAGATACCAGAACAATTTTTAGGTGACTACAAATAGCAGGGGGAAACTTCATGATTATCTTTGTGAATGGGGGCTTAGAGAGGATCATCACCAAAAAAGCTCGCTTCGCCCGAAGGCAGAGTTTGCCTACATTACGGGGAAAGATTTAGCAGTTAAATGGGTCGTCACTACTTACTTTAACATAACATAAATTTTGAAGAGAATGGTAAAATATAACAATCAAATTTTAGACAAACTATTGTATTAACATTTTTTTATTACCAGCATATATGCAAACATTTTTCCTCGTCATAATGAAGTAAGTATTTCATTGTGCAAATGTCGGTTGGCCTTCTATTGATCAAGGAATTTACACACTACACATTGTCGTTCTTCTTTTCTCCCGCACACTTTACTTCAACGTTATTATGAATCTGCAACCACAGACACAGTCATCACATGTGCAAGATACGAAAGCTGTACATTACAGCAATAGTCGGACAGTCGTCATCGTAGCAAGCTACGTAATGGTTTAAATGACATGAATACCCAAATATAATGTGATTATATAAACACTGGTTTAGGACTCATTTTAGCTCATGAAATTCTATCTTAGAGTGACGTTAAGTCTCATAAAGAAGTGAATAGATCTAATACTGAATGATTTCCGGCGCCGGGAAGCGAAAGAGCTAAGGAATACCCGAAACATTTACATTTGAAGAGGAATTTTGCATACACATTCAACGAGGCATCAAATGATAAAAATCGCTCATTACGGAGAAAACAGTGCGCCTCGCATGAAATATTTGACCACAAAAGGGCGCCTGGGGAGAAACCGGACCCTTCCCACACGCATTAATTCTCCCCAAGGGGTGCGAATGAAAGATAACTCGCTACGAATGAAAAACTTGGCGCAGACAACGTTAAATTGTCTCCTCTCACTAATATTTATTAGCTCTAAGGGACAGTTGAAAAAATTTCTTCCTTGGTTCTTTTTTTTTAAACTCCTCGTACTCATCCACGGGATATTATTTACGTTCAGTTTCCGAGCAGACAAATCGGCGAGACGAATAAGCGTTAAGCAAGAAAAGAAACGTAGAATGATTCTCGCGTTTCTCTCAGGTAGTGTCCGTCCTTCCTCCTTTCAGTGAAACTCGTAAAAATCTATTCTGGGAGAGAGCAATGAAAAAAACTCTTCAAGTGTCTTAATCAGAGCTCTAAAACTTTCAGATTTCGGGAAGAAAAGTCGACGCGAATCCTTCAGGGATCGAAGGACTCCGGGCGGTAGGGAAGCGGCACTTCGGGGAATTCATTGCCTCTATTATCTCTCCCCCTTCCCGCCGACACCATCCCAACCATTCATTCCTCCGCATATTAATTCTTAGGCCTTCACTGTCCCCTCTGAGTCAATTATGAGGCCGGTCTAAGTTTCATCCTCCTCCTAATTAAAAAGAAGGGTATACTCGTAAATCCAGCGAAAAAATTCCATCCCTTTCAGTTGGACGCGCATGCCATGGTAAAAATAAATTTTTATACGATAAGAACCTCTGATTCTCTCGTTGTAACGGTTGGTGGGAAGGAAAGGCATTTGACAGCTGACATAGCCGGAATCATTAAGCAGAATTATGCATGAATTCCACGGCTATGCTCGAAGCAATACTCAGGCAGGATTGGGAATAGCTAAAAAATTAAAAATTTACATTTTCGAATGTAGGTTTTCGTGAGTAAGTATTATTCATCGGTAAATACCTGATCTGAAGACGCTGAGAGAACATTCGGTGATTCGTTGCTGATGTAATTATTTTGTCATGTGGTGTTACATGGAATAGTAATTTAAACACGAATTCACACGGTTTAACCTATTCTTAATGATGATGTTTGATTGATAAATCTTATATCCATACTTATTCATTTACAGCTGGACCATGGAATTAATTATTATATAAGCTTAATGTCTGAACATATTGAACTAAACCATAGTCATAAAGCTGCAACGCCAAGGAGGGTTTTTATAGTACTATGTTAGCTAATGAAAACCAGCATATCGCATGCCTCACTTGGGTGGCTTCTATGAGCCTTCTTGTGAAGGCTAACCGATAGAGAATTTTTAATTTGGTAGAGCATACAGTACCTTGAATTAATATGTAGAATACAAATATAGAGTGCAGCTCCCGAAATGGAAAATGGTAAGATGCTCCTGATTAAACTTTGGAATAAAAAATTTTGATATTAAACTCTTATTGATCAAAACGCTATATTATACATTGACTGTATTTGCGATGCATACATTTTTTTAATTCCGCCAATACCAATGCATAAGGCAACCAATTGCAGGAGAGAGAAGGGTTTGTTAGGAAATTAAGTCGGAGGCACATTTATCTGGCGGGTCTCCATATAAATGATCATCTACGGTGGAATTTGCCAGATCAAAGGGGTAACCGGGACGACACACCTGTATTGTGGGTGGCGTTATTCGAGGGGAATAATCTTTCTTGACACAGAGTCGCCGTTGCCTGGGGAACCGCTGAGTGAGATATGGCAGATGCACTCATCTCCGACTCCCGTACGCTAGAATCGTGTATAGATATTACGAGGGAATTGTTAGAAGAGCCATAAAAATTGTTAAATCAGCCAGTGAGTGAGAATGGCAACACATTTTTTTGTAAAAGTTATCGAGAGTAGTAAAATTTGATATAAAAATTCGGTTGGCACACCTGGAAAAACGACATTATTCACATTTTCCTTTGAACTACGTAATTAATACCTTTAATTGCCACAATTTATTACAATACACTCTAGGGAGAAGATTATGGTATTGTGATTGGTGTTGTATTTACTGACAGAACACGTCGAAAGTCCGAGTTCGAATACTGGCAGTGTCGACTTTATCAGTGGAGATCCGATCCATTCAGGAGTTCTGCGTGAAGAATGCTTCAACACAAGTATTCTATTCATTCTCTAGGATTTTGAAGTGATAGAAGTGATTTTTATGGGTTAACATAACGCCTACGCCATGTCTCTACCACTGTCTTACGAAGGTAATCCCAGAAGTACCCGACCCCCTTGAGTATTCATGTCATATGAACCATTAAGTAGCTCGCTGCGACTACCACTGTCCAACTATTCCTGTAATTCACATCTTTAGTACCTCATACATGTGATGAGTGGGTCTCTGGTTGCAGATTCATAATAACGTTGAAGGAAAGTGTGCGGGAGGAAAGAAGAATGACAATATGTAGTGTGGAATTTTATTGATAAATAGAAGACCAACTGACATTTGCACACTGAAATACGAGTGTGCTCCCAAACTTCCACCTCTGTCAATTTACCCTTCTACCCCTTAGTGGCACAAATGACCCCAAAAGCTGATCACTATACAAGGTAATTTACAAGGTTATTTTCGTAAGGATACCTCGGACACTTTTTCCACGAGAAATTTAGGAAGTCTATTGAATATTTTTTCAACACATTTCTTCCAATTTTGGCAATTTACCACATACTCGTACAAGTAGCAGCATAGAATACAGGATGCGTTTCGAAAGTAATGCAATTAAATTTTCTGCGCCACTCCTATTAATTGGAGGGGAATCAAACTACTTGAAGTATGTGGAAGGGGAGGACGCTTAGCTTTGTTGCAAAAGCGGTCTCAGTGCTCTCCAAGCTGCGGAAGCGGCAGGACATCAGTTCATGTAAACTTCTTCGCGCCGATTGTGTCACGAAAAAAATGGAATCGACGATCAAGCAACGTTATGCGATTACTGCATCGTTCACGCAAGATCGTCATTTTAGTAGACTCCTATCGAGTGACTCGGTACATGCACAAAATGTAGTGAACGACTAAACTGTGCTAAACCATCAGATATTGTGTTTGACTGGGAAAATCTGAGAAAACGCCTGCTTCAAAGTATCCGACTACTTGGCAAAAAACGGCATCGAGACGACATCTCAAACCCCTTACAGCCCTCCCGACTTGTCACCAGCAGAGTATTTCCTATTCCCAAAAGTGAAATCCTCCCTTAAAATACCACTATGGGATCTTAAGTGCCATTAAAGAAGCTTGCACTTACCCTTAAGGATCTTCCGGAGTCCACCTACCAGGGAGCCTTCGAGTCGGGGAAAAGCCACTGGAAAAAGTGCGTCGGGGATGTAATCCCCAGTCGCTCAAGGGATGTAATTTGAAAAATTTTAAGGCATTGTAGGAATATTCAAAATAAATATATTTTTCCGAAACTTTTCCCGATAATTTTTATACAAACCTTGTATTGGATTAGATGCGATATGGCTGGATACTCTCCCTGTCATTCGTCCACGTCGTGGGTACGAGCGCGCTGCGACGTACAACCACGCCAGGAAATAATCTTCCTGATACTTTTTATACAAAACTTGTATATCCACAAACGATAAACATGAAGTCAACTCCTCCGAAATGACTAGCAAAATTCATAATATGTTTTGAATGACCAACAGGTTTAGGTTCGCAAAAGAGTTCAGGCCACAGGCATATCAAAAGGTTTAAAAAAACTATTTTAAATTATGGACGAAAAAGTGGGTGTGAAAAAAAATCTCGGCAAGATAGGTGCCACGTTTGCTCTCAGTGGAGAATAAAAGCAATCGTGTGGTCGATTCGGAGGCTGTTTTGGCGGTTTTCTGTTGCAATTCTAACGAGTTCCTGCGTCGATACGTAACTGTGGACGAAACAGACAGTAAAAAAACATGCAAAAAACAAATAAAAAACATACTACTACACTCCAGACACAAAGGAAAAGTCAAAACAGTGGGTTTCTAAAAGCGATTCGGCTCCGAGGAAGGTAAAAACGGTGGAATCGGTCGACAAGGTGTTTTCCACGATTTTTTTGGGGTGCACACAGAATCTTATGCAACGATTATTTGCAAGAAGAACAAACAATAAGAGAAAAATACTATGCATCGTTATTGCATCGGTTGAGCGAAGAAATCAAGAAGAAAGTCCTCATTCGTCAAAGGAAAACATTCTCTTCCATTAAGAAAATACACGGGTGCACTGCGGAGTTTGATTGTGCAAAAATTATGACATTAAAACTCGAAGTTCTGAATTTTTACATTTTGGGCGTCTTGAAAAAAGTTGGAGAAACGCTGTGAAGAGCGTATCGAGCTGAAAGGAGACCATGTTGAAATGAAAAAAAATCTGCCCTGAATAATTTTGGTTTTCTATTTATATTCAATTTTCCAAGAAGAAGTAGGCTAAACTAAACATTAAAATAGGAAGGGAAAGAAATAGAGCAGGTAGAACAGTTTACATATCTCGGAAGTGTTTTGGACCAATACGGTCAAAGTAGTAGGGTCGTAAGGAGAAGATTTGCGCTAGGCAGGGAGGCTTTCACTAGGGGGATGGAAACGTGGCGCGGAAACGTGGTCGCTGAAGCAGGAGGATAGATGTAGACTGGAGGCTTTTGAAATGTGGGTGTGGAGAAGAATGGAGAAGGTGGAATGGACTGAAAGGAAAACAAATGATGAAGTACTGGAGATGGTGGGTGAGGAGAGGGGTTTGTTGAGAGAAATCCTATGGAGACAGGAAAGATGGATGAAAGGCATATTGAGCGGTAGTGGGATGTTGAAGAAGGTAATAGAGGGGAGAATGTTGGGCAAACGAGGAAAGGGCAGGAACAGGATAGGGATGTTGGACGGGGTGAAGGGAGGAAAGAAGTGCGTAGAGATGAAGAGGGACCTGATGTAGAGTATGGTGCTGAATTGTTAGATCTGGATTTTGTTAGGAGTTACAAAATATTTATTTGATAGTTGTTTCCATCCAAAAACCTACCTTAACCGGTAGATTACCTAATAATAAATTTATATTCAAAGAGCTAAATGGACGATCTACTAATCATTCCCAATTCACTTGAAGAGATACGCAAAGATAAAAATAAACGTTTGAAGAATGGAAAGTCCTCCCACAAAATATCATTTGAATAATTGAACAGAAGGGATACAAAATATGCAAAAGAATAGCAATGGTGGAATGAGAAAGAAATCATTTGATGAATTTACTCGGATTAGTACTTGGCACTGGTCTGAAATTGCCAACGGATCCGTGAAAATCGGATTGTTTTCTGTCCGAAAAATTGCGGAAAATGAATGAGAGGCATGGATTATAGACCTATTAATTTTTTAATGAGAGTATAATTCCGCTAAACCTATCGGTTGGATTACTAGTTTAAATGGAAGCATTCAAAATGAACGAAATAAATAGCTATCAGATTATAAAACAATGTTTAGATGGAGCACAAAAAAACCGAACCCTTGTTGATGAATAACTCAGATAAAAAAGACACTTTCGCGATTATTTAAACCAATTACTAAAATTTACCAACTGTGATCTACTAAAACATTTACTGCGATTAATTTAAGTAGAGGCATTAACTTGAGCTTAACGATGACGCATGGGGAAAATTTAATGCCACATTTCATGTTTAAACTAGTCGACTGTAATAAAAGGAAATAAAATTTTAGTTGAACAGGACATGTGAGACTCATCCCGACTCTAAAAAGGGAGAAAAAAAGCAAACAATGGGCGAAAAACACACGCTTAGGAAATAAAATATAAATATGGCAATTCCACAGAATTAAATTTATTTTTCACTCCCAAATTTGAATAGGGATTTTTTTTCTTTGTTTTCACAACCATTCAAGCACTGCTGTTGCATTATCGTGCATACAAACTCAGGTGCGGCGTTGGGCATAGCCTCTCTACGGATGATATCTGGGGTGACATAATACGTATAAGTTGGTTATGTTTTTAATTGATTTACAGAGTTTCCGATACCAAATATGTTCCGCACATTAACTTTCTTTTTTCCTTCATGTCACCCTAAATTCGATTTCCGGATGAAGAATTATTTGAAGTGAGGGATAAAAATTATACTATGCAGTTCACTTAATACGTAGAGTAGTTTTACGTAGTAGTTAGATCATCTAAGAGAAGAGTTTATCGATTCAATTTTGAATTGGTTCCTTTTAATTCTCACAATTATTAGAAATGAATATTCATAGGAAAACAGGAATAAAAAATTCAGAAAACGACAAGCTTGATATAGTATTTCGCATCCTAACACGTCTGTCAAATCAAAACGGTAGGGCACACACTCATTGTTTATTTTCTCATTGAACCTCTGTCAGGTTGCCTAGAGTCCGTGTAGTGTTAGTTAGAGTTGATTTCACAGATTTTTTGAGTTAAACGCAGGGATATTGAATGAACTTTTTCCCAGGAAAGGGGACGCTCTATACCAAATAAGAGGACACGCACATAGATGAACACATAAATATACATGCATATTTTAAATGCATGGAAAACTCGGGACAAAAAACCCAGTCCGGATGCCCACGAGCGCTTTTAAAATGAGGACAGGTCCGGTAAAAAATGGATGCCTGGTAACCCTGCGCTAAGGTTGAAATGCAAATGCACATCAATCAATTTCATACGGACCGTTAGCACATTAGGTTCTCTTTTGCGGGATAACTGACACAAGACGAAAGAAATATTCACCCGAGCTTTGCCAAACGACTTACTTAATTCTATGGGTTGGTTTAATAGAATATATATGTTCATATACGTACATATACTATGTGCATGTATATGCATGTATATATATATATATTCGTCAGAGCTTTGATAAACGACAGGATGAGAAAAATATAAGTATTTGTTAAGAGGCTTTCTTGTATCATCAATGCCATGTGATGTAAAATATCGACAAGGAAAGGATATCAAATCGGAATACCATAATTTCGAGAATTGGTTCGAAGTCCATGCATGTAGAAGTCGATTAATATTTTTCTCACTTACTTACTACCGTCTAAGATTGGTATTTTTAAATGGCCTTGAAAAAATATCCACATTTGTATCTGGGCTATCTAATCTTTTATTCCCGCGGATGGTGTATATGTGGGCTGTATCGATAATCTATTGTTCTGCGTGCTCAAGACAGCTAGCTCCCTGCTAACTTACATAACTCTTACCCAACGCATTTTTGAACGGGACCCTCTTTCGCTCGAAAAGCCTGCTGAAAAAAATCCTATGATCGAAAAGGCACACAAGAAGGAATTGAAACAATAAAAAGTAAGAACCGTAAGAGAGTTTACAGTTCCACTGAATGAAGCACCGCCGGTAGACCTTATTTTTCATAATTTCATTCATTTTTTTATGAAAAGAAAAACCTTTTAGAGGATTCGACAAAATCCCGGGGAATCTCGCCGTTATTTTTTTTCTACCTTTCGTCACTTCCGTCGGTTCAGGTGTAGTAGTAACTCGCACTTTTAATACTCACCCCGAGACTCCATTTCGTTTTATTACATCAGTACACACCCTCTTGTTGGGACGGAATGACACGGACCAAACATCGTCCCCCGGGATTTTCGCGGGGCGAAGGGGAGTGAGACCACGACCCTTCCGCGGCGCCTTGGTGGGGTGATGACGCAGGGGCCAGGGGAAAATGGGACGGGATGACGTAGTACGGACGCGTACGTGCGCGTTTTGGGGTCGGATGGGCTCGGGAAGATCTGGAGAGGGTTGGTTGGGCGACCGGTGTGGGTCGGAGTGGAACAAGATCGCCTCGCCATGGGGTGAGGGGGTTGGGGAGCGGGGGATGGAGACGGATGTCTGAGGCGAGGGGGCGGTAAATACCTTCCGGACGAGCGTCATCCTCCTTCGGGTCCGTCGGCTGGTGTGCACGGCGTGGATGAGGAACGAATTGAAGACGAAAAGCAGGATGAGAGGCAGGAAGACGAACGTGACGCTGGAGAACCAGTAAAAGATGGTCCTGGAACGAAAGAACGCCCGTGAGTTATTTTCTCGGCCCTCTCATCTTGACGCCCCCGGTGAACGTGATACTTGCCAGCATATCAGAAATATATTTAAAATACCTAAGAAGAGGTCCATAAATCACTCTACTCGGAGGAAGGGAGGTTGAAAGTATATGAAAAATTATGACTAGGTTAAATGGGAACACTCCGAGCAGGTGTGGAACCGTGTTTTATTTAAAAAATAACCTTAGTTTCCTCAGGAAGAAAATATGAGACGGGAGGTTGGGAAGAGTATCTTGAGGTGACATATTATTAAAACGATTCAGGATGAAGGGTGTGAAAGTGAGACCCAAAACCAAAAATGACACAATAATATATGACGTAGTTTATGGGGCACTTCTCTGAGAACATATGGAGCATGCTAATACCTTATTCATACGGCGGACTTGAGGCCAAATTACTTCCACGTCTCATTTGGCTATTCTATTTCAACCACTCAATCAATCAGGGTATTCTACCAATTTCAAAGGTACACGTAGGTTTATCGAGGGTGCGTAATGACTATTTTTTTTCTAAGCCTCGCGGGAACATCACATTTTTTCCTTCATTACTTCCGCCTGCCTTCATGCTAAAAACTCTCATGCTCTCTTTCTTCCTCAACTTTGCTTACTCAACGTTCTCCCATCGATCACCGCCTTTAACATACCACTGACTTTCAATATGTCACCGTCTAATTTCTCTGCTTTTCTCGGATTTCCCTGAGTAACTACGTCCTTCCACCTACCCTATTCAAAACCTCAGGGTTTGTCTTCCTCTCTGTACAGCTTATTTTCTCCATTCTTTACCATACCCACATTTCAAAAGCCTCCGATCTACGATAATCCCATTACTTAATAAACCTATGATGAAGATGGACTGACTTCTTGAACGGAAATAGGTTTCAACATACATGGAACAATTTTAAGTTGAATGCACTTAAAAAAAATCAAGATTATAATTTAATTTTTACACTGACCTTTGTTTACAAAATTGTGAAAATTGTGAAACAAACAACCTTAAATTTCAATTAAAAAATAAATGCAGATGTTGGATTAAAGTTAATTTTAAATCAAATTAATGGTAGTATGACAAGTTTCCCATCTATGATGAAGTGATTACTTATCAGAATATCGGGAGCCACCTCAAAAAGGTTTACAAATCTTATTAGAGAGTTTACATGTATACATGTGTGTATATATATTTATATATATATATATATATATATATATAAATAAAACTTTGACAACAACACACAATATACGAACACAAAACAGGAACATTCACACGTTATTTCTTGATAATTTCGACGGAATTGAGCTCCGTCTTCATCAAAAGATGAGCTAGGACTCCTAGCTAATCTTCTGATGAAGACGGGGCTCGATTCCGTCGAAGTGGTCAAGAAATAACGTAGAAGTGTTTCTGTCAAAGTTTTTTATTTAACACTTCCATGTTACTTCGAAGAAAACATTTGTATAAATAAATTAATAAGTATATATTTATATACACACACATATATCATCACATCCCGTAAATTGCCTAAAATTATTTTAGGCCACAGAATACTAAGGTAAACATTAAAAGAGGAGGGAATAAAATAAAGGATTTGGAGAAGTTCACCTGTTTGGACAGTATTTTAAAGGTAAACGAGCATAGAACTGAGGATACCCGGGTTGATTTTGTGGAGAAGAGGAATTTTTTATAATAAAATACTATCTCGAGAAGAAATCCAATAGGCTTTATAAATTAATATGGAGCACGCTAGTTGTCTCGGAGACGGAGTTGTGGCAAAGTAACGAATTTAAACGGAATGATTAGGCCGCAAGAAGGAGTCTGGATTTAAAAATTAACTACCAAATTTCAGGTCTTGCCCGATAGGGGCGAATGACGCGATTTTCAAGCGGAGACCTCCAGATAACGGGATCCAATGGGATACGAATATTTCCCTTCTTTCCAGACGAGAAATTATTACTCGAGTGTCGAAAATTGGTGAGGAAACACCACTGTGTAGTTTCAAAGTCCTCCTCTCCCCCTCTCTTCAGTGGGTCACGCAATCCTTTTAGGGAGCACGTTCTGATTTCGAAGGACAACGCAAGCGGATATCAAAAGAAGAACATTCCGTTACCGTGATGAAAAGTCCTCTTTTCTTAAGTTTTCATAGCACCGAGCGGCACATGAACGGAATTACATCGGACCGAGCTCTACTTCGGAGATTTCCAGGCTTGTGTTAGCCCGAGATGAATATTAAAATCCATACGGAGACTCCTCGCGTACTCCACCGATAATAATAATATTAAACCCGTGACCTCGCGAACAATTGATCCAGGGGATTTGACTTCAGTCCTCGCGATCAAAATAATAAAAGAATTGAGGTATCGGTCGAAATTGAATTTCGTACGAGCCAATCACGAGCGCATTCAATTCTTCCGACTGCATTAACCCTACTTTTGGACGCGAGACCTTTTCTTTCCGCAAATCTCGATGCGATAAAGAGATTTCTGCTGCGACAGCCCCGTGAGGAAGACATTCGACCTCGACCTGAGTGGGTGACGAGTGATGACTAGGGGTTGTAATTGGTTCGGGCACGATATGAACCTAAGTTTCTCACGGATTACTCAGAGGAAGAACTTTTAATGAGGATTTTAATTAAAAGATACAAAATTCTTGTCTACAATTTTTTTTTCGATCTTTAGTCTGCTTCCTTTGCAAATTTTTTTCTTTCAAAATTTGCCTCGGTCATTAAGGGGGAGGGTCTTTAACCCATGACCGCGTTGGTGCAACAATTCAGTTTTTTTATTCGAGAGAAATAATTGCAGAAGCCGTTAAAAATTTCCCTGCAAAAACTTAGAATAACATTACCACTGTCTTCGTTATTAGTCATGGCAGATGAGCTATATATATATATATATATATATATATATATATATATATATATATATATATATATATATATATATATATCTAGTCATATCTTATCTTTCGAAGGAGTTCGAGTCCGTCGAAATTATCAAGATATTATTGTGAGTGTTCTTTTTATGTGTTCTCGTGCTGTGTGTTGCTGTCTAAGGTTTTTATTCAACACTTCCGTGTTACTTCGAAGATATATATATATATATCTTGGGATTTGTAGAGTACTTACGCTGCAAAACCCAACAAATAAATGAAACTTACCTTCTTTCAACAGTTTAAAGTCATTTCGATTCCAATCTGAATTTACACGAAACAATGTAAATGCAGGGGAATTAATCAGACGAGTAAATTGGTTCACCCCAGCTTCAACTCTAAGTGACCTCGATTAAACCGCGTTGGAGTAATCAAGTTACAGTTATTTGCACGCAGTAATATCTGTGTTGACCGAAATTGAATGAATCCCACCGTTCTCTGCCCCATTAATAGAACTATCGATTACATCGACAAACCTTCACCGTCATTTCGGAACAAAAAATTGCGTGGAGGATGGGAATGATGAGAGGCAATTCTCGTAAGATTCAATTCATTGTTAGTGCTTATTGCAAAGCATTGTGTTCGAATTTGTGGCCTTTTTTCTTCTCGTAGTCGGAGAACAGAGGGTATGACAACGATCTGGATTTATTCACTTTATTAGTTACTTCGTCTCCAACCTTCGCATTTCGTAGTTCTTTTGTTTGCGACGTTTTGTATGGCAGTTATTCCTCCGCCTGACCAGGGGTGTGGATCTGAAAAAGGGTCGACAGGAATCGGTTTAAGGCATAGAATGAGAAAGTTATGTGAAGCCAGGTGACTGACAGTGATGGGAATACCTTTCGCGATGAAAAAAGGTCTCCTCAAGGGATAAGCCAAAATAATTTTCTGGCCCAGTGAACCATAAAAGCCTTATTTCGCGTTTGGGGAACCCTTCCGTGTATCTCTGCTTTATTATTGACTATTCATGTCACTTATTCCAATACTTTCAGTATTTATCTTGATCGAGTCTCCATAGATTTTAGTTGTTGTCACCACCATTGGTGATAACCTCGCCATTTTCCCAGGTATTAGGAGTGAGACTTTGAAATTCGCTGGTTTTCAAACGTTTTCCAATTTTTTCATGACGGAACACAATTTCTCAAGGGTTCAATGAATTTTCATTCGCAAGAGTTTTCATTTCTCTTACGATTGAAAGCAGCATTTATAACTATAAATGATTTTAATTATTAAGCAATTAAATCAAGGGCCGTTAAAAAAAATTGAATATTGTAATAATTGAATGTTCAGGGCATCTACACCCTCGTTGACTAAGACCGAGAACGGGAATTTCGTACTTTCTAATAATTCCAAGAAAAGAAAATTAAAAACATCTTAACTTATAAAAAAAACATTACTATTGCAGGGAGTTCTGCTAATTACCCTGACTTACTCAATCAAGAAATCTCCCTAAATTGCTTAAAGGAAGAGATGGAATATATGGAGATTGATAACTGGAGACGTTACATTAATCGAACTAATTGCGCTCGTATTTTTGCACTCACCTTTCCTACTTCTTTCATTGTCTACTCAAGTATTTGTCTCTCTCTCACCATTAATATTTTTTTTCCATCCTATATGTTCGTCACAAAGTTTACCCCATGGGGTGTCACGTCCATCCATTTCTTTTCCATCTGACGTTTTGCGTGGGACGTTCGCCAATCCCATTCCTCTCTTCCCTTCCCGATCGTCTGGATCGTCTACCCATTTGCCATTAAACGGTCGTCATCATATCCAAGATTCAAACGGAGGGAATCGAACCGGAGAATGTATGGATTCTACTCGGTCACAAGACATTTATATCCGAAACATAACAGCATTTAAATCGGACTTTTCGGCACCGCAGAATTACTTGGGAGCCCTGGAACATTTCGACATCGCGAGTTTTCGACCTCTAAGATCATAACGACGGAAATATCGACTCGGATAATGTGTGGAGTGATCTGCCAATCAGTTATATTCCTCACAGTGATAAAAAAACAAGTGTTTAGTACGGACGTATTAAAGTTCTAAATAGCTACGTGCGAATGCGAATTTGAGAGATCAGAAGATAGGCATTTTGCCCGTCAACCCGAGATCATAGTATTTGTATTTCATACTTGAGTGCATTGCCAACTATGGTACTGTTACACCACTCAAATACCTATTACTTTAACTACATTAACTGAGAACGACGATGGTGAACTCATTTTTTTCAGGGAGAATATTTGGTGACGTCAATAAAAATTTTAAAACGACATCAAAGTAAGTAATTTTGCCTTATCATTATTTTTTAAAAAATTATAACAGAATGAAAAGGTCAGCTTCATGTAGAAATTTTATGACTCGTCAAACATCCTCTGGTTTATCACATTTCACTTGTCCGAGATCTCTCTCTTGATAATTTCAACTGAGATCTGCGGAAAGCAGTTATTGTAGTGGTGTCACCCGCTGACCAAAGGCGATTGATGATTACACTGTGAAACTCTCGAGTTTGCCTCCCTGGTTGTTCAGCAACTCGTAAATGGATCACTCCGTCCGTCTGTTACCTGGTTCAAATGGTTTCTCATTACCCGGGGTCGGGACCGAATGAATGAAGAGAACCGAGATTCGCGGCCGGGATCGCAAAATGACGCCGTTCTGATCGGAACTTTGGTTAGAGTTCGGTTCAATTAAAAATTTTTCCATTACAACATTTGAACTGTTTATCCTACGCCTGCTTTTCCAATTGTCCGTGTTTGTAATTCATCCAGTGCCAAAATTCTCATCACGGATTTCACGTAGTGCTCCTTTATTCTCAGTTGTAAATTGTTTCACCACGTCAGCTTTGTTTCAATTGTGAATGGCCATTTCAACGATCTCGGAATTTCTTTGTTCATTTACAATGAAATGTGTCCAATTCTATTTTAAACTTACATTATTTCACTACAGGTGAGGAGAAAGAAACAATCTTACTTTATTTCTTTCGCATTTCCGCTTCAAGTTTAGATTTTCATTCTGCGATGGTTGACATATTTATAATCACAACGCCGCGTTCACAATCAACAACGAGGGGTACAGTTTTTGACAGGCAAGCTGGAGTATATAAAACAGAAACACTGGAATTCCACAATTAATATTTACTGCCAACCATGGGATCACCACAGTGTGACATCACCACGTCTTCCTCAGTGCCATCATCGAATCATTCTGATAATGCCACACTGTTGTCATGGTAGTCAATAAATATTAATTTTGGAATTCCTATGTTTCTGTTACCTATACAATGGATAAATTCCGAAGAATAACGCTCAAAAAAATCTCATAAAACTCGAGCTAGAATTAATCAGCATGTTGTTTGTTTTAGGAACAATAATAGTGGCTGCATTAAATTATACCAATAAAAATCGGAAATACATCATCACTGAAAACATTTGACCTGAAATACTACGCATACAAGTTAAAGAAAACAAAATTTAAAAAAATGCTTGAGAAAAACTTCTGCTAGAAAGAAAAAAATATTAATGCACTAGATGCACTTAATTGATAGTCCATATTGGCATTTCAGAATATATTTTAAAGTTAAGGCAACTAGAATATTTTGCTTGCCATACGATACAAAAAATATAAGTCATCCAAATATTACTTAGTTTCCAAGACTTGATTCTGAAGTAATCATTTAAGTAGTAGTTATTGAATCAATTTTCATGAAGTAACATACTTAATACAACTTGATTTCAAGTGGAAAACTTTAACAACCTTTCCTGACCCGATGGCTACTGCCAGCGAGAAACTGAATTGTTTCATTTCGGTTAACGAGGCAATGCTTTAAATCAAAATGCCCCCTAATATCACTAATTTCTGTTAAGCCACGGTTGGAGCATTTAAGCCCCGGCGAACAAGTCATCCAATTTAAGCTTGAAAGTGCTTGAGTTCACTAATTAATTAAACTAATTTAAACTATATTTCTACGCAACTTTTGTTTGACGTTAATGCATGTAGTGGAAGAATCAGAAGCCATTTACATCCAATTCGAAGAAATGAGTAATAGCGCTTATTATTTCTGCTCGGGATATGACGCGAGAGGCACAACAGCCATGGCAAACTTAATCGTCGCATCCACATAAAAATCAAAATGTTGCAGCTTTGAATCCCGCTTTTAGGTTGAACTGTTATCCTAGCCGTATTTATTATTATTAGGTAATCTACAGGTTAAGGTAGGTTTTTGGATGGACAAAACTATCCAATAACCATTTTGTAACTCCAAACAAAACCCAATTTAGCAACTTAATCTACATCAGATCCCTCTTCCTCTCTGTGTACTTCTTTCCTCCCTTCATCCCGTCCAACATCCCTATCCTGTTCCTGCCCTTTCCTCGCTTGCCCAACATTCTCCACTCTATTACCTTCTTCAACATTCCACTACCGCTCAATACGCCTTTCATCCATTTTTCCTGCCTCCATATCCTAGCCATAGTCACTGCGTTTATCCTGTGACTGGTTAGGAAGTTTAAATACTATTATGCAGCCTCAATCAATTTTTTTATGCATTCCTGCATGTTATTTAACCGACCCATCTTTTTAACAGTTCTACAACACGATTTGAATATACAAATCCTGTTATTGAATATTGTTCAATGTAAGTACTTTCTTTCATGTGATTAAAATTTATAGAGTGCATGATGAAACTAATATTTGTGTAAAGGTAACATGAATTGGTTTTGTATGTGTTTTTATTGTTTTACGGGTGGTGACCTAGCACTGTCTCCCCCCCCCCTATACGCCCCCGCGGAGACTTGCGGTGTATTGTGTAGATGAAAAGAAGAACCTAGAACGGAAAAATAGCATTACATATGTATTGACATTTAAAAAACGACAAAAATACTAAATTTGTACGTTTTGAGTTTTTTCTAAGCGCAGCCAAGGAAAAAGGCCATTCGGTGATCTCCATTCTGGTCCACGCAGACAACGACACGTAGATTGTTTTTTTGTGTGTGGGAATCATGGGACGTGTCACTTTGGTCAGCTACGGGCCACATACTCCGCAGCTGCCTTGTCTAATCATCATCGTTTCAAGGGGTGGGGTGGAGGGGAGGAGGGCAGGACACGGGTGATTGCTTACAAACCCTGGCGGTCGATGAATGAGACAACCCTCGAGGAGGAGAAGGCCGGGAGGGGTTGGAGGGGAAATTCGTCAGGGTTATTCGACCACGCGGCATGTAATTGCGATCAATCCGTCGCATTATAAGAGGAGTCCAGGCGGCTGCAGCAAACATTCATAGATACCATTATCTCGTGTCTCGCACGCGGGAAAAAATAAAAATTACCGACTTTCCGGACAGATAGAAGGCAGTGGCTGGACCCGGCAGATTCTACCATCCGGGGAAAATAATATTGATTAACACTCGCGCTGATAGAATCAAATGATTACTATTTTCCCCTTGTAGTTTGTGTTCAAAATTAAAAAAAAATATTTTTGGCGCAAATGTCTGGGACTCGTTCCGTGAACATAAAGGATAATTTGCAAGCCACACAACCTTATAATGTTCATAAAAAGTTCAATATTTATTTAACGTATACTCAAAGAATGTTTTGAATGGATAGAGGGAAGGAAAGATTTGGCATAGGTGTCTAATGATCTAATCTTGCTAATGCAAACCACTAGGATAAAAATAAAAAATATTTAAAACCCTTTTATAATTTTGACAATAAATTGTTCTCTCCAAAAAAATTAACTGAGATGTTCCATTCGTCGGATTTAAAACCCAAGGATTTAGTGTGTATTATAAAGGGGCTTAACTGGATTTTTTAGAAATCTTCGAAATATTAGTGTATTCAAGAATTTATGCTCGGTTCCGATTAAATAGATGGCTTTGTTCCTTTATTCCCTGATTACTCTTAATCGTTCAGTCCCCCCTCCCTCAGCCGGTATCCTTTCACGGAGTTAGATTGACCTTGTTCCTATCCGTGGTTTTCACTTATAAATGCTTCCCCATTCATAAAATATTCCTTTTATCCCTTTCTCAAATGACCTACCTAGTAGGCATATACACATATTAGACCTTTGACAATGAGAAATGTATAAAATTATCTTGAAAATCACGTTTTAACTTTGAATACGGTAGAGGTACAATGTGAAATAAGTGTGGAATATTACTCCAAAAGTGAAATCATTTTCTGTAAAATATAATGAAAAGGTTGGAATGATAATAAGTGGATATCTTATAATCGTTAAAACTAGCTAAAATCTTCACCGTTTGCATCGTTTATCCAAAAATTCTCAAAATTCTTGAATTTGATAATTCTTACCAAAAATTCTCATTTCCATCGCAGCCTTCAATATCGTGGTACTTCTTTATGTCTCACCTCAACACTTTTTCAGTCCTCATCGGTCCAAATATCAGTCCAAATATCCAAATAACTGTTCCACCAGATTTCGCTATACCCTCTCTAGTTAGCTTTAAGTTTGAATGGCCCTGGTTATCTGCGATACCATTATCTATTACTGCTGATTTCCATGCTTGGAAGAAACTATTTTCACAATGGTAGTGGAAAATTTTAGGACAATGGCAATAAATACGAGTAGTCGATGCTCTTTCTTCTTAAACATGCTGAAATTTAAATTGGATGCACGTAAAGTGATTTTTTTCTTGTCAATGGCAACAACTACGAAGTAGACATTGTGAAAATTACGGTATATTTCGCCGAATTATTCAATAAATATTTCACCACTCACTCATGATGGAATCGGTTCAAATTAACACTGTTTAGCACATAGGTTTTGGCAAATTGCAAATCATCTATCTAATAGTTTATTCCTTAAACAGTTATTAAAAATAATAATTTTCTGAGTGTTGATGAATAAAATAGAGTTTGCTCCGGAAATGAGCGCTAAAAATCACGTGAAATTTGCGCGTGAAATTCCAATCCAGACCTTCTTTTAAAGATTGACTTCCAACGGTCAGTGAATGAAAATTCAAGAGGCTAAATAGTGGGAAAAGCATTCGTGAGGGCAAATTTGATCAGAAATGAGAAGAAAATGCGGAAGGAGTCCCAAAATTCAGGTACAAGACGTTGAACCGATGGCTGACCAATTGGATCGAGACAGGAGGAACAAGGACGGTGGCGCCATTGACAAGGGTCAGCTGCGTCGGGAGAGGAACTAAGGGAAACGGGGGGCACTAGCAAAAAATCAAGACCGTCTGCAAAAAATCAGAGCCCTCTGGTTTGATTCAGGGCCTGCTGTTATTATTCAGGTCAGCTGCCACGATGCATGGCCATGTGCCATGTTTCAGGGTCGCCTTTGCTCCTAGGTTATCCTTACCTACCTACTTATAAATTAGGGAACATAAATAACACGTGAATGACTTCGGCACTGATTTAATATTAAACGCTGAATGAATAAATTATTCAATGACTTAGGAAGACGAGAATTAATTCATCCGGTTTCCCAATTTCAATTCTCAAAAACCCCGTTAATTACTAACCAGGAATAGAAACTCGAGTACAAACATTTAGCTGACTTTCAAGGACATATACCCTCTCCAGAAATATTCCCCTCCCACATGAAGATCGACAATCACTGTTTTTGTCAAACAAACATCAATGCCGGCGCTTGTCAACGTTTAATTGCTCGCGAAAACCCAATCTGCCGGGAAGCGACAAGGGTGGGATAACCCCGGGGAAACGTATTACGCGATGGGGTGGCGGGCGGACGCCGGGAGGAGGGTTTACTTTGGGAGGGTGGCATGCGGCCGCGGAACTCCCGCCGATGAACGTAGTGCACTCTGGGTATTGGGGTGGGGGAGGTCGGAGGTGGAGATATGGGGTGAGGGAGATAGAGGATAGAGAGAGGAGGGTTTCCATTTTCCCGCCCGGGGATCCCTGCGTCAATTTCGAGAGCTTTCAACGTAATCACTGTGGGTGTATTATTCGCCTTCGTTTAAACCGGAGGGAGCTGAAAGTAACCTTGGGAGTGAAAGGAGAAAACAATTTAGGACCCTAGTGAATATAAGCGCACGCAAACAAGTATGGAGAGATTACATAGATCACCAAGTCACTGGTTTAAGAATTGTGGATTATTCATACATAAACGTAAATAAATGTATACAAATAACTAAAATAATTAATAGTCATTTCAAACATGTGCAAAAATATAAATGCGACATTCACATGGGAGAATCTTTAAATCTTCGGTGCATGGGCGATCAGCATCTTCAGAAAGAAGATTAAGAATTCCTATTCTTCCTTCTGAAGATAAAGGTTGTGCTTCAAACGATAAATTAAATAACCTCCTATGAATTTTATTTTTGGGTCAATTTTAAAAGTGACTATTAAAATGCTCATATGTATATACATAATGATAGAAATATTTTAGATATATGTATATTACCATTTCTTATCATACTTACACGCGCAATAACTTAATGTCGAAGGCGATTTACTTCAGTCTTATTGTGTGTGTATATATAAACACATAAATATATATATATATATATACACACACACAAGCAAATGAATTTTATTATATCAACGGAGCATGTGCCCAAAGCTTTACGCGTGAAAACACTCTTGCGGTTTACGAACCGGTCTATGCCAGCTAACAGATTGGAAAAAAAATTCTTTATCGCTTCATTTTAAAACCTTTTTTGCCCATCCTGAAAATAGTACGTGAATATTTTGTCTATATAACATCTGCATATACCATAAATCAATATTAACTCCATTTTAATATCTACTCGGCTCAATTCAAACTCATTCGGCAGAATAGGTGCAATCTAATCAAATATAGCATTTAGAAAAATGGGTTAAGGGAGATAAATATTTCATTACTTGCGCGAGTGCAATAAAATTGAAGCCGACAGTAATGCTTAAATTTTTGCCCATGCAAGAAAACAATGTTTCCGAGTTTTGCGAAAGCGATAGACGCACTCTGAGAGCCGCCGCTTACTGGCTTCACAGCTGAGGACCCTTTAATTGCGGGAGTAATGTTGATCCGTGATATTCTCGGGTGGTGCATAAATACGTTATAGCTGACAGGAATTCCGGCACATCGACGAAATGCGAGGCGGGCATCACTCGCGATGGTGTCGGAGGGATAACGTGTACGAGACACAAACAAAGTTCAGGGTGGGGCAGATCGAACGATCGAACGCCTACACGTGAAGGGCAGGGATTATTTCTTATTGAAACGATTACTACAGATTTCTGATGCTCAATCTGCAACAGATGCTATGGCTTGTTTTTCTGGCTCCGATACGTTATGCGGAAGGGACACGTCGAAACATTTTCAAAAATTTAAATCACAACGAAAATGGTAAACATCGTCATGAGAAACTGGGAATCATATTAATCAATGCTATTGCGGATGTTGACATACCTGTAAAATTGTACCTGTGGATAAAAAATTATGCAAAGAACTATAAATTAGATTTTTAAAAAACAACTACTCATAGGCATTAACGGTCGAATTAAAAAAAAATTGATCCATTTGATATTGTACCCATTCGTTCACAGGCAAATAAATAAATAATATCATATTATACCGATCAAAGTTTAGGTGGTCCCTTAAAATGTCCAAGCTACACATCAGCATCATTCATAAGAAACATACAACTTTTCACATGAAAAGATTTTTTGCTTGTCCACAGACTTGACAACGAATACACGTAATTATGCGGAAAAGTACAAAATATTTTAGTATGGTACCAAAGACTTCCACATAGTGAAGCCTGAAAACGTATTGTACACGTACCCATTCGTTCACAGCCAAGTGAGTAAATAATTAATTTTATAGTAATCATAGTTTAGGTGATCCCTATATAATCCCTAAATATGTAAAAATGTCATTATTTTTCTAATAACTTGGTACTTTGAAAGCAAGAAAATTACTGTTGGTTGACACTCAACGAATACAGTAAACATTAATAATACTGGGCTCGAAATTTCCATATTTTGGTCATTAAAGGAGTGCCTGGAAGCTTTTAACTTAAGAGCAGTCTGTAATTAGGCATTTGGAATAAAACAAATACAATATTTTGGCCATGGTGAACGCATAAAAGATGAACATACACAATGAACGCACGTTTTACTGCAATCGAAACCTATTAACCGGAAATCGTAGTTCCTTAAATTTTCGAGAGCGTCACACTCGCGGATTCCATTGATTACGACTACCCTGGTTTGTGTCCTCGTCGGCCAATCTCGGGGAGATGATCGCATTCCATGACAACGATCGACGGACTATTTTGAGCAGGGAGCCAAATACCTCTACATCCAGCAGGGAAAACACACGGATTGGTGATTCTAGTGATGCAGCGTAACCTATCCTGATTAAACACTGACGCCGCGTTGGCAAATCCCTTATATTGTACCCTGGTGTTTAATTAATTCCTCCGAGAATGCACCATATTGTTCTCTTACAAAATATATCTAACTAATTAAAATAATTAATTAATCGGAAAAAATTTGAGCAATTTAATTTTCATTAATCCTCCTTTCAAGGAGTTATCATCAATGTATTGAAGTGCTGTAATCTATTGAAGTATGTACTCCGGTGAATCTTATAAGGAATGTATTAATAATATGTTAATGTATATTTCAAACAAAGTTAGTACGATATAAGGGCAAAGTTATTTATTTCCACCGTATTCCATGCACCCATTAGATTGAACACGATTGAATTATATTCAAACTCGACAATCATGACGAGATCGTATGCAGTATTTTTCCCCATTACGAATAGATAATTTCTTAATCAATAATGGATGAATGTAGATTTGAATCTTTATTAAAAACCTCCATGTTAGACTTGACTTTCCTTCTTGCTGGCGTCCTTCACAAATTGTACAGATGACTTTCTTCCGAGCCGAAAATTTCCAAGAAAGCTGTCGAAGTATTTGCAGGCTTGAAAGATTAAGCACCTCACCCTTACGCTTACCTATACGTCTTGTTTGTTCCCAGAGGTGAAAGGTCAATTTGGTACTCCACGGGTTCGTCAGCTTCGAGAGGGGAAGTTGGAATGCTGGTGTTCCTCCACCACTCCTCGAGATATTCCGTTTTGTTCGAGGAGTATTCTTCAGCGTCAATCCCAGGATCTGCGAATAAAGGAACTAGATGTCAGTAAGATGGGTAATATGGGATCTTTCGGTTTCGTGTAGAGGAAGTGACATGAGGTTGTCGTCGATGAAAGTAACGCTAAAATTGTGGAGAGCCATAAGCACATACACATTTATATATATATATATATATATATATATATATATAAATGTGTGTGTATATAAATATATACACATACAAGGGTGGTCTGAAAAGTTTCCGACCTAACAAAGACACAAGATTTTTGTTCTGAAATTTTCTGAGTCGGAAACTCTGGGTCGGAAATTTTCTGGGTCTGAAAAGTTTCCGACTCAGAATACTTCAGAAAAAATGTCTTGTATCTTTGTTAGTTCGGAAACTTTTCAGACCTCCCACGTATATATATATATATATATATACAGGGCACACAAGTGCCAGCAAACTTTGGAACACCCAAATGGTTACAGCATCGGCCCGGGAAGTCAAAACATCCGGTGTTGAAGTTCCAGTCAAGGAAGTATCGTTACACTTGTGATCTGCTCAATTCCGCCTTCCCCATCTCCCCTTATATATATATATATATATATATATATATATATATATATATATATATATATATATATAATATGATTCTGATGACGACGGCCGTGCCGTCGAAACGTAAATATCCAATGTAAGTGTCCTTCTTTTATGTTTCTATGTGTGTGGTGTTTTTTGTGTTAGTGTTTGTGTGTTTGTGCGTCGCCGGAGAGCGTCTTTTCCAAGTTTATATATATATATATATATATATATATATATATATATATATATACATTCACTGATAGTCATAACAAACACAGAAACCAAAACACAAAAGAGGAAAAACTCACTGGTTCTCGAATTTTCGGTGGTCCAACCACCTTTCTCAAGAGGAATTAGGAACAGAACTGAACTTCTGTTCCTAATTCCTCTTGAGAAAGGTGGTTGGACCACCGAAAATTCGAGAACCAGTGAGTTTTTCCTCTTTTGTGTTTTGGTTTCTGTGTTTGTTATGACTATCAGTGAATACATTACACGTTTGTGGGTTTTCCAAAAAAGTGTATATATATATATATATGTATATATATAACCGGGATTTGAACACCGGACCTTCCGCTTGCTTCCGGTGTTCAAATCCCGGTTAACCGAACCTTCCGCTTGCTTCCGGTGTTCAAATCCCGGTTAAGGAAATATTTTTACTTTCGTGATCTGCTCAAAAACCGCCTTCCCCACATGTCCTGTGTTCGCCTTTTATGTGTTTTCCTATCCCCTTTCCTTATACCTATTTCCATGTTTGAATGAATATGTATATTCTATTTCAATGTGAATTAATATATATATATATATATATATATATATATATAAGGGGTTAGGAATAAGTATATATATATAGATAATTTTTATAAATTTACCTAATATACAAATATAGGTAAAGTTAAATTTAACTGATAAATGCAATCGGCCAGTTGACTCCGCAAGATTAAGAAGCAGCAAGGAACAAAGAAAGTATCTTGCTCGAGGTTATAACAATTTCTCAGTTCGAGAAATTTGATACTTTGAAGTACGATATTAATTCCTCTCTCGTTTAATTATTTCAATTGTGTCCAGTAAAACTTTGCTTGCGTTTGTGAAGAATATTCCTCTGTGTACTTTCGTAACACGACATTCATCCGAGGCGTCACAAACACTGACACTATATTCACCGGTGGGTGCAAATGCTATATTCTGCACAGGTGCATTGTAAAATACATGAGGTCACGTGATGTCAACAAAGATTAACTACGTTTGAAGAGGGGATTAAATATCTAGGTGTTTTAGCTCATATATGGAGAATTTGCCGGACGTTCAAAGATCTTGGAGACCTTTGCCGTCACACGGTCGTAATTTATATCCACAATTTATTCTTGACTGGAAGATAAACGCCACCGATACGAAATATGTACGAGATATTTCCATTTGCCCCCTTTCATAATGCTGAAACAGTTTGTGTGTAGTATTAAAATAATGCCTGCCTCAATAGGCATAAGCTATTGAAGTCATTCATCTTCAAGACATTATATATAATCCCTTTACCAGCAACAATTTCTACGGACTACCTCAACAACCTAATATCTAAAATTACCTCCACTAATGACTTAAAATTGGCCGCCTCTCAAGCTTCATGTCCAGGTGATTCAACTCATCCGATCACAATTGTAATTAGAGTAGTGGATCTTTCAAGATAAGGTCACATTGCTAAAAATATCAAATTATTACATCTATTTAGGAAGTAACTACATATAAAATGGAAATGAAACGGAATTCCAAAGAAAAATCTGACGCAAATGATCCAAATTTCTAGACGAAATTGTGGAAGGGTGAAGAAAACTTTTCCAATTTAAATTAGCAGGTATTATTTCATGGGTATAAATGAAATACGAGGAATATAAACTAGGCAGAAGAGATTAATTTATTAGGAGAACTTATTTTCATGCACGAAACCAAAATTTTACGTTCATATATTTTTAAAACAACAAATCAAAGTTAAGAATACGGAAATAAAATTTACTATTACTTTTAGAACTCGTTGTAATTAGATTAACATTCTTCATTGTTTTGTTTTGTATTAACCAGTAGTCATAGATGATATCTCCCCGCCACACGTCCTTGCCGCGGCTTGCTGGGTATTGAGTAGATATGTAAACGTAGCTCATAAATGCAAAAAAATAATAAGAGCTAATTTGTAACAAAGAATGACAACTTGGAATTTTGTGCTACTAAAAATGGGCTTTTGCAAATGAGATGTGAATTGTTGGTGATTTGTACCCCTAACACGCAACCCGAATTGTTAATGCTTTCTAAAAAAATTACTATTTACTCATAAAACCACTTTACCAATTTGTATAGGTAAAGCATATTCCACGAGCAATCGGCCCAGCAAGTCGAAGGCCCATGTTTCAAGTCCCGGTCCAGTAAATTTTCCCGCTTGTGATTCGCACCATTCCGCCTTCCCCACCACTCCTGTGTTAGTCCTGTGTTTAGTCCTTTATGTGTGTTTCTCTCTCTTATCTGTAAATCTACCTTTGTGAATATATGCTCGCCATGTTGCAGGTTTCCTTATTTTAATGTGTATCGTACAAATGTGTAAGACAGAGCGAGGTGGAAAACATTTTTAATTTGCGTGAACCAACGTGACTTTTCTTTAAATTCCATATTATTAAAGCGATCTATGGAGACCGTATCCCTTGGTATGCATCGGGAGACTCATCCATCCTTTTCCTTCACGCAAAAGCTGACAGTTGACTGCCGAGGATTAACTGCCGGGTTACGCGCGCAGTCTCAAAGCGCGCGTGGGTCGGGCAGCAATAGGAGAGGACGAAGCTTCAAGCGACTCCGTGGCTAGGCGGAGAGTTTTACGCACCGCAACACAAAACGAGGCCAAGAGGGCGGGGTGGTTCGGTGAAGCAGCAAACTGTGATTGTTCGACGCCGACCATTGCTCGGCTTGTAATGAAAATCGCGCCGGCGTCGGGATTACGAGTGTTGGCGCAACGCCCGCAGGGCTAGGGTCGACGGAAAGACGTCCCGCGATTCCCCAAGGACAGGCCAGGGGTTGAGGGGAGAGCATGGAAAGGTCCGGGGGGAGGAGAGCTAAGCGTCAGTGGGTCTCACGATGACTGTGTTACTCCTCCGAGTTTTAATATCCGCGCGATACGAATATCATCCCCTTGCCGCCGACATGTTTCCTGTCGTGAAACTGAAGGAGACGGCCCGGGGTACAACACGAGGGAATTGGACGGGCCTTGTGATACGGGAAGACTCACTAAGAAACAATTCGCAAGATTTCCACCACTCGATATTTCGACAGTTTATGCAAATGCTGGAATTGCAAAAAAATATCACGTTGCTTTCAACCATAAATTAGACAAAATACTAATGAAGTATTTCTTACTCGACGCATTCTAAAGCTCTAAACGACAAATTCAAGAATCATGAGTTTACAGCTGTGACTGGGAAATGTCCAAATATCTAGTAGCCCTGGGGAAACGATATGCCAGGCAAAATGGCTATGGTTAATGTGTTTGTGTACCAAATATATGATAAATTCGGTTCCGAGTTTTAGAGGGTAAACTCTTCGAATTTTGTATGAATACCACTTCAGTGCACTTCATCTTCCAGGGTATCTGTCACATGTAACTATGTTACCCACGGTGTTTTATATTCATGACAGAATAATATCGTCGCAGGGGTTCTAATTCCACTTTTATTTCTTCTCTTGTCTCTTCTATTGATTTTCTTTGAATACTTGTCTTGCCTAAATAGCACTGGTGTTATAGGAATAGGATGATATCAAGGACGCAAATCCGTTACTGCTTCTGAGATTGAGACAGCGCATTGACATGGCTTACGCACAAACGGTTTCTACAGTTATTATCCGAGCGAATTATATCTTAGAAAATAAAATATAACTGATATTTGCTGCCTTTATTCATTATGTAAATTATTGGAGACCGTTAGAAGTCAATTGCTATCAGATAAAAATTTTGCATGATCTACATTATGATATAAGCACTATGCATACTAATGCAACTATAATACTTGGGTGAAAACGACTATAACTCACCATTTGTGATCATTAGTCCTGAAATTTGTTTAACGCTACTCTCCAATTCGCAAACGTCTTCTTGTGTACAAACATGTACTTTTTCTCTTATAGGTCTGTCATTTGTTCCATACCTATATCTTATTCGAGTTCTTCCTTTGTAATTGTGCTTTTCCTTTCTGTTCCTTCTCTTTTCCGATGCTGTTATTGCTACTGACTCACTTCCAGAGAGAAACATGCTTTAGATACATGCTCCGGATGCACTACTGCCGGAATTGTGTTGCTGACAATCACTAGACTTTTTTCAAGTACAGGATCTTCTTTTCCTTGACTATTCTACTATTTCATTCCTTTTTCTTAAGTTTTATACCCTAGTCTTCCCCTTTGCAAGAGATCATATTATTGTATTCCATCTAGATGACATCTATTCATCTCAATATCTACAAGTAGATGAAGTACTCTTCGAAGACTGATTCATGAGTCTTCGGCAATTTTTGTATTCATCTGCTCCTTTCTGTTTAACAATAGGAAAATCTCTTTTGGAATTCTATCGATTTCCTGCTTACCAATTTCCACGACTGGTTTTTCCAAACTCCATTAATGTTTTCTATGGGAATTTCAATAAACTCAGTAGTACCACCGTTTAAGAAGACGACAGGGACGCCTCAGCACAGGAGAGGATGTCACAAAGAAGAGAGTAATAAATCGGTAAATAATTAAAAATAAATTAAATACTACATCGAAGTTCGATTAAAGTATATTTAATTTATGGTCTTAATGAACGTCCGTTTTCTGTTAAATGAATTTGCCATGATGATTTAGTTTTGTAGTTGTTCTAAATGTTCTAAATTGATCTGTAATGAATGTTGATCTAAATGTTATTTTCATTCCCTACTATGTCCTCACCTTTAATTAAATCTTCCCGTTCTTCATCAATTTCATTTTGTATCTTGCGCTCTGTTCCTCTTTCCCGCTATTCAAAGGGAAGACAGTTGATTCACAGTTATACAGGGATCTCCTGTATACTCGTATTGCAGTTTCAACCATCCCAGGGCTAGGCTGTTTTGAACTTCTTCACCTAAATTCTTGATCCCGATATCTCTAAGAAAAGCCTTAACGATCTCAAATCTACTTAGGTTATTACGTTTTCTCCTCATCTTACATTTTCTATTGCTTACGCGACATTGTCCTACCTCCTCATCTTCATAGTCGGCCATGGACTTACACTTACGTCTGCACTCCTACTGTGACCGGGGGATTAGTTGATATCTTAACCATGACACTCCGTTCGTCACACCGCGTCATAAAGCACATTCCGGCATTCTCCCTGAGAATTATGCCCACTCATGCATTCCCTTCCATCGATCCTGAGAGTAAAACCCATAACTTCCGCTCTAAAAGCCCCTTCTATAAGTCATTTCGTTTCACCGATTCACAAAATATTTAGCCCAATCCTCGCATTTCCACTAGCAGGTCCACCACTCTTCCGCTGGCTCGAAGCCCAAAATTTCAAGTTGCAATCTTGAATTGTTTACCAGATGATCAAAGTACCCTCGTCGGATATTTCCGACTGTAGTTTGAATGGGAAACTACGGAATATTTTACTGAAGAGGTTACAATGGCATATCTGGTTGAAGAGAATTTAAAAGAAAAGTGAGCCGGATACATGGTGCTGCTCGATGAATTTACTGGTATTTATTTATATAAATGCGGGGGATATTGTGCGAGTGAATATCAAGTTCAGTTTCTTATTAAAAATAGTCTAGTGATCAAGGTAGGTTTTTGATGGATTCAGAGATTAAGTACTGCTAAAGTTCTAATCCTTATTTAATACGAAATTAAATAAACTTAATATTAGCAGTATTCTATTGGATTAGGGTTGGTTTTTGATGGACCATGACACTACACACCCCTGTTCTCACTGAGCTTTCCTGTACCATGACATAAAATATTCTTAAACCCCATGCTACATATTACATTAACTCAATCCTTAGATTTGCACACACTTTCCCTTCATCAATTCCATCCAGAATGTCTGTTTTCCCCCACATTCTATCTCACTTTCCCATAATTCTCTCCTCTTATAACAGTTTTCAGAATTCCATTACCTATCAGTATCTCCTGAATCCACTTGCTGTGCCTTCTTCGAATTTCTCCCAACAGCTGTATCTCTTCCCCTACGATACCCGAAACCTCATCTCACGCCTTTCACTGCAATAAATAATCCTTCCACATCACATATTTACTGTCTCCCTGTACTCCACCCAACATGTCCTCCCTTCCTTACTTTACCCAATACTCTCCCCTCCCACCAGTCTTCAACAATCCATTGTCACTCTGTATGCACTGCGTCCATTGTTCCTCCCTTCTTTGAATTTATCCCAGGAGCCTTCTCCACTCCACCACCATGCCTAGAACTTTTCCCTTTGTTTTTATTTCCGTCCAGTTCACTCATACCATCCTCCTCCTCAAACATTCACAATTCCTTCAACTACGTTTATCTCTTACCTTTAAGATATACTTTGGGCAGAAAAATGCTGTACTCTATATATTAAAATTATATCACTGTAGAAATATTAGCGTGAAGTAGTTTCTATTAACGAGACAAAAAATTCTCTAAAAGTTAATATTAATCAATATTTAACGCAACTTTCAACGTATTTATTTGAACAGGCATTTAAAACGGATATTAAAAAGATTTTTAGAGATACAAATGAACGGACGAGAAGAAGTTCAATCGCAGATTTGTTACTTCTGCCGCGACGAGGCTTTGGAAGAAATTGGGTTCTAAGAATAAGAAAGATATTTTCAAGAGGAATACAGTTTAAAACCACGACAAGGGATATCAAATTATAATACAATAACATTTCAAATGCTACTAAGAAAATATCATGAAACACACTCAAAGACGATATCAGAAATCTTACAAAAATCTTACAAGGATTATGTTCAAATGGACATAGGGCCTGAGCGTTGAGTTTCCAACGGTCTCGTAGAAGTTGTCCAAAAAGAACCTCGGTTACTAGTTCGACGCGTTTTATTTGTACGCGTCGTCGACGTGAGGAGACTATTTCGTCCAACACAGACTCGTTTATCGCAGTTGGGGCGGGGACGTAATTACCGCCATTTATCGAGTCTCTTGGGACGCGAACATAGCGCCCCGGAAAATGTCTCCCACAGCCGGATTAAGACGCTCCCCTCTACGCCGCACCGGATGATGCGGTTAACGCTTCGCAGAGATTCGATCGGAATGCCAAGAGGTGTTCCGCGTCGGGTGTGTAGCTTCTCGCTCACGTTGCTGCACGCATGCAAGCCTCGGGACGTGCCCGGGGAGCTCAATGCTTTCTTTTTTCTTGAGTTTCACGGGGAGGGAGGGACGGGAGTAGACGAGGGCGGAGGATTGAATATGATAAGTGAGGAATGGCAAAGGAAGGAGGAGATAGCTATAGGGGGCTTCCCACAGCCAGGAGACTATCGGGATCATTGAACCAGACGCGTAGCTAAGGATCCATCAGGGGCTTATTTTCCTTGTTACCAGTAGGCTGTTAGGCCGCTCTGTAAGTTAATCAATAACTTAGTCACTTGAGGTCACGATATGGAGCAGTGGAAATTATGCGGTGTATTAAGACAATAGAGATAACCACGAGGCAAAACGTTATTTAAATTATATGGATATACAATATGCGATATACCGAAGTTTTTGAAATGCCTACTATGCCCGCTAACTCGCGCACTTTCAGTCGACGATCATTCAGTATCACTTTGCGATTTTCTTCACCGTTTCTGGAGTCGTCACCACCTCATTTGGTCGACCAATTCGATCCTCGTCTCGATAGCTCGTACGGGCTCGTTGAAACTCTGCTAAACAATATTTTACTGTTGTAAGCGAAGGAGCAGAGTCACCCAGAGTAGAATACAGTTCAGCATTTGTATTAGTAGGGCTGAGGCCTTTTGAATAAAAGTATTGAATCACATAACGATTCGCCATTTTCACTAATTCATTGAGAACGTTCACTATTGATGGCTGCCAAACATATACTAAACAACGTGGCGTCTTCGAACTTGAGAAATGTACTTTATAGGGTACTTTCTAAGACAGTGATATTTTACAAACAACTACCGCCATCTCTAGGTCAGGCCGGGTACATATGGGACGACCCTCGTACATCGAGCTCTGCGGATACGTGTGAACCTATTTTGAACAATTAATTTTAAAACTGTGAAGAAGCAAACAAAATAATGAAGCTTTTCTTATGAAGTTGCCTAAATCTTCACGAATGAAATAAGATCTATCATGTGAACCTATACATTGCTGGACTTATAGATACACGATCTCGAATGAATGCAACCAAACAACATCCACCACCCCTAGACAGGTCTGGTGATGAACTTTTTCTCTCATTTAGCAATAGCATTAACTAGAGGGATTATAACTAACTTCTATCTAAAATTGTCAAACAGGAATAGAAACGAGGGAAATTGAGATATACATTACGTTTTAATACGTCCAGGAGTTTTCTTTCTTGAGGAGCTCAAACTTCATGGCACGTGATAAAAAGGCCAATATTATTTTCTTGATGCTACTACTACCACGGTTTCTCAATTTCCACAAAGACATAAGTTTATTCATGTCCTTTAAATACAGTTTTAAATGTAATATAAAACTTTAAAATTCGCAAACCGTGTAACAGAAGCTAGCAGAATGTACTCCACCAGTTACTACCATCAGCAAATTATCTATGTGCCAATTATGAGGACTTGTAAACTGTTTTGCAGTCTTGAGAGAGGCCCGTTACCTTATATAAATTTATTTATGCTCATTTAGAACATACAGTATAGTAGGGTGATGCCTTAAGATACCAAAATTAGGATTTCGGATTACGGCGGCAGTTGGTGATCGAGCCATAGGCGTTGACCTCATTACACGTGGTGGCAAGAATATTAGATGTTATCCCATGTTAGTTAGGCATAAGGAGAATGTTCATTGAGCTAAAGGACACGCGCGATAGGGAAATTAATATCCTGGGTGCCAAGAACTGATGCAGAGAGACACACTCATGAGATGCATAATAGAATTTGAATCGAATTAAATATTGGTACAAATTTGATTTCGCATATAATATACAATAAGTTATGAAAACAATTAATATAATATTTTGCTCTGTAATGAAAAGGAAACAAAATATACTCTCAGCAGAGCATGAACGTCTTCCCAGGAGATCGCGGTCGACAGGTGGAGGGAGGACCGACACCTGTTCATGAAGAAGCACTTTGAAAAGAACTTGTGTAGACAGTTTTTTCAGTGAAATAAATTTCCGATACAATCTACAGAAATTTACCCGATTACACCTTCCAGTAAGGGTTATTTGCACTGGATTTTTCTCTACTCTTCTCCATATTTACCTCTCAAGATGTCTTCATAGATGACCTTTCAAACAACCTCCCTCAAATATTTGAATCATCAATCCTTTTATATTGATTTGGAGCGCACTAATAATTTGGGCATCACAAATTTACATTTACATTACGTATGAACGCTAAAACATTTTCAATGAGATGAAAAGATGATTAAGACACAGAGACAGGCGTTAGGATTTTTAATGTGCTTCATCAATTCATCCTGAAATATTTTCAGATATTGCTACAATGCCTCAAAATTCTAAGAAATTAAAGAGAGGTCTTAAAAAAAGGATAGAAAGAGCTGAAGACGGATTTTTAGCAATAGTAACTAAGAGAAAATTCAGGAAGCCATGCATTTAAGAAGAGAATATGAGAGTATGGAATGGAATATCATGAATAAGGAATTTGGGAGAAGAGTGAATGAAGAATTAAATACCCGAGAAACAAAAGGGACGAGGGTCACGCCATGATAACAGCAAGAGAAGAAACGCTATGGAGACATTTTATGGACATGAAAAAGTGGAAGTAATATTTTAGAAGATGAAAGAATGACAGTAAACAAAAGACTACTGGAGACAAGACAGGAAAGTAATTAACAGACCGGAAGAGAACCAATGAAATATGCTAACTATTTGAGAATAGTTTGAGGCCAAAAAATATTATAGAACAGGATAAAAAGGGCACCATGATGCTTTTGAAGGCACTTTAAACAGTTGGAACAGATGTTTTATACACGTAAAATCACAAGAGTAAGAGGAAAATGTAATGGAAGAGTCTCATCTGACTTTTTATTATCTTTTATGTTAAAGATCTTTAGCCAGGATTTTTCCAGACCAATTTAAATTTCATGCCGAAAAAAATAAAGCAACAGACTGTGAGGGATAGAGGACCAAAATTGTAATTTTGCAGGCGAACAAAGTAGAACTAAGATTCTTCAGCAGAAGATTGCATAAAAGAATAACCAACTACCTGGGTCAAGGCCAGTTTGGGCTTAGGGATGAAAAGGGAATACGAAAGACCGCGGTTTTCTTTATGTGGAAGCTTTCACTGGGATAAATATAAAAGAAGAAACCCCGATCACATTTTAAGTGAGGATGAGGGCAGAGGAACTGAAAAGACAAAGTGGGAATATCTTTAAAAATGGTCTTGATTTTTTAAAGATGTCAATCTCAGTGCTATTATAATCCACTTTGGCAATAACGAGAACATTGAGTACAAGGAAAGCGTTATATCACCAATGTCTTTTATTGCTTTTCCGATTATAAAAAGTTAGATTGAACCAAGTTGATGAAATTGAGAGTAGAATACAGGGATGGGATAGTTATTCAAATTTATCCATTTCAACTAGACTCGTAAGAAAACCTAATGGGATGGAAAGGAAAGCTAATCAAAATGGGCTGTAAAAAGATAGGCACGGGAATAAGACATGATTGGCATCCTTTCCCCTTAAAAGTAAAATTGGTGATGGAAAAGACACAGGAGAGACATTAGATGGGTAAATGGGTGTTTGGGGAGGTGATTAGAACGAAGAGATTTGTGGACGATGCTGCTTAAGACATGAATTAAAAAACGATATAGCAGTTAGGCAAATTAAGCATAAGAATTTGAAGTATGATATGAAGATAATTATAAGAAAACAAAAATACCTAGAAATCTGAAGGTGAATATTTAATCGGGAGGGAATGAACAATTATTAAGCAGTAGGAAAATTGATAAAAGATGAGTTTGCATTAGCAAAATAATCCTCAAAGAGACGGATATTTGATGACGTACTCAAAGCACAATGCCATAGCTTTATACCAGGATTGTTCCTGGAGATTGGTCACTGAGCCAAATAGCTTAATAAACACATTTTACACTTAATAGAAAGTTGCTAATTTACTTCCACAGGGAATTTTATATTATTCAAAAAACTTTCCACCATATTATACCTGAATTAGCGTACTTTTTTATTATATCTTTTACGCTAGAATAGGTGAATATTTATGCCAAAAACTCTGAGCTCATTCAAACCTAATCATGCCACTTCAATTACACCGTGAGAACTGCGATATGAAAATAAGAAAGGTGCAAATACCAACGATTAATGGGAAAACTTATTGATGGTGGACAATGGTGCAATCGAGGATATAAGGATCAGAATGGCCCTAGATAGACTAGCCATTTGTGAAGCATCACGGCAAAGGTATAGAAACAGTCAAACAGATGATTATGGGGCTTTTTAAGAAAATGAAAATTATAATGAATAACTAAGATAAATTACAGTAAACGTGTGCTTTACCTACACTTGACATTCACTCTAAGATAAAACAGCACAAGACGATTTCAGTAATTACATTAATTGAATTCTGATTGAGAAGATAATTAGAAGTTTTATAAGAGCTTATCTTGTTGCATATATTGGATACAAAGACATCCTGCTGTAGTTCAAAGTTTCACTCGAGTTTACGAGAGCAACCAAGAAGTTATACCAAGAATTGAAACTTTTTTAGGCAAAGTTCGCCACACTTAAAAATTCATTTTCTGGAGTGACCGGAAAACAGACGACGGACTAAACTCTTTCTCTTGTGGTAGAAGGGGAGAAAAGTCAAGTGACTAAGTAAAATAAAAGTAATTGTTGTAAAATGAGAGAAAAAAAGACAAATAATGAAAAAAAGCGAGAGGGTGGCGTATATCCTGTATTAACCTAAATGATAACGAATTGTTTCTACATTAAAAGTTGAATAAAATAGCAAATTTGATGAAGAAATTTACACAGCAATCAAAGAATATTCAGCTCAACTAATGATAGACGTAAAATAATAATTAAAATAAGGAGAAACTTATTTGAAATCCGTTTAAATTTGATATAGGTATGTTTGGGGCATTATGTATTTACCATATGATTCCTCTGAGTATTCTTTGAATCTCTACTGAATCTTTCCTGGTTTAATTAATAATTTTCCTGAATTACATTTGATTGCTTGAGCGGAGTTTCCCTTTTAACTTCCTGACAGTGCTTTTATCTTCCCGTACAGCGCAACAAAGGATGGGCGAAATTGGTTATTCCACTCTCGTTCAATTTATCAACATGACGAAGCACTTTACAGAACACTTTTTTTCATACTTGCTATTACCGGTGCATTCAAAGCACATTCTTTCATGATCCACTCTCATAAAATATCCTATTGTTACTACAATTTTTTTTTAAATACCCTAAACACTCTTCAATGTGGTCGAAATTACCCTGGTATACCCAAGTGTCACTTCCATTCATTCACGTCAATCATTTTTTAAAATATCCTCTACATATTTCTCGGCATGACATTTAGTTTCGCCTCCCTTCTTTTGATGTTAATTATGATATAATGAGAAATCAACTTGATTTACTCCCCCTAGCTCCCCGAAGGAAATCTGCTGGCCAAATTTTTTTATATCGCTAGCTACAGAACCAAATTTACTACTATTTACTTCTGGAATGACTAGAATTTTGCACACACTTCAGAGTACGCACACAGAGCAACAAAGAAACCTAATGAATTTAATATTACTTATTTGTCTCCAAAAATTTCACTTTTATATGCCATTAATTGAAATTGTGAGAGACTGTAACCTCTTTTCACAAAATAAAGACATGTTTTCATTCTCAATTTCGAAATTCAAGAATACCATTAGCCATTATTCTTCTACTTAATCCATTTAGTATGATGGTTACGTTTCATGTACCCTGCCTTTTTCCATGTATTTATTTAAACAAACTTGTATAAAAAAGTGCAATGGAAGTTATACATTGTCGTATTTTATTGATTTATTTCTCTTTTTTATAGGTAATTATAAGTGCGTTGTTTACTTATTACTCATTGCATTTCTTATTATTCATTATGTTTATTATTATTTATTGCATTGATTATTATTATAACTACCATGTATTACATTTTGCAATAGGGAAATAATAATAATTAAATAAATATTATACCTGTATCACCCTTTTGTTTTCTGGAAGAAATTTCTGCTGGCATTCTCACAAAATTTAGTCTTTCCATATACTTGTATGCTACAATCTCCCTGGCAACAGTCTACTACGGTACACAAAAGCTCAAAATTACGTATTCAATTAATTCCCCATTTTCACTCTAAATCTAATCATTCTGTATAATCTTTTAAAAACAATTATTTCAATGAACTTTACGCCGAGTTTCAATCTTTCTCTCAACGCACTCCAAGGGCTCGTTGTAAATCTACTCGGTGTTCGGTTAGTATCACTCAATGGTTTGCGTATTTAAGGATAGATACATTTACATATATCTCTCCAACACTTATCTGTTAACACATTGAAAAGCCAAGGTAGCAAAATGCGTCTTTTTCACTCCATGATTTATATAAAACCAGTCACTCAAGGGGTTCCTACTTTTAAAAGCATACACTCTTACATTAGCATAATAAATTTTTAAGCACAGATTATATAGCAACTAACAACAACTCACTAAACCCACATTCTCTCAAATAGGTTCCACAAAACCTCTCTATTTACCATGCCCTATGCCTTTTTGAAATAAGCGAATTCACCATAAGGTTTTGTTCGTACATCCTTGAATTTTTCGGGTACATACTAAAGGGGATACCGAAGGCAAAATCCCCTTCCAGACATTAAAAAATACGTTATACTTTCCAAAATAAATTCAATTTTCCCTTCCGCACTCTCATAATCTACTCTATTAAAAAAGAACATTATCCCTGGTTAGCTCTAAAGACTAATTATACCACAATTCTTGCATTTCATCTCACTCCCTTTCATACAAAGGTACAATCATTGCATGGTCTAGCGAAACTAAAGTATGCTAAGATACAAAAGTAAGTGAAACATGTCAAAAAGATGGGTAATACGTAGCTAGCCATTGGGATTCAATTATTCGTTAAATTTACCATCTATGCCTATAGTTTTTCCGTTATTCAAAATTATCACGACTGTTAACACCTCATTTTCATCCATATCAACTTCCATACAGCTATTGCCACTACCTGATGCACTTGTCTCACATTCATACTCGTTAACACCAACATACAATTCATCAAGATATTACCTCGAAATTTACCCAATTTTGCATTAATTCCAGAAAATATTGTCACTCTTATTACGTATTGCATTCATTCCGTTACGTTCCCTTGTATTTCCTTGTTTACCAAATCACAAACATTCTTTTATTTTATTTATTATCATTTTTAACTTTTGTTACTTCTGTCATTTGCACTCGAACATTACTTTTTTTCAGGACACTACTGCGTCCATTGATTTTCTCCTTTTAAGCATACGATGGATTTCAAGTTGTTTAGCTACAATACTCCTCTGACATGCTTATATCTTCTTACTCACAAAATATTTCACTCTACAATTCATCAGGGGTCATGTTTCATTTCGAACAAACGTTTTTCACGCGAATTTTCTGCGTTCTCTAAAATCATTCTTTCTAAAATCCCAAGTGTCACTCCAACTCCCGTTTTGGATATATTTCTCTTATTTCACTGAACTCGAGTTCATCTTATGCATTCACATGAAATTTTTACGTACTTTTGTTGCAACATTACGACGTTTATTCTCAGTTGCTTCATAGATTGTACAGTATGTTGAATTTATATTTAACAAATATTACACTGTATAGTGGTATTGTTGGTGATCTTCAGCTTTAGTGTTATTCGCTGCTAACTTTCTACTCGGATACGTATGAAACCACGAAAAACAGACCTTTTCAAAATTTTGCGTCTCTCATTACCCCCATGTCGCCGAGTAACTCTCTGCGTCTCTCATTGCATACAGGAAAGTCAACAATGCTCCTAAATTACCTCTTTATCGTGTATACAAATGACTGGGGTTATGCATAAATAATATATTCCAGACATGATCCTTTTCCACGCTCATACTCCTTTTTCTCGATTAAAATTCTCTCCAGAGTTGCCAAATGAACTAAAAAACTTTCTTGAGGCATCCCTTTAAAACACCACAATAACCATCTAGGCCTCATAATAACATGAATCATATACCAGGGACTGAATTGTGAAAAAATATGTCAATATTCTCCATAATCTATCGCTTACGCTTCCCTTTATGCAATGTACAAGTGCATAACACTTCTATAACAACTATTTGAATACCAAATTGGATGCAAGGTGGGGGAAATCGGCCTGCTGGTTTTTCCGATACATCATTTCTTACAGTATGGTACACATCAAGTCCCCCGATCACATGTGACGTTTTTTCAAAGCATTTCTAACACTGGAATTTTGCAATCTGATTTGCCCTTAGACAAAAATAAGGGCGGTAATTTGTAATCCAACCCGACCACATCTATTTTTCCTCTACTTTTGCCGCGAAAGTATGATGGACTAGCAGATGGCAACTGTACCATATTGCGTACACATATATTACAAAAAAAATATTTGTATGCCTCAGCATCAGTCACCCTAAAGAATATGATAAGCTAAAAACAGTTTTATAATTTGGAGAGAAACGAATTTCAACAGCTATAGGATATATATTCAACAGCTGTAACTTTTTTTACATTCTAATGTTAGAATGAATATATGTGCATAGTAATAAATCTTAACACTTTGCTATACGCAGAGTATGCAAATAATCAGGAGCTTCGTGGACAAATATGGTGTTAGTGTTTGATGCAGTTTCACATCGTGAAAAATATCACGGTGCAGTAGTCATTTCTTCTGTAACATTGGGAAATCTATAAGCAGACGGAACCCGAAGTAAATATTGAACGTACATTGAATTTAAATAGCAGATTTCCTCGCGAATGTTTTAAGTTTGAATTTATAACTTTTGCTCTTACATCAGATTTCTATACTCATGTTCCTACTCCTCAGACGTAAGAAACAGCTCTACTCTTTCTGGCTCCGTTCCTTCAATATCTTTATGATATTTTGATGCACCGTATTTGCCTTAGCTGATATACTATTTTGGAAATGAGACCACTTGAAAATTCATAACCTTTGCAATTTAACCAATTTTATATAAGTGATCCGGAATTTGGACCAGGAAACACTGAAAGTATGAGAACTACAGTGGGTATTCTTCGATTTATTCTTCATCTCAAATTCTTTCTTGTATAGAAATTTCTGTAATATAAATTCCCTCCTGTATTATTTATAAGTTATTAAATTATCTGATATTTTATTCTTCGTAATCAACAGTGGTCCTATTTTTTAATGTTTATTCAATAGAAAATTTTTAAATGAAGATTTATATCACGATTTCTCAGCTTTTAACATATAGTATGGAACCTGGCCAAAGATGGTCCTTAGAACTAATTTTACGGACACTTCTCCCAATAATGCGAGAGACCGAAGAACACACATTCATTCTTAGAAACTTATTTGATAATGTAAGTCATGAATCTTAATTTTTTAAATATCTTCTCTCTTTCTCTATTATGGCCGACTACAGACAAAGTAAAAATAACCCCATGAATTAATTTCTTTTCCCATTTTACACTTCCTACCTTTCTATTGATGAATAATAATAGATAATATCTTTTTTACTGACAAAAATCAGACAAAAAATTATCGTAAGACCAACAGTAGATTATCACGCAGCCAAAAACACTATGACACATTTGGCTGGGAGGTGTGTATTTTAAATCGATTACTCCTGACACCCGGAGTCATAGAATGTAAGTAAAATCTATCGAGAATCAAATTGAAGGTTAACATACGAGAATATGTATTGAGAACAAATATGTATCACAGGGATATGACATACGAACTAACTGGTCGGTAAGATTTTCGTCACTTAGAACGTACAGACACACTGAAAATTGGAAACCAAGAGACGGTTTGCTCTGGGTAAGGGTATCCATAGAAATGCATCGAGTAAGAGAATAAAACGGTGGTCTGGGTACAAAAGAAAGAACTCGACCAGGAATGGTGACACGGATAATATATGACATCCACCGGTCTGCTTATGAATTTTAATCGTAAAATAACCACTGGGACTGCTGTTGATATAGGAAGGGATGGCCACTCAATTAGGTCGAAAAAACAACGCAATAGAGCGTTCCTAAAATAATGTACAGCGCACAAGAGTTCATTTGTTCTCGTTCCACACACCCGCCCTCACACTCTTCCGGCTCCTGCACCATCCGAGATCCTTCCCCCCCAATCCATTTACGGTTATAAGCTTTGGTAAGCAAATCACGGGAGTAATAAAGTGCTCCGAGCAAGGTCCTCTTGTCGCCGCCGCGCGCATGGGAGGAATGAAATTGTCCCGAGGAGGAAGGTCACCCGGACGCGATCCAGCTGAGTGTCGGGTACTCCGGCGGCAAATTGAACCGCCGTCCTCCTCACGATCATCTCGACCGACGGCAAGTCTTATGGGCGGCGGCGGAGGAGGAGGAGGTGAAAGGAAGCCTCGCTTTATTGAGTCGTCTCCCAGAGATGCTCCTCGGTTATCGGAACGAAGAGGAGAGCTGGAGCGCGCCCAAGGAAATGGGAGAAACGCACTGCACGCACGGACAAACACCCTAACACCGACCAACCTAAGCGAACTCGCTCCGGAGTGGAGAATTTCGCATTCTCACCGTCCACCGAGCGAAATGGAAGGGAAAAATATAAGAGAGAGAGAAAGGTTCCGACTGAGGGATAAATTCGCGGGGCAAATATATAGGGATGCAAGATCGGAAAGTCATCGGGGCGTAAACGGAATCGGTATTGGAAGTGGGAGGAATGTTGGGGGTGGGTTGGTAGGAGGATGGGGAGTGCAGTCCACCAGCCTTCGGATTGAAACATAGTGAATGAGATGAATGAATCGTCCGCCGGTAGGATTTTTTCCTTCGACATTAATTGGGTCGCGCAGCGTAACCGTCCTACTCCGCGGATGGAATATACGTACGAGCACAGGTCATTTAAAAGTCGACCGTTTTCGGGAGTAGTAAAATTCCTTTGCTGTCGAAGGACTTTCGAAGGAATTGCGACGAATGAAACATGGGGTGCCATTAAGAAACTCGTTGAGAATAAAAGAGCACAGTTAGAGACACAAGACAGTTCTCTGTATAAAGATAGAGAGAAATTCGATTAAGCCCAAACTCTTTTGAAACACATCTCCATGGATACGATCACAATTTTAATGATTTCTTCTTCATGTTGATGACGTTTGTCTTCTTCATCATTTTAACTACGATTCTATTTTTTAAATTAGCCAATTTAGTATCACCACCATCAATTTTATTGGTCACATACAGATTAAAGAGTGGTTTTGAATGGATCCTATGTATTACTTTTCACGTGTACATTCTCTTGCTTGCCTGTCATACACTTCCTTCCTCTACCCCACTTGCCAAACGCTCTCCCTTCTACTTCACGGAATAACGTTGCTCTAAATTCAGATTCATTTTGTTTTTCGACGCGGACAAAAAACTTGCTTCACTAAAAACGGTGTCCTCACTCAACGACAGCCCGCAGGCGACTGAGGTTGGTGTCGGTCTGTTGCTAAGAGCCCCCTCCACCTTACCCGGCCATACAGACCCCCCTCCACCGCTCCGTTCGCGCCAGAGAAAATCAGTCCTACCACTTTTGGGTGCGACCCTGTCGGCCTTCAATATGGAACTACCTCCCAATATTCCTTCCACCCTTTTTCTTCCGATTTCACCGAACAATTTCCTCTCATCTGTCACCATATTTAAAACTTCGTTTGTCTTCCTCTCTGTCCAGTTTACTGTCTCCATTATTTTCCGCATCAAAATTCTCAAATCTACGCTCATTCTATTCCCTTAAAGATCATGTTTTTGATTCTTTACAGCGCTCCACATAACAGTCTTAACTAATATTTTCTTCAAGTCCTTATCTAGCGTTTCCGTCATCAGTTCCCTTCTTGTAGGTGCAGCTTTCGTCAAAGCAATACTTTTCTTAAATTCCCTGTCACTGCGTAAACATTTCCTACAAAATACCGCTTACATGAACTGCTCCATATACTCTGGTTTATTCCCTTCTACTGTAACGTTCAGCTTTGACCTTCACACTCCTTGAAAATCTCACTACTGCAGTTTCTGGAGGTGAATCATCATGCCACACTCATTCCTCCTATCGTGCTTCCAAAACAAATGAAAGCAAATACTCTATATAAGAATTTTCTTCGCGGTCTGACTGACTATTTTGTGATAATCTGCAAAACAAAATTGACTAAGGTGCGCATTAATTAATAAGCCGTCTTACAAGCTCTTGAAGCCTCTAAGAGTTCGCCTTTGTTAAAAGTTCCTATATCCCGGATATGACAACCCGGAACTTACATTTCCTAAGGATTCTCCCGCATCAATAACACGAACCATGGGAAAAATATACGCAGGAGATAAACGTAATAATGGCCATAATCACCTTACACCCAATATTATTAACAGCTCAAGTCTTGCCTTTGCAATTTGATAAACTTTTTCAGGCAATCTATTGAAAAGTATCAGCGATAACGGGCAACCTTGTATACCTCCCTTCTTCTCTCCCTGTTACGTTCCGTCCCGATTCTCCCACTGTTACAAAGTCAAGTCTCATTCATGTAAGGGTATTGAATAGACCGCCTATCCTTCCAGACTGCTCCTTCACAATACTTTCATCATCCTCGTCACCACACGTCGGAAAATCGGAAAATTTAGCAATCTTAATGGGAAACACAGAAAAAAAATCCATGAAAAAGTGCAAAAGTTAGTCACGAGTAGTGAGTGATTAATCGCCTATTATTTGTAGTTTGTTTATACCATTGGTAATAGACACACGATAAATTCAAATATTTTTCGATTAAAGAGTTTCCATTATCGGTTACATATTAAACTAACTACAAATTATCTATACAATTATCTATATTTTGAAAATAATGATCAAGCAGATTTTCCTTGAGACAAAATGTCTTAACGCGATGAATGCAACATTCAAGGAAAATACAATCAGTCAGTGTCAAATAAATAGTTTTGAATAGCTGATGGGTTGGGCTGGAATTGTGCCATTTTTTAAAAATTCGTCCATCTTTTGATTATTTACAAAATAATTTATTAATTTGATGCCATGAATTCCGAAACTCTTTGAATTTGAATATGTAAACCCCTAGAGCATGAGAGGAGAATTAAGGGTAAATAGTAAGTTGGAAAATCGTGCGGCTGTCTTCAATAGATGAAAAAACTACGAGAGAGAAAGAGAAAACTAATTTGGCCTTAATGAGCGCTGATGATGAAAAAAGGAACACCTCTGAATAAATACATTTGGAATTATACCAAAATAATTCAACGAGGTAATCCAATGTGAGCGATTTATTTAATTGTAAAACTGTTTGCGAGATCGTCATAGAGTACCTCGCGCTATTGATCGAGGCTTTATTATCGAAACAATTACAATCGAAAACATTAAAATATGAATTTATTTTATCTTCTATTAGCGTCCTTGATAAATATTCGTGTTTTGGCAAATAAATATGATATAAAAGTAAAAAAGAAGGATATGATGTTTCTTACGAAAACCTGATATCAATTAATGAACGAATTTTTTAATGTGTAAGAAAAAAATTACCTAACGTGTACTCGTATTTCAACGGAATATATCATTTACTGTTCTCGTTGAATTTTTATTACTTTGACCATAAAACTAATATCAATTAGTGAAGATCTCCGTTCCCTAAAAATTTCGATATTTTTGAAACAGAGAAATAAAAACTGTGGATATACCTTCTAAATATGCTTTTTTTGGAAAAATATGCATTTATTGAAAATGTCTTCATAATTAAGATAAATTTTATCAGTGGAATACCAAAATGAAATAGAGGTATTGAGCAAAAGAGTGAATCCCAATGCTCGCTGCGCAGGGGATTCTGGGGTAGGGGGCAGTGTCCCGAATACAACGAAACTGCCTGCGCAATGTATGCTAAGGTAATGCATTACCCTCTCAGGTTATATCGCAAAAATTGCACTTTTTTCAACATGTTACTTAATAATTCTAAACGCTGAAGAAGAATCTGTTGCCTTCTTTCAGAATTACCCGAAGAAAATGTAAATGCATGATGAGGAAATCGCGATTTCACCACGTCTATTGTGAAGAAGCGCATCGTACACGTACAATAACAAAACTAATGGCTCAATTCAAAACGGTTGGTTACGAGAAAGGGAGTGGATGATGGTTTCAAGAGAAAAGGCGGCGCATCGTGAGATTGCAAAAATAATGGCTCAGTTAAATCAGATTAGACATCGAGAAAGAAATTGCAGGGATTTCAACATCTCCTAAAACAATTTACTGCAGGTTTCGAAAATTTGTCCAGGCAATAGGCGACTATTGTTGTTGCGATGGAGAAATATTTTTTTCAAACAACCAGAATTCGAATTTAATCGGATTGCACGTGTTGCTTAGTCAACGTAGAAGGAATTATGCATAGAGATAGGTAGGTGCGTGGTAGGCTAGTGAGTAGAGCGATCGACTACTGACCGAAAATGCCTGGGTTCGAATCTGAAAACATTTTGGAAACACTTAAATTATTAATTCACGATTGGATTTTTTCAGGCACAAGATCCTCCGCAGGCAACCCGCAGTTGGCGCTGCGAAAGGAATTGGGTCCCATAATACTCTGAATGCGTGGATTTCTCACGCCGTTGGGCTTAGTATGACGTAAGCTCGACCCTCAACTATCACTCCGACCTCCGGGTTGATTTTTCTGTGTTACACGGAAAACCTTTTAAAAAAATCCCTCAATAGTAATATATCTCCCCGTTGGGTCCATCAAGGTGACGCCAACAGAGAATACAGACAAAGGTGGTGATACTATGCATTTTTAATCCGTGTAAGATTTAGGGTGCTTCTGACTCAAATTTAAATGAACTGAAATATTATTGATATTTCAACAAACAAACTCCTTGTATAGAGAAACATATCATTTGTAAAAAGTAACAACTGCGTCGTTCGAGCTATGGCGTCATTGGTACTCATAAAATGGTTTTTAAGATGGACTCATACAGATGATGATGATAGTATCTTCAGGAAAGAATCATGACTTAAAATAGAAAAGAACACGGTAGTTTTTTTTTTTGAAAAACTAACATTAAAGGAGGTTGCATCGAGATGTCATGCATGTGTCATTTTGATAAACTTTTCTGTGTTTGTAGTTCACTCTATTAAATAATGATGATAAAACAGCCTCTTCTTGTGTCGTTATTTTCAGAGAAATTGATATCCAACATTTGAGATTTTAAGCATGCTCTTATAAAAGTGGGGGATTTGACGGGAATTAATAATAAGTAATGGTGTTGAAATACATATCACGAAAAACTGATATATGTCATGTGCACATTTATGCATACATAAGATCCGTAAGAGTGTTAAGGTAGCAGTACTCAACCGTCTTCGTTTATATACGAATTAATTTATGCGAAAAAAACGAACGATCAAAATCGCATCATTTCGAGAACTGGGCCCAAGAATTAGGTCAAAATAAATTTTAGAAGTAGTTTCCAAAGTTGATAATATTCTAAGAGTACTTAAAAATCATGTGGAACTATGCATGAATTGGTGTCGCAATACTTTTCAGGACTCATCATTAATTAATGAATTACGTTGACAAATTGACTCATCCAACCTTTACTCTAAAATATTATAACATTATCCTTTCATGAAAATTATTTATACCTTCGAAATCTTGAGAGACGAGACTTAAATGTGTTAGGTAACTGATGCTGCGTTTCTCAAATTTCTAAAGTTTTTTGATACATACATTCTTTGATTATTTACACCAAAAACACCACTGTACATTTATTTCAATTAAAGAAGAAATTAGATGCATGTTTAGGGCTGAAATCTGATATACGAGGGTGGTCTGAAAATTTTCCGACACAGAAACATACAGAAAAAATGTCTTGCATCTTTGTTAGGTCGGAAACTTTTTAGACCACCCTTGTACATCAATTAAATTATTACATGGCATTCATTTTAAACAGGAATGAATATTGCTTCTTTCTAAATATTAGGTTTCCCGAAACTGTTAGCCATTTCACAATACGCCATCAATCTGATCATGATCTTTCTCAGGAATAAAGGTGATGTCATTAATCAGTATAGTACACATACTGTCTAATTCATCAGCATATGTTAAGAATATCAGGAATTCTCAAAATCAGAACATCAGAATAATTTACATACTAAATGGTTACGTAATACATCGTATTACGTGCTTTCCTACAGAAAATATCCTCTGGAGCTTACTGAACTGGGAGTATTATTGCGCATAACTAAGGATTTCGTAAATACAAAGATATGAATTTTGTTGATTATGCGATGGCAATGCAGAAGTATTTTGTTGAATTTCTATGAAATTCAAGGAAAAAATACAAAGTTTTGAAATTTCGGTTGAAGCTGAAATTAAATAATTTGCTTTGAGTAAATGCAAACGTATACATACGTAATAATCTTTTTGGGAAGTTCTTGAATTGTATCTAAACACTACAACTATCTTTTCTAAATGTGTTATATTATGGCACCTACTGACAAGTCGATTCTCGTGAACGGACTTCGTAGCACTAGAGACGTTCACAACTTTCAAATATTTACAAAAAAATTTGTGCTTTAAAATTGTAATATTACTAATTTTTATAATAAATCATGCATTTTAACACATCTTAGCGTTACAAAAACAATTCAAAACACAACTGTGAACACTAACGATTGTAAATCAGTTATAATCTGCATAGTACATGAAGCCAATAAAAAGTGTATTTATTTGCTTATATATACCCTACAAGCCACCGCCAGGGTAAGTGGCAGGGGGTGAATACACAAAAGACTAAATTTAACCAAAATATTTATGTTTACCCCTAGTGCGGTCGAACAATGTTTATTTGATCCCCTATCGTTCGTGGAAAAAAATGACATCTTAAATCTGTTATACACTTGATCTCTCTAATTTTATTGACATGATCTCTCCTTTTTTATCATTTTTGAGTGAATTAACAGTTGACTTATTTCCCTGAACTTAAATATTTATATCCCTTGACCCTCACGTAGTCAACCCTGAGTCGCCTTCGAAAAATGAGCCTGATTAATTGTTAAAAATTTAGTCGTCCTTTTGGAATGTGGTCAAGCGATCAGCGTTGGCTTACCTGGTGGACCGACGCGCTCCGTCGCCGCCTCCGTGGACCATCCCTCCGAGGCGATGGTGGGCAGGGCTGTGGCCGCGTCGGCGTCCGACGAGGCGTCCGTCGCGGCGGCTGCGGCCGGATTCACCGGGACCATCTTCCCCTCGTACTCGAAGGGCGTCGAGGCCGTGGTGAGGAAGCAAAGGGCGTAGACGAGGGCGGTGACCCGCCGGGCCCTCTTCTCCGTGCACAGTACCTTGCCTTTCATCGGGTGACAGACGGCTATGTAGCGCTCCACCGTGAAGGAGACGGTAAGCCACACGGACGTGCTGCCTGAAAGGAGAAGCGAGGAGAGGAAATAAGTGTGCAATGGTTTTCAAGCAGTTTTCAGGGGACACATTATTAAGGAGTCTACCGGGAAAGTTAAGTTTTAAATGGATCCACTATCTAAGCACTTCCAGGCTCCACATGGTACGACATTGAATGAATGTTGTAAAAACCTGAATTACAATAAACAATTCTTCAACTACACACATCTCCACCTCATCGTGGGCTAAAGCTTTGACGTTACTTAGGGGCCACCGTGTTCTGGTGACTCCTTGAACAGCACTGGTGGGATTAATGATAATTGCCCCTGGTAGAAGTCAAACGGAAGGTAACTCACGCAGAGTCTATTCCTCAGTGAGGCGGCTGCAAAGGCGTCTGACTTCAATGAGGCGCTCAGTTAAAGCGATGGCATCACTTTAAAAAAACTATTGGGGAAGGAAACGCAAAAACACCTCAATTATTTATTCCACGAAACTATGATGGACACGGCACACGAGTAACCGCAATGAATAATCTTAGGTGCTGCGATAAAATGATACATGGTCTCAAGACACTTCCTACATACTCGCAATATTTAAGGTACGAAAAGGGTGATACGTGCGTATTTATTTAATATTTATTATACATAAAATAATTTATTGGAAATATGTAATATAAACTAATTAATACGTATTTATTATGATTTTTATTATTAATTACAACAACGAATTATAAGTACATTTCCATATATATGACGAGAACTTTCAAGAAACTGCGGGAGATGCCGCAACAGTAACTTTTAACGGAGTCATCCGCTGACATGCATTTCATTGCAACAATTTCAGAGCGTAAAAATCATCGCGCATCCCAGTCAAGGTGAATGATTTTTACACTCTGAAATTGTTGTAATGAAATGACGAGAAATACCTGTTCCACATGAAAAAAATACTAAGAGGTTGGAGGAAATAATAGAAAAAGGCTGAAACACTCTAGTTTAGAGGGTTAACACGTTATTTGGGGGACACCATGGAAATAATAAGGCTGAAAAAATCCTCAAGACAATAACTATTTATTCATTCAAGCCGCGCCCATAATACGAGCACAACGTTAGAGCTTTGCAATCCTTGAAGTTGAAATCCCTTTGAGGTGTACGCTGAATGAGCCGCAAAGTATCGATGCACAGCCATCGAATTATAATAAGGTATTGAATGCACATCATACGCCGCATTTACGCCGCAAAATCTAATTTACTCGCAGTATCTTATTACGTCAAACATTGCTCTGGATTGCCTCATCTGATGACAGCGCCCGTCTCTATGCCTCGCACCCCACGCTTTACATCACCAAATCACCTGAGCATAGCAAAGTCACAATCATGTCGTCACACGAAAGCGACATCAAATGTGTACCCTTACATCGCGAATCGCATTTATATTGCTATTTCAACGGACTATTTCGCAAAACCACGTTCACATTACACATCGCAACTTAACATTCCCATGGTAACATCGCACCGGAGCGTTGCCATTTCTCATCATTTAAGTCCACCGCTATTCATAAATCTCGTTCGGGGTCTTCTTCTGCATTTCCTCCAGCTAGCTTTCATTTTAATAGTAATTACTGGTGAGCAATTTTTCCACAAAATATGTTAATTTTCCTTTCAGTGGCCTACACAGACACACACATTCGCGCATTATTTACAGAAAACGTTTCTTAATTATTAATTGTGTCCTTTTGATAATCGCTCTCCTTATCACTACATTTAGATTGATTAGAATCTATTTTTCTCCGTAATCACCACTGTACATGTCTTGTACCCGAATAAAAGTAGAATTTAAATGTTCAATTACAGGCATTCCAAATTTTGTAAATGCACGTCTTGGACGGTCTCTATGGAATATTGAATTACAGGTGTCACGTCTCTTTCAGCCCTACTCTATAATTTTATCTGCATAAAATTGTTGAATACTTTTATTAATGTAGCTTTCTATAGTTATATTATTATTTCTATGGTTATAATTAGTTGTATCTGGAGAACGCTATTATTTCAGAGAAAGCTCTTCATAATTGTGATACACTTCTAAATGTTTCCGTCGATTGCATAATATTTAAATTTGTTGTATTTTTCATGCCCGTTTTGTTTAAATGCACATGTAGTATCATTAGTCTGTCTTGTAAAAACGAGACGTAGAGACACGAAAAATTATTAATAGGTAATCTATAGGTTAAGGTAATTTTTTGGATGGACAAAAAATAACACATTGTTTTTTTGTGACTCCAAACAAAACCCAATCCAGGATCCTACTCTACATCAGGTCCTACGCTTCATCTCTGTATACTTCTTTCCTCCCTTCATCCCGTCCAACATCCCTATCTTGTTCCTGCTTTTTCCTCGTTTGCCTAACATTTTCCCCTCTATTACCTTCTTCAACATCCCGCTTAGCTAAAGCTTGATTTTCCGCAAATATTACTTTAATGTGTTCCCCACTTGAATTCACTCCTACCTCGAGCTTTTTCAAGACCTCTCCTATCCTTTTTCCCGCATATGTACAAATAGCACGGGTGATAATCGACAACCCAAGTCTTATCCCCTGCCTAAAACTGCTCATTCCGACTCTCCATCCGATTTCCGTAACTGTGCAGTCTGAGGCAAGATTTCGGATCAGTCGTCTTTCTCTTAATCAACTACCCTCCCGCAATAGGTACATCTATTGGTCCCTATTCAACTCTGCCAAATGCCTTCCTAGAATCCACGAAGCAAACTCATTTATGATTATTTACGATACGAGGCCCTGCTATGAAATTACGCGTATCCCTTCCTATCTAAACCCAATCTGATTTCCCCTGAGCAATGATACACCTTATTTATCCTTCTGTTGATGATCCTAATTATTGCCTTGCTGCTGTGAAACCAAACATATGTCCCTATAGTCCTCGTCTGCTACTGAATTTATCTTTATTTGGGATGAAGAGCTTAGACACATGCTAGGGACATTAGGGGCAAGTATGCCCAGTTTTTTCTAAGATATTCAATAGAAGAAGATATTCAATTTCAGATTTTTCATGTCTATCTTCGTAATTCAATTACGCCTTTAAATTATTGGCTACCGGGATTATGCATAACTTTCTCCGTCTATAGCCTGAGATTGCTGATTGACTTGAGAACACATAAATTGTTCTCAAGAATTGTTGTCTATTCCCTTTGGGAAATGGGCAGCATTCTAGATTTTACAATTCGTTCGCATGCTTCCACAGGTTTAATATTTATTAAACCCTCTTTTATAGGACAACATAATGGTGAATATCCTTTCAATCAATCAAGGATAATGCCTCAGTAATTAACCCGTAGGGTGGGTTTTGGTAAGCGTGGTCAGAGCTCACTTTGTGCTAAGTTCAAGGGATAAGCAATTTACACCGAATAATGGGGAAAGTTACTTCCATAGTACTTCCTCCGTTTTTTCCAGTATGTTCTAGTGCTAGGGTATGCATTCGGATTAGTACCAGAGGCCCCCACGACCGCAGCCGAACGCCGTATATCCTTTCCATAAAATAAGAGCACGGACATGTATATTCCATTCTGAAATCAAACTCATGGGACGTTATGCGCATAAGATTTATTTCAAGAACAGAACAGCGATAAACAAGAGAATGCAAGCTATTTGAAGTCAATGGGTATTGAAGTTTTCATATCAAATTCATAACATAACTTTTGAGATATCTAAGCTTCACAAAATGCGCAATTTCAGGCGTGATATAGTAGAAATCGAACATAATTATGGTTGTGTAATAAACCAATATCTAATTGAAAAGTGTTACCATTTGGCTGCACAATTTTACCACATCATTTGATCTATCCTTTAGATAGTTTTTTCTATGTTATTGTGACGACAAAGTGTTACCGATTTTGAATTGCACGATTGGTTGAGTTTCGTAAATTAAATTATTGCATTTTATTTAGACATGACAGTAAGAAAACGAGGACATAAAAGCATTCTCATCTTCGTATATGAAATATGGGATCTTTATTACGGCAAGTTTAGGATTATGTACGTATTCCAAGGGAACTAAGCCAAATTTCAAACGGAGGAGATTAGACTGACAGCCGCCATCTCTTTCAGGGGCGTCAACCCGCCGAAATAAATCCTCAGTCCTCAGGGAGTACGGCGAAAGGCGTTACAAAATTTGATGCCATATACATGAAATCCTTGATTTTGCCCCAGAGGGAGAAATTTGATCATGGAAGAAAACATAAAAATGTTATGTAAGACGCGTAAGATAATTCTATTTCGAAGTCACACATTCGATGCTCTCTAGGAATATCAATACCACATAAACGTGTATCTCTGGGAGGTTTGAGAGTTTGTTTTATAAAGTCTTTGCTTGTGTCAATATGCGATCCTTCTAAACAGCTCTCACACGGCTTCCAAAAATCCTCTTAACTTTTAATCCTTATCTGTTTTATGAGCCAATAATGTTTTCGATTCCGCTTCTCTCTTCCGTGTTCCCGTGGACGCAAGATAACGTCCTATCATCCAAAATAACAGTTGAAGATAAAGTGATCGAAAATGAAGCCCTTTGTGTGTTCCAAGGATTGAAGCGTGGTCGTGAAATCCACCCGCACAAGTCAAAGGAAGAGAGTGAAGAAGAGAAATTTAAGTTTACTAAGAACTTCCAAAGGAGTTACTACGAACACACCACTTGGATTAAGGTCCCATGCTAGGCATTTTATCTCGGCCTGAGCAGGCTCCAATATTAAAAGATGACTTTTGCATTCACGAACCACTCAGTTATGATACCAATATCTTCGTCTCAAACATTTTGCATACGTATAACGGTAAGAAGAAGTAGATTCAAGGGCTTAAAAAAAACAGCTCCCGTCTATTCTGATCAAATTTATAAACGGACATTTTGAAAAATTGTGAAAATGTTATTGCAATAAAAACTCTCAGAAGGTAAAAAAAACAGCTTTAGACTAAATAAACCATGATAAATGTTCTCGAGAAATTGCCTATAAATCTCATTTATACATGTCCATTATTACTGGTTTAACTCAACAGGTTGTGTGCAAAATGATGTTCTTCGTTGAATCTTTCAATAGACTGTTTCCGCAACAGCGCCCCCAATGTGTGTTCCGTTGAACATAAATTTCATATAATTTTTTAGTTTTCTTCCCCAGAGTCAATAATAGAGTAAGTGCATTAGAGTAATAAATTCCCTTTACATGCATCTATCTTAAAGGTGCACAATATTCTTCTTCTGAGAATGAAGGGGCCACCTTCTGGCCCGAAAACGTTCGTGAGTTTCGCGAAAATCTTTTGCGTTCCCCTTTAGTGACTTAGTTGGAAAAAACGAAAACACTTAAAATGACGATCACATTTAAGACAGCTTTTTCAGAGCAGGTCGAAAGCTTAAACTTTCTTAAATGGTTATAATAAAACTTTGCCTTGTCACTAGGTTCATATTTTATATCAAAACGTAAGTTACTTTCTGGACAGTAATTGTTGACAACTCGCGGAATTTTCTATTGATGCGCACATTTTTATAGTTTGCAGTGAGCAAAGCAGAATAACCATAGATTGTAGAAGAACCATAGCCTAAGCACTAACATAGCAGGATGCGTATTGACTGTAGGGACGTTTAGACAGCAAGGTAGTGGGTCTACCGACACGCTAGGCCGAAACGTAAGTTACTTTTTTGACAGCCCCCGTGTGTTTCTGTACCAATTTAGAAATGCATAAATAAATACATAAATATATGGCATATATATCTATATGTATATTTTTTGTACATATACACAGCTCCTATGAAACGAATTAAGAAATGATGTAGCAAAGAATAAAAATCGAGATAACTATTGAGAATTGGTTTTACCAGAATGATATATTCTTGATTATTATCACATTCATATGAATTTAAATCAGAGCAACAAAAGAGAGTGCTTAAAAGTGATTAAAACAAATGTACTATATGCATCAAACATAGGCTTAATGCGATCACATTTGAAATGCATTTGTATTTTGTGACAAATGTAAAGGATAAAGCGTTCTCCGGTATCAAAGAGAATTGTTTTAGTGGCCGCCTCATGACAATTCGGAAGTTTAGATTTCGATTCATGTCGCAATATTGTCGCAACTATCAATTGTTGAGATAAGCCCATTCATTTTTTGGCTACACAATTATAATTTTCTCCTAATGGTTCGTTGAAGGGAAATACACCGTCAATTAAACTGAAGTCAAATGATATAACTAACTAGCCATGGTGGCTACGAAATAGTTTAAATTTATTTTGATATTTTCACTATCCCACGTTCTATCTTACACTCTGGGATGTTATTCAACTCGCAGTCGGCGAGATTGGTTAACTATACTATTAATTTCAGTGTTTCATCATCCATTCGTTGGTTGCTTTATGATTCGGTGCGTCTTCTTTTCATAAGCTAAAATTAATTGAATTTTAATGATTTTTATGAAAAAATTTACAATTTTCGACCCTGAAATCTGATAAAAATTTACAGGTCCTATAAAATACGCATATTATTTTGTTTATCTTTTTATGATTGCAACTCTCGTTTAAAATTTCAAACGGGATTTTCCCAAAATAATAATTGAAAATTTCATGAGTATATATATATATATATATATATATATATATATAAGTTAAATAACAGCGCTCATTTACATTGACACAGAAAGAAATTTGACCTACCGACACTCAGGCAAGGTTCATAGTTCTTGTGCAGTCTCAAATTTGCATTTAGTTCAAGGTCACCTAGTAGCATTCAAAGGAAGTTCCAAAAAATATAAAACTACTTATTTGCAATAAATGAGAGCAGGTTGAAGTAAATATTCACCAAACTTAGAAGCTACAACTACATGAAATATTTCAGTACCATTCAAGGTCTTTAAACAATTGATAGACCTACGATGGATTTATTGATTTTCACAGGAAGGAAATTCAAAGTACAAGAAATTAATGGGTATACTGATTCCATTAAAACTGAGTGGTTTTACGCAAAGATTATTAAATTACGAACTGAACTCCTTTCTTCACCTCTTTTTTCTTATTCTGTTCCAAATGCAAGCGTTATCCTCGTTGCTACTATTTCGGTACCGTCTCTAAGGCCGTACATTTACATGCTATTGAGCCCAGTTCCTCGGCCCAAAGGCTTCTTTCTCATTCCCGTTTCCTCCTTACTACCATCAATCTCATCAAATACCGTTTATTAATTATTCTTTAAAGGACTTCTAAGCTCAGAAGAACAGGTGAAAACACCATGATACAACTGACGTGCTAATCTTTGTTTTCATTCCATCCTATTATTTTGATTACATTGAAATATGTAGTAATATCCGTTATTTCCGCTGAGACACTACAAGTGAGGACTAGGGACAAAGCTTCATTATTTTCTGTGTGACTGAATACAAGGCAACACAGAGGAAGTTACTTTGTGATAGGGGTTTTCACAAATGCATTCACCGGTGAGAGATGTCCTTCGTGGGCACTTTTCGCTATGACGCGCATGGAACACGTTGAGATCACACGGTGGATTTTCACAAAGCGCTCGGAATAGGGTTCGTGTTGTAAACGCCGACTGCAAATTTTGAAAGAGTCAAGAATAATGGACAAAAGTCAAAAGGATAAAAGTAATGGTTACTGATCTTTCGTAGTCGCCAGTGAGCTATGTTTGCGAATATAGCAAGCATGCCAAGGCATACATATTCTCCAAAGGCAATCTTCCCATTTATGGCAGGTTTTGAAGTGACCCTAACAACTATCATGCGCTACGTATTGCGTGAACTTCAGTTTAAATGACCTACATTATTTATTTCTACAGTTATTCGTACTTCTGCGAACCTTCATGCTGTCCACAAAGCCTATTTTATTCCTCCCTCAGAATCGGTTAACTAAAAATCTTCTATTACAGCGGTGTTTCTCAACCTGGGGCATACGAAACGCAGAGGGAAAATTTGAATATTTATTGAAGGCAATCATAAAGTGATTCTGCCTTCATTACCTCATCGCTGGTATAGTGAAAATACCCCAATTGGCAACGTTAATACTCGATCAAAAAATCAACTTAATAAATTTGACCCGTGTATGTTTTTTATTTGAAGTCTCAAATTATTTAAAACTCTATCAAGACACTATTATCATATAGTAATTAGTTGATTATATACTTTATGCAGTTTACGTATCTCGGAAGTATTTTGGGCCAACGTGGTCAAAGTAGTAGGGACGTAAGGAGAAGAATTGCGCTAGGCAAAGAGATTTTCACAAGGAGGAGGGAGTTGATGACGGGGACGTTGAGTAAGGATATTAAGACAAGACTCGTAAAAACTCTGATATGGAGCGTAGCTATGTACGGCGCGGAAACATGGTCGCTGAAGCAGGAGGATAGACGTCGATTGGAGGCTTTTGAAATTTGGGTGTGGAGAAGAATGGAGGAGGTGAAATGGACCGAAAGGAAAACAAATGAGGAAGTACTGGAGATGGTGGGTGAGGAAAGGGGTTTGTTGGGAGAAATCCTATGGAGGAAAGGCGTATTGGGCGGCAGTGGGATGTTGAAGACGGTAATCGAGGGGGGAGTGGTAGGCAAACGAGGAAAAGGCAGGAACAGGATAGGGATGTTGGACGGGATGAAGGGAGGAAAGAGGTACACGGAGATGAAGAAGGACCTGATGTAGAGTAGGTTGCTGGATTGTGTCTTGTTTGGAGTCACAAAATATTTATTTGATAGTTGTGTCCGTCCAAAAAACCACCTTAACCGATAGATTACCTAATAATAATATACTTTATGCTTTCATTCTATAGGTGGCATCAAAATCTTTGTCGTTGAGGTATGGCATGATCTAGTAAAAGATCGGAAAACAGTTGCAAGGGCTTAGTAGTGGGTAAGTATAAGAAATAATCTTTATGCAATTATCTTAATTATGTACCACTCAAATTTATTCGGCTATAACAAATACCAGTAGATTAAAGACAGTATCAATCTAAAAATGATTCGAAGTTTTTATGGAATTTTATTTCGCGCATTACTGACGAGAGCTGGAAAACACACCAGCATCAAAACGGGTAAGCTAAGACACCGCAGGTTTTGAAAATCAGAATTAAAAATCTAACCTCCGCCCCAACTCCTCTTCTGAAAGGAATCTCAGCTCGAGATAAAGGAGGAGCCTAGGACATAGATTCCTCGCGGCCATATACTAATCCTCGGTCAAAACGGCGGCGTCACGAGCTGGTTGCCTATGTCAACCGTCCGCATATACTCTGCGTCAAAGCTCACGAAGCCCGTGCACCAATTCGGGAGCTCAAACGATTGAAATAACAAAGCCTAGCGTTTCGCACGCTTGAGTGGTGGCAGGTTCGAGATGCTGATGAGGGAGGATTTTTTCAGCGCCGGATGGTGGCGCCGTCTCGTCGTCTGCCTATCCGCCCAGGGGGATGGGGGAGAAGCTTGATGGGTAAGGGCTCGAGCGGCACAATTAAGCCAATATCCTCCTCGCACCTTTGTCGATCGAGTTTGAGTGAAGGTTTGCGGGAGAGAAACGGCCCTCTCAACTCGCCGGAGTGCTCAAAAATGGTCGGCTCTGCTTCTAATTGGGGGGAGGGGGGGGAGAGGATTAACGATCCCGAGGGGAGGGTTTTGTTTGAGACGGAAGCGGTGGCAGGCGAGGACCGTAGAAGGGAGATGGGATAAGTTTCCGAGGGGTGTGTGGGAGGGGGACCGAGATGGTATTGTTAAGAGAAAGGCATTGTTCACACCAATAAATTGCGGTGTCGAGCATGAGGTGGGCGACGTGCATCGTGGATTATGTAAAACCACGAACAAGGGGGAAATTAACACCAAAGTCATTAGGAATCCATCCAAATGAAAAGAAAAATCTTTCTTACGCATAACATTACGCCATCAGACGTCATTGATCATGTTTGATCTATAATGTGGAATAGGATAAGGTTATCACAGACGATTTGAGCACTTAAGACTATTTACACCGACGGACTTAGTGGGAACTAAGCACAAAATTTGCATCATTCACTAGGTAAGCTGAAAGGATATTCGCAACAAATTTTCGCATAAAAATGCGTAAAAGTGCACTTTCAAGAGTTCACATTGCCACTTCGGTTAAAAAATTACGTTAGTCACTATCGAAATAAGAAGAATTCAATGCGACCTCTTCAGTTTTACTGATACCATTTCTTTACCAAGGTAGGAATGATGTATGTCGATGAATAAAATAAATGAATGAAACAAATATACATTTATCACACACATGTAGCGATGTAATCATTCCTAGGTGGAGATGGCCTCACAATTACGTGAACTAAAATTGTTAGATTAACACCCCCTTCGCCACACATTCCCGCGGCGGATCACAAGATATTACGTCATGTAGACGCAGTAAAAATTCGCGAGCTGAAGCATGCAGCAAATTTTGATTTTGAAAAACATGTAAAAATACGCGAAGGAGGAATGTGTCGACGGAGAAAATTAACTTTTACTTGAGCTCTGTCAGGAATACGTACGCATATTCATTGAATTTATCGGGATGTACCTGTAATTCAGTCATTTTGAAGTGGCGTTTTGTATGTTTATCCATTTCGATTTTCGTAACATTGTGAAACCGTACATTTTATCGTATGATTTGGTAATCTTAAAAAACGCTTTCAATCCAAATACATAATCGTTTCCGAATTAATACGTTTAACTAATTAAGGATTGAAAAATTCATTGTTAAAAATAAAGCTGAGGTGTGTTTCCAGGAACTTAAAATGCTACATGTGTATATATATATATATGTATGTATTTATGTATATATATAATGTAAATTCACTAAATAGTCAACACAAACACAGAAACAAAAACATATAAAAGAGGGACTCACTGGTTCTCGAATTTTCGGTGGTGCAACCACCTTTCTCAAGAAGAATTAGGAACAGAACTCAGAGTTCTGTTCCTAATTCCTCTTGAGAAAGGTGGTTGCACCACCGAAAATTGGAGAACCAGTGAGTCCCTCTTTTATATGTTTTTCTTTCTGTGTTTGTGTTGACTATTTAATGAATTTACATTATTGTGCACGTTCGTGGGTTTTTCAAGAAAGTGACTTTATATATATATATATATATATATATATATATATATATATATATATATATATATATAATAAGGGAATCTACCGGTTCATGTAGATTTTGGATGGGCACAGCAACTAAATAAATATTTTGTGACTCCTAATGAAACATAATCCAGCAACCTCCTCTACATCAGGTCCCTCTTCATCTCTGAGTACTTCCTTCCTCCCTTCATTCCGTCCAACATCCCTATCCTGTTCCTGCCCTTTCCTCGTTTGCCTAACATTCTCCCCTCTATTACAGTCTTCAACATCCCATTGCCGATCAATATGCCCTTCATCCATTTTCCTGCCTCCATAGGATACCTCCCAACAAACCCCTTTTCTCAAATACCGTACCTAGTATTTCCTTATTTGCTTTCCTTTCGGTCCATTTCAATTTCTCCATTCTTCTTCACACCCACATTTCTAAAGCCTCCAATCTACTTCTATAATCCTGCTTCAGTGACCAAGTTTCCACCATGCTTCTTTAGCTTTATTTGTTGCCAGTCTGAATTTGTTATTGAACTCTTTATAGTTCATTTTGCCTAACTCTGTGTTTGCATTTTTCCATTTTCTTCTCTCATCCATCTTTGTAATCATCTCATCGGTGATCCATGGTTTCCTTGTCCTTTACCCGTTAACGGTTCCTATAAAGTATTTTGCGACTTTCGGTATTCCTTTTTTGATACATTCCCATTTTTTTCGATAGTACTCAGCTCTTTACCAGCATCCATGGTGTTTTCTGCAGTCTGCTGATATTTCTTCCATGTTAATCCATTTAATGCTTCTACATTCCATTTTCCAACCCGCCGTTCCTGGCTCATCTTTTTATAACGGACGCCACATTTCATAACAAGTAAATTATGGTTAGAGTCCGCATCCGCTCATTACAAATTAGTAGGCAGATAGTTATTCATTTGTATGTCCACATTATGAAATGTGTTGTATGTTGATGACAATCAACAATAAGATGTATTTAGATTCGCTTTACCTCTTGTGGTATAGTAATAAGTAGATGTGAGATCTTAATTGGTAAGTTTCTAGATTAACTTTCACATATATCAGAGCCTTAAAGATATATTATAAACTAAATACAGTCATGATTCCACATAATAAAAAAGGTTTGCAGGAATCACTTGGTGGTGCATTAGCATGAGAGCAAATAGGTCTCTTTTTAGTAGCGAAATTTGTTTAGCATGTGAGGAATGAGCCCATAATTCAACATCATAATTCAAATGACATTGAAAGAAGGCATCGCAAAGTGTTAAACGATACTCAAATGGTGGCACAAAATTAACCAAAGGGTTAAAAAATGGGAAAAAGACACCACAGGGGATTATCCTACGAGTTTAAATGTCTTTAATGCAAAAACATAGTATATTCCCATTGAAACGTGCCGGGATTGAGTAATACATATGGTGGGAAGATTGCTTTTATTTTATTGATTTCCTGAAAGACAACTCATGCAGTTTTTATTTTTTAGATATTTTTATTATAATGTTTCCGAGTATTTTGAGTACTATAGTTCTAGCTGTAGACCATTCCTTAGGAAATAATTGTTTTAAAAGATGAATCAATTTTTTTAAAATTCCATTGTACAATCCATTATTCATTAAATCAGGCAGTTAGTAAAACTTAACATCGAGGAAAATTATTTTTAAGATTGATGGAGGATTCAACCAAATATATTTGGGAATTCCTCAGATATACTGGAAGTGAAATTCTAACAGAGGGGGTTGCTGCGAATCAAATAACGAAATGGTTTGCCTTATTAGTTAAACGAGATAATTTCACATATAATATTATCATGATTTTTAAGCTTCTAGAATTTCATATTGAAAAGTCTATTGTTTGACTGACTAAGAGCCTATTGTTTGACGCAAAAATTGGCCGTTCTCACTGTATTCCTTAAGCTTAAACGCAGCAACCGTGAAGCCACTCTCAAGCAGTGTGTCTACGCTATGGTTTAAAATAAAGAGCGATTCACTTACTAGTGGCGTCGGTGAGCCATATTCCGAATGGAAAATAACGCCAGAAGATGTCATGGAATGGCGGAGGGAATTTTGGGTAGTGACTCATGGAGAGGGTAAAGAAAAACACGAGGTAGAGGAGGTCGGAGGCTGCGAGTGCAGTCAGGTAGACGTTGGTGGAGCTTCTCATGCGCCGCCTCGTCAAGACGGCCATTGTTGCAACATTTCCCAGGACCCCGATGAACACGACTATTGGAACGATGACCCTCTGTGGAGAAAAAATATATATGATTAATATTGGTATTTCCAAAAGACACAATGAGGCTAACCACTAACCAACACAACGACCATTAAACCAACATAGAAAGTTTGACAGCATATGATAGGTGAAGGTAGAGCTCACCCCAAATTAGACCCTAGGTGCTGTAAAATTAAACCTTTAACGCTATGGGGGTGACCAAATCCCTCCTAATATTCCACGTGGTTAAAATTAAAATATCAGCAGAATTATAGCAACCAAAAATTGGCACTGTTTGCATACTGGATGGAATTTCCAAGATCTGAATCAGGATTTTATCCTACTTTCATTTTGCTCGCCGCTCTTATCTATGGGTTACCAAGCTGTAAGAAATTTGCGCAATTTTATAAATCATTGTTTGAGGCTCTATGGTTAATCTGTTGAAAAAAATATCAATGAATCATATCCTAATCTCGGTAGGTAGCTATAATGTTTTTCGAATCCGCCAGTGATGCCCAGATGCGGCACATAGGCCGCATGAGACCTAGGACCGCTTATGTTATTGGAAATTAAATGACATTTTAAATTTCACATTATTTTTTCGCATTGAAATAAAAACAAAATTTTATCGTTGAAATTTATTTAAAAATAAACGGTCTTCTACTTATTTCTCTTTATATACGTTATACTAATGCAATAAAATAATTCGAATGGACACAATGACTTTTATGTTAATTGCATAGTGTTCTTAATCCCTGTAAGATTAGAAAAAAACACTACGCTGCGGACGGGTGATTGGCAAAGGCTGTGCATCACTGGAGTGACTGTGACAATGGTCCCATGGTACCATTAACCAGTGAGGAGGTATTACCTTCACTTATAACAAACACCTTATTTTCTATGACAAGTATCCGTGTGAAGGTACTCCTAGCTAAAGCTAAAAAACTTCCAAAAGTTAAGGTAAAATTATGACACATTGAGGACCTCACCTTACCACTGAATTGTGACGGTAGTCAAAATTGATTCTTTATCAAATACAATTGCGCTATGTACATCCTTAAGCATTGGCCTCTTCGTCCTGAGCACAAATTTTACCATGGAATCCATTGAATCAGCTTACATTCTCATGACTAGAAATTAATTAATCTCATGAAATAAATAATTAACCTCCTGCGATTAATTGAGGATTTTGACATTTGATATTTGATCACGTATTACGTATTTTAATGATAAAAAGTTGCCGATTAAGTTTAAAACACTATTATATTGCAGACTGTTCAACTACCACTCCATTATATTCTGGAGCAGAAGTCTTTAACAGAAATTACGGCTATAGGTGAAGTGGATCAAAAGTATTTTTTATTATTTTAAACTAATCACCTATGGGCATACGAACATTGGTTTCAAAGACGAAGTACGAATTTTACGAATAATTTTTACCGAATATTTTATTGAATTAGTAGTCAAAGGAACGAAGTCTGCAAAAAAATTGTTCGGGTTGAAATCAAAGCTGAAACTTTTTACCAAATGAAAAACCTTTTTCCAAATTATTTATAAAAATTATTTCCCTGGATTTTTGAATTATGCTCAAAATTTATTGTTTGACATTGATTCAGTCAGTTTGTGTATTTTATGAGATTTCGCCATAAACTTATTACGCATATATTTTAATCCACAAAACCCATTTTCAATATACAGATATAAATATAATCAATGCTTACTCACTCTGAGCCCTCGGCCATGAATATGCTCAATATTCGAGCCAACCCAACGCTCGATGTCCCAATTTACGGCATGACTTTCCAAGTAAACAATCCAACTACGACGTGCATCGAGCGTGAAACTTTAAAGTGCGATCATGGGATTTGTTAATACATTCCGTTGTGAATAATCGCATCATAGGTCATTAAAAGGCTGCAATGGACGTCAGGGTATTTTACCACCATATATTACGTATTTTGAAAGGATTAAACTATTATTCCATTATATCCCGTTTGAAGTAGCTTAGTTAATCCTAGAGCCATTATCTGGTAGTAGTATTAGTAGTTTACCGTCTCACGGTAGATTTATGATAGATCCTGGTCCTCTACGCTGGTTCTAGACTCTGACACGACAGAAAATATCCTTAAATCCCTATATTACAATAAGTCATTCTTAAGCACCACCAACATTCAACCCCCTTGAATTCCATCCAAAATGGAAATTATTTCCCCGTCTCTACTTCGTTTTTCCATTATTCGTCTCTTTTACCGTCTTTAACATGCCGTTGGCTCTCGATATTTCCTGCATTGACTTTTCCAGGCTTCTTCAAATTTAACCGATTCTCTTCCCCTACCATGCCTAAAAATTCTTTGTTTTTTTTGCGTTCAACGTTTTTCCATTCTTCTCCCCAGCTTCATTTCAAAAGTCACAAATCTTCAAATCTATGCCTTTCCTCCTGTCTTAAGGACTTATTCTCTCAACCGAAAAAAATTACGCTATATAATTATATATATATATATATATATATATATATATATATATATATATATATATATATATATGATCTGATGACGACGGCCGTGCCGTCGAAACGTAACTATCTACTGTAAGTGTCCTTCTTTTATGTTTCTGTGTGTGTGATATTTATTATCTTAGTGTTTTTGTGTTTGTGCGTCGCCGGAGAGCGTCATTTTCAAGATTATATACATATATATATATATATATATATATATATATATATATATATATACACTTTTTTGGAAAACCCACAAACGTGTAATGTAAATTCACTGATAGTCATAACAAACACAGAAACCAAAACACAAAAGAGGAAAAACTCACTGGTTCTCGAATTTTCGGTGGTCCAACCACCTTTCTCAAGAGGAATTAGGAACAGAACTGTACAGTTCAGAACAGTTCTGTTCCTAATTCCTCTTGAGAAAGGTGGTTGGACCACCGAAAATTCGAGAACCAGTGAGTTTTTCCTCTTTTGTGTTTTGGATTCTGTGTTTGTTATGACTATCAGTGAATTTACATATATATATATATATATATATATATATATATATATATATATATATATATATATATATATATATATATATATATAAACCATAAACACAGTAATCAACACGAAGGTCGGTTTAGTAGGTGATGGTAGAGCTCACCCGTGTACCAAGCCCGACGGCGTGTGAACATTCACACATCAGGGTAGGGGGGCCAGTTCCTTTCCCTGTGCCGGTTATGGTTTCCCAGGAAGATCTGGTACCCGAAAAATCAACTAGCTTGGGTGAAGCTGCAGGTGCCCAAAGTGCCTTACCCGGGAATCGAACCCGGGACCCTCCGGCCAGTAGTCCAACGCTTTACCCACTAGACCACCGCGACCCGTTATATAGATATATACACACACATTCAAACACGATCCCGCCTCGCCATACAGCGAACAAATATTCAGTCACATGGAAATAGATAAAAGGAACTCGTGCATGTATATATATACATATATCTACCCCAATATTTGTAAATATATATACCTACATGTATATATACCTCAATATTTGACCACCTTCCCTCTCTCCACCAACTTTCAAAGTTTACTCGAGAACTGACTCTATCGATCTATTTTCGTGTTCAAGAACTCAACATGCTACATCTCGTTAATGAGTAAAATATCGATATTGTATATGCATATGAAACATCGATAGAGTCAGTTCTCAAGTCAACTTTGAAAGTTGGTGGAGAGGGGGAAGGTGGTAAAATATTGGGGTTGGGGAAGTTAGGGGAAATAAGAGGGCCAGGGAGAAATGTCTGCTGAGATTTCTTATAACGATTTGTACACTTTTTTTAAATTTATAGAAAACATTTGAAATCGTACTATTAATTATATCAAGTTCATAATTTTATCTTGATGAATACGTAAACAATTGCTAGCGTCCAATTTAAAATGCTCAGTTTAACATTTCTACCTCAGTTAATTCTCTAGATGCAATGGGGTGATTCTTTCGGAAATGCACACGTGCATAATGTGAACATTCAAAAAAAGATTGTAATTCAATTCACGATTAAAAATCATTAGCAATTACAAAGCCTAGAATTTTTAAAAATACCTTTCACAATTGTCAGAGAGAATGGATGGAGATGGCTCAAGGAAATTCATAACTTTGAAAATTATTTTTTTTATCAATGGGTAACAATGAGACGACGTAGAGGAAACAAAATAAAACTGAATGTTATCATAAACCTAGCGTTCAAGCACTGCACAAATATGGAGACTGCTTTTTTACAAAAAATATAGGAAACGCTGGTTTCCATACAATTCCCTATCTTTTGAAGACTTGGCTATAAATAGAGAAACTCATGAACGTAATGCTCCCGGGGAGCGTATTCGTGGAATTCTTCCATTCTGATATTTTTGGAAGACCCTTTGTTTTCCATAGAGAAAATTTGTTTTTAAGTTCGACCTGGCTTTTGACTTGGGGCCACATCATCATGCACAGTGTACGATATTAAATTGGTTCATATAGCATCATGAGGTGTGTGTGTGGTTTATCCATTTTTAATGACAGTAAAATGAAATGAACAAAAGGACAAATTAATTGTAGTAAGATAATGTCTCAGGTATTTATTAGGCAATCTACCGGTCAAGGGAAGCTTTTGGATGGACATCACTATCAAATAAATATTTTCTAACTCCAAACAAAACCCAGTCCAGTATCCTACTCTACATCAGGTCCTTCTTCATCTCTGTGTACTCCCTCCCTTCATCCCGTCCAACATCCCAATCCTGTTCCTGCCCTTTTCTCGTTTGCCTAACATTCATTTACCTATTTCAGCATGAAGTTCCATAAAGTTGTGCAGAGAACCATGGAATTCATTATAAAACGTCTTTATATTATTATAATATTTCTGAGTGATAATCTTCGCTACTAAAAAGTATTTATTCAGAATTTTATCATTCTTTCATCAAATAACTTTATTGTTGACATGAAACAATTTGCACCCCAAATAAAACATGAATGTCCTGTAGGAAATTTGGTTCCGTGACATTTACCTCGCTCACTTTCTCAATCTCTCCCTCAAATTATTCAAAGATTAGGAAAGCAAGACACTACCTAAACTCGGAGGGAGAAGAAATTACAGTCATGCTTGATTCTGATTTGATCTGAACTGATTTCCTTGAACTTGAATTAACATTGCTTCAAGTTCATTTGTAACACGTCAAAAGGAATCAACCGAGCAATGTGGCCACAGATCTCAAAAAATACCATCCATTGCTGCACCTCAATCATGGGTCAAAAACTTCCTATGTAAACGAAAAAACCTCGAGTTTCGAAACATTAATCTTTTCTGAAGACACACAATTGCAGTAACAAATGTAGAATTACACGTATTATACAAGTGAATCCATATGAAAACATTTGTGATTTGAGGAAACAACCAGAGTCGAAATAAAACAAAAACCTCGCCAACGGAACAGAAATTCTGGCCTCATCGGCGCAGAGTGACTATTTCCCGTCAATAAATGTCCAAAATTGCCAACTCATGTTTCGGATTAACGAACGCCTTGAATGCTCTGTGAAGAGATTCGCGAAAAGGTTTGTCGTTTGGCGTCGAAGAGAAGAGGCGGGACCGGAGGAGAGAAAATTAAGGGAGAGAAGGCCTCTCTCTTTACCTGTATCCAGAACCTTGAGCCGTTGAGGAAGTTGACATAAGGCTGGGCCTCATCGTAGTCGTCCGGGAGGGCGGTGGCCGAAGCGTTTGTTGGATCTGGCATGATGGTGCTGAGAACTCCTTCGGACTCCATTGTTGACGAATGAATGTCGCAGGAGTCCGGACCAACAACCTCCCTGGAGGATGGAGAAAAATAATCTCAATATTATGCCATTTGGGGGTGAAACTAAGTAGAGCAAATGTAGTTTTGTTCAAAAATAACTCCATGGGTTTTTGACAAACCCCATTTTCCTATGTGCTTACAACGCATAATTGGCGAGAGCAAGTTTTTCCCATCATTATAAATATTTCATTGAAACAATTCAGTTTATTATTTTTTATTTTCTGCTAGAATAAAATACTATTCTATAAATGTCTATATTTATTTAAGTATTTGGCAACCAAAATATGCTTTCGAGCATGAGTTACCCAGAACAATCAAACATAAGACATTCCGTTTTTATATTACTCATGGAAATAGTGTACATATCGCAGTATTTAAATTTTCTAAGAAAAAATTTTGTATTAAAATAATGTGGTGAAATTATTTCATGAATAGACACAAAGTAGGTCAATAATTGCTAAAAAAAACATCATTTTAGAGCCCAAGGTGAATCTATTTTCAGTTTATTAAATGTTAGTAGACTTCTGAAATGTGGGCGTGGGTAAGGATGGAAAACGTAAAAATTGACGGAAGAAAACCGAAAAACTAGACTACGGGAGGAGAGACGGGTATTGGGAGAAATTCGAAGGAGGAAAAGATGTGGTTGCTGAGCACTGTGATTGGTGATGGACAGTGGAAGACTTTGGTGGAGGGTAAAATGTTAGGAAAGCGGGGTAGAGAGAAGAGGAGAATGAGCATGTTAGACGGGAGAAAGGAATTAAAGAGTACGCGAAGTTAACGAAGTGATTATTTTCGCAAGGTGTCACATTTTGTCGTGATAGTTGAGGCTTAGGACTGCAGCTGTGATTGGCCTATGTGATCCGTTCATAACCTACAGGTACATAACCCTGTATTCCTAACTCTAGCCTACAATTAGTTTTAGGACAATTAACGCCTACATTTCTAAGCCTCGCCTAACAAGACACAACACGGCACCTCACAGAAGATTAAACTCTTTATTAATGACGCATACATTCTATCTCCCTTCACTGTGGCCGGCAAGCCTATCCTTTTCCTCACCATACTTGGCTGGCCTAGCGCTCTCCCCTCTACCACTGTCTTCAGCATTCCAACGCCAATCAGCATTCTCTGAATTCATTTTTCCTGCCTCCTTTGAATTTCTCCAGATTACCCACTCTCTTTCCCCACAATGCCGATCACTTCACCGTTTGCTTTCCTTTCCGTCCATTTTACCTTCTCCATTCTTATCCACGCGCACATTCCAAAAGCCTCTTATCTACATTATAAAATTGCCTCAACGACCATGTTTCCGCGGCGAATAAAGCTAAATTTTTTATCAAAGTTTTCATCAATCTTTTTATAACATCCTTACTCCGCTCCATCTTCCTTCCCTTCTTAGAACAATTTCTTTGCCTAACGCAATTTTTCTTCTAATCCAAAGGGACAAAGTTTACCTATCTTGGAAATTTATTGAAACATTTGAATATCGCAAATTTTTAAAAAAACTTCCAAGGTTTGCAAATTGCAATTTTTTAATTAATCATGATATTCCACTATATCATAACTGAAACGTCTCTTTTTATCTTGGAAGAGTTTTGAACCAAGATGGACAAGGTCATAGACAGATAAAAATCTCCAGAATAAAGACGTTTATATACTCGTACCTATCTATCTATTGGCTCAAAATACTTCCAAGATAGGTAAACTTTGCCCATTTGGGTGGACAATTTGGTAGTAGTCGGATGGGCTATGAGAAAGGTGGAGGCAAACCCGAAAAGGGCATTAACATGCTCTTAACGAATGACGCCAAGGATCACATAATTTAACGCGTCATCCGACGGACTCCACTTGAAGTGCTCTTTAAATGACACACCAAGTTGGGATGAGAACATCTATGAAAAACTTTGCTTTTGGTATGCTGGCTCTAGCCAGTATACCAAACCGCAGCAGACCCTCCTCCGATCAATCAAAGCATACATATTCTTATCAATGGCATTCTTGTAAGTAAAACTTACCATTTTATACGTGGTTCACTAGGATTTTAAGTGCTCCAACGGCTTGCGTTATAAACATCTACAGCTCTTTGCCGTTGAAGAGAAATTCATCACGAGACGCCATAACATGCATATCCTATGAGGGCTTTGAAACCACGAATTTCATGTTTGTGGGCGAGAGCTCTTTTGTCTTTGCCTCTTTTTGATTGTAGATGATACACTCTGCACGCCATGCCCTAAATTCAACGAAGGGCTGCTACGGTGTCCGTGGCCATGCAAACTCCACAGGCTGGCCTGCAGGGGACCACAGGGGGAGGTGGGTTTGAGTTGCAGAGGGAAAGAATAAAAAGAGAGAAAGGGACTAAATAGAGAGAAACTGAAGCTCTCTCTTTCTTCGTGGGTATTAGGAGTTGAAAGAAGAAAACGAAGATGAGAAACGAACAGCATGGGGGATAAGAGAATATGGGAAGCGAATCTCTTTCATTCAAGGGGGTTGGAAATTGGCTTTGTATTGTAACCTTGTACCGAATTGTAACCTTGTACCATGCTGCTTTTCATTATGTGCTAAATCACTTTTTACGTCTGCAGAACAGTCAGTAAACTTGCATCCTAACGGTCTTATAAAATTAGGACATGTGAGAGTTAGAGAGAGCTAGTAGAGAAATTGCAACAATTTCAGACCGGGGTCCCGGTCAAGGCGAATGATTTTTACGCTCTGAAATTGTTGCAATGAAATACATGTTAGCGGATGACTCCGTTAAAAGTTACTGTTGCGGCATCACCCGCAGTTTCTTGAAACTAGTTGGGAAAGTTTAACATTATTAAAGATTGACGGATTGCAAGTGGAAAAGTACTGGAGGAGCTTGAAATAGGATATGGACCATAATGAAATTAGTATAGTGGACTTTTTTCTCAATTCAGTAAATAATCATTGCGTGCGTAAGGAGTGCCAATAAATCACGTCGCTTTGGGTTGGAACAACAGCAATAATAATAATAATTGAAAAATGACACTCCAATAGCTTTTTCAATTTCCAAGAGTCACCTGAGTCACCCTTTTCCGTGACTCGTATGGACACAAAATGTGCAACTAATGAGATCTACGTCATTATGCTTTTACATTTATTGAAATAAAATCCTGGAATATTAATAACGATGGACCATGGCACATTTTCATGATTATAAAATCGCCCGAGTAATTAAAAGGATACAAGCATCAAACGGAATTGCTCATCAGGTTGCATTCGCCATTCGGCTCGAATCCCACTGCCGAAAGAAAAAAAAATGTTGGAGAGGAAGTGAGAATTTCACCCGTACATTGTAGCAATATTTCTTTCCTTCCTCGACCCCAATAACAACTGACCTATAACCTATGGCTAAAGGTTTCATATTTGAAGAACAAAACGAAATCAGATCGATCGCCATTCCAAAGGCGGATTTAGCTTTGGCTCATGATTGCTTAGAAGTTGCACGTGTATGCGTAGCTATCCGGGGACTTCTTTTCCCATAGTTTTTATGCTCACGATATCCGTAACCTGTTGAGAGGACTGCGAAGGACAGCTCCATATGGTTACGCTCCACATCAGTCCTTGTTGTCGTCGAAGCTCTTCAAAATCTTTATTTGAGGAACGATTTTTGCTTCCTTTTGCTTCCAGCGGAGACGTTTTAATCGATGGCGAGATCGAAAAATAGCATCCATAGAGGTCGCGGACTGGAATGTTTGAAAGGATTGGGGTTACAATCTCCACGATGGAATACCACCCACGTTTCAAAGGTGGAGACAAATAGGATATATTTTTCGTTATAGGAGCCTGTCTTACACGGAGACTGAGGGAAATTGAAATTCAGATTATGTCTTTCTGGGAGGAGTCTTGAGTCGAATACATATGTAATTTTGAGAATAAAATAAGAAAATAATTTCTGTGACTTGGTTTGTTCCCAGTTTTTTTAACAAAGGCCTTTATATTTTGGAAAATAATGACTTTTGCCAAGGAAAGCATTATTCTCTTCGCAATTTTTTACGATGATTACAAAATATTCAAAACAAATTTTCGAATCACGTTAAAATAATTGAAATAAAATAATACGATAAACAGCAAGTGATAAGTAATAATGACTTACCGATCTCGTTGAGGATTTTGAAGTTCTATTAGCTCTCGGTTATTCGTTACGTTCAATGTATCATTTCGAGTGATAAAATGATGCACTAATATATCAGAATTATTCAATCTAGTACTGACTAAGAAATCTTAAAAAAATTACCTCAAACGTATATAAATTTCAGAAAAAATGTCTTGTATCTTTGCTAGATCGGAAAATTTTCGGACCACCATAGTATATGCATATTTTCCGAAAGAATAGGCAAAAAGTCTTAGTTTAAGTTAAATAATTTAGTTGTTTCGGCGTGACATTTTAAGCACATTGTCCTGGATCACAGTTTGATTCTATAACTTCATTCAATCCTCTTTTTGATTGTTATTTCAAAATGATGTATTGAAGGTCGACTAATCTGACCTGAAGCCCTCGCCTACCAATGCAGAGGTCGTGGGTTCGAGTCCCGCCTAGGTGGAATTTCCTCAGCCTAGGGCATGGATGTTTGTTTTCGTCTTCATTGTCATACATAACAGTTAGGTGGAAGAAGGGACTATGAAGCGTCAATCTTGCCAATCTTAATCAAGTCTTTAGAAAAATAAATTTCCTTCCCGAAGGCACGTTTAGAATAGCTGCATAAAATAACAAAGAACTGGAAAAACATGAGGTAGGAAGAAAAGAATTTTTCAATTGAGGGAATCAAGAAACATACGGAAAATCAATAACGTGCTCTGGAAAAGGGAACCATAGAGACGTCGATGTGAATTCATCCCTTACATTTATTCCCATGATTCAACACTTCAAAATTTGACCCTCACAATACTGTGGACTTCTGGTCTAAGTTGATTGGAGGCAGAGTTAAATTTTAGTAGCTCATACAAAAATCAGTATGCATGTTGTTGTATACTTGTATTTAATACACATTTTTATTCTATGACTGACTTTATAAAACATTCCAAATTTTGAAAGAAATGTGCTATCTATCTCAGTGATTCTCAGTTTGTCCAAATTCAAGTGTACATACTATATATATATATATACATATATATGGATGGGTTAAATGGAAGAAGGAACCATTAGGTCTCAATTTCGCCCAAATAAAGTCCTTTATCTATCTATATATATTTATGCGTGTGTGTTTTTACGTGTGTATTTTTATACCTATGTTGAGAAAAAAATAAACCATTTAGGTGGATCAGAATTACTGGTGTGGTATTCTCACGACCTAGTACTCAGTAACATTCCTGAAGTTGCAATATTTTTCAACGAGATGCCATCGTGTACAGCAATTGGGGTTTGGTGCGGTAACATATCAAGCACAGTCATTATTCCCTTAAATGGTCGTTAAATTCAACGGGTGGATTTTTGGTATCATGTGTCTTAAGGGTTGGTTAAAGGATTTTTCTACATCTGTCGTACTCGCCCTGTTCCCGTAACCCCATCAAACCCTCTTATCCATAAATTCAGTATGGTAAACAGTGCTTCCTCAGTCTTTCTTTCTCCACATGGCTTCTAAAATAGCGAACACTTCATAATACATTAATGAGACTAGAGACGATGAATTTTAGAGCTATTTTCCGTAATTTTCCCACATTTTTAACTTTCTTTTTGTTGACTCGGAAAACATACATTTGTATGCTCTCTGATTCGATACTAAATAAACGCTTTAACTTATATAATGCCACAGTTAGACAATTTCATTGAGTGCAAAACACTTCTGATGTATTGGCATAGAAAATAATTACAATACTGTCGTTTACTCTCAGCGTATATATATATATATATATATCCACCCAAGCTAGTTGATTTTTCGGGTACCAGATCTTACTGGGAAACCATAACCGGCTCAGGGAAAGGAACTGGCCCCCCTACCCTGATGTGTGAATATTCACACGCCGTCGGGCTTGGTACATGGGTGAGCTCTACCATCACCTACTAAACCGACCTTCGGGTTGATTACTGTGTTTATGGTTTATATATATAGGTAATATACCGGTTAAGGTAGGTTTTTGGATGGACACAACTATCAAATAAAATTTTGTAACTCCAAAAAAAACCCAATCCAGCAACCTACTCTACATCAGATCTCTCTTCATCTCTGTGTACTTCTTCTCTCCCTTCATCCCTTCCAACATCCCTATCCTGTTCCTGCCCTTTTCTCGCTTGCCCAACATTCTCCCCTCTATTACCTTCTTCAACATTCCACTACCGCTCAATACGCCTTTCATCCATTTTTCCTGCCTCCATAGGATTTCTCTCAACAAACCCCTCTCCTCACCCACCATACCTTGTACTTCCTCATTTGTTTTCCTTTCGGTCCATTTCACCTTCTCCATTCTTCTCCACACCCACATTTCAAAAGCCTCCAATCTACGTCTATCCTCCTGTTTCGGTGACCACGTTTCCCCCGCCGTACATAGCTACGCTCCATATCAGAGTTTTTACGAGTCTTGTCTTAACATCCCTACTCAACGTCCCCGTCATCAACTCCCTCCTCCTTGAGAAAGCCTCCATGCCTAGCGCAATTCTTCTCCTTACGTTCCTACCACTTTGACCGTATTGGTCCCAAAACACTTCCGAGATATGTAAACTGCTCTACCTGCTCAATTTTTCCCCCGCCTATTTTAATATTTAGCTTAGCCTATTTCTTTTCTGGAAAATCGCATAACCTTTGTTTTTCGTAATATTGAATCTCATCCCATATTTATCGCACTGAACCTCCAATTCACTCAGCAATGCTTGCAACCCCTTGGCTGACTGAGCAACTAATACTTGGTCATCAGCAAACCTACCCGATTTTATGAATTCCCCTCCGACTTTCATTCCTACCTCCAGTTCTTCCCATGCCTCTTTAATCATTTCCTCCACATATACGTTGAACAGCACCGGTGACAATGGGCAAACCCTGCCTTACCCCTCTTCCCAACAGTGCCCATCCGGACTCTCCGTTCCCCACTCGCACCTGAGCAGTCTGAGACATGTACAGGTTGCAGATCAGTCTCCTGTCCCCTCCAATCCATTCCTATTTTCTGCAATACACGCATTAATTTTTCCCCAATTCACTCTATCAAAACGCTTTTTTCGAAATCTACAAAACAGGCAAAAAACGTCCTGGTTGTATTCTATATTCCTCTCGACTAGTGATCACATTACTGCAATGGCATCACGCGTACCTCTTTCTCTTCCTAAACCCAAACTGATCATCCCCTAAGTAATCATTTGCCTTACTCTCTATCCTTTTGTTGACGATCCTGAGAATAACTTTAGCTGCGTGGGATATGAAACTTATTATTCTGTAATCCTCACATGATATAGCCTTTGCCTTTTTTGGAATAGGAACTAACACCGATCTCACAAAATCTTCCGGCCAGATTCCTTCCTCATAGATACTACGAATCAGTCCATATAGGGCCTTCTTCCCGCATTTTCCTAAACATTTCAACAGTTTCTACAGGAATGTTGTCCACCCCCACGGCCTTATTTGCTTTCATCTCCTCTAATGCCCCTTCTATTTCATCGTCGAGTATGCCTGGACCTAAACTATCTTCTTCTACGTCATGTTCCTTTTCCATGTCTAACCTTGTCGGCCTTCTTTACCATACAGTGTTTCTATATATTCCTTCCATCTCTCTTGGATTTTCCTGGATCAACTATTATCTTACCCCACTTATCTTTAACTATGTATATAAATAAATAAATAAATAAATAAATAAATAAATATATATATATATATATATATATATAACTTTTGGACGGCACAATAGAACACAGAATAAAACAGCAGTCTGACCTGAAGAAGACCTCGGAGTGGGCCGAAAGCTTAAATCATCTACAGTGTGAGTGTCCTTTTACGTGTTATCTGTTTTGTTCTGTGTTCTATTGTGCCGTCCAAAAGTTATATTGCTCTCGTGAGTACTTCCGCATCATCGATATATATATATATAGATATAGATACACACACACAAACACGCGGGTGTGGTCTGAAAAGCATCCGACTAAGAACATTTCAGAAAAAATGTCTTGTATTTTTGTTAGGTCGGAAACTTTTCAGACCACCCTTGTATATATATATTATATTTTTTTTCATAGCCTGCACCCTTGTTAGTAGGACTTTTGAGTTTCTGACTCGGCGTAGAACACAGTTACAATATCTCTCGTGAAATGACCCCTGAGCACAAAGTTTGGAAATGCTAGTGCAATGCAGAAAGCAAGCCGTAAAAACAGTTTATATTCTCGAGACCGAAATGCGTGTCACGAGATATATCAAAAGGAGCGGCAGCGAGGCACGGATTCCTATCCACTGCTTTAATTGAAAGCGGGCTTTCATGCGTTAGATGATAACTTCATCAATCCACTTCGGTATGTGAGGTTGCAAGAGTAGACATTCATAAAACAAAGTACGCGGCACATTCACGTAGGATAGCATCGTGCACTGTTTGGATTCTGACAAGAGAACGAATTCTCAGCGCCTGAGCTGGAGATTTCCTTTACTAGCGTGCAGATTGTACTCCTGTTGACTGCGAGGTTGTGCAAAAAGTTTTGGGCAAAAAATGAAACACACCTTAATCCTCGCCAAGAGACGGTTGAAAAGTACCCCGACGTGACCATTCTTTGTCAAGCCCTTACTGAGACCGCCATGCTCATTCCGCAAAACCACAGCGACTAGTGAGACAGACTTCCATTTCTTCTCTTAGGATCCAAACTGGTATTTCAAATTTTGGGCCATCTCAGACATCTCACATCTCGGAGCGCCGCGGGGGTTGCCAGCAGCGCGTTTTCTTTCCCGTCCCGCGCTCGTTAGACCACTCGAAACGAGTGCTTAATGGGCACACGTCCGGCCTTTGAGAAGCGTGATTTCGGTTCCGCCGTCTTGCGAGCGAGGGGCGGGATGGTTTTGACGACCCTTTGACGCGGTGCTACGTCGTCAACGCCTCCAAGGGCGGCGGAAAGGAATCAGATCATGTGGGATTCGACGCTCAAAAGGGTGAGATTTCAAAAGAAGATGCGGGAATTGCAGTGAATCTCACGCTAGCACTTCCGGTATAGCGCCTCACCCCCACCACCATAGTTACCTACAACCAATGATCCTCTAACGTATGAAGCATTAGCATAAATCCATTTGATGGTTATTGTTAGTGGTAAGCTATTTGTCAAAGATTGGTTTTAAGTGGACTCTAAAAAATAACAACCACTGGCAATAATTAAATCAGCTCCCCTTACCTTCTAACTCATTTCTCGCTAAGAAGATTAGCCATAAAAATCCCCTTAGCATGTATTAAATTAGGAACTCATGAAATAAACATATGAAGTCCTTTTATTTGGAGAGAACAATACCAAATATGGTCCATTTAATATAGATTTTCCACTGCTACGATTTCGTCTCCTTCGGTCTCAGTCAATGCCTAATCTAGGGTCGCATTTGCAGGGGGAGGGTAAACTGAAATCAGCAAGACTGAAATATAACAGTTTTTTGCAAATCAAATTGATTGGTTTTTGGAGTTTTTCCAAATTTTAAACAAAGTATTGGAACCGAAATAAATAAATATACTTATAATGGAGAGCATCTCGATGGAAAGGAGACAAACTATGCAAATTTCACTTGAATAGAGATTTATTCACGACCCGGGTTTCAAACACTTAATGTCATCTCATGTTTGTGGAGAGCATCTCATTACCATGACGTTGCCCACTAGATCTGCCGCCGGGCTTTGACTAAAGGTATGACAAGGAGGACATCGTTGTCATAATGTTGGTAATGTGAGAGCTTTGCTGAAGCGAGCAATATGTTAGAAGGACATCTGTTGGTAAGGGAAATTTGAAGCGCTTTTATTGTTTAGAACGCTTTCCAAAAGCAATAAGGTGCGTGGTTTACACCCTAGAAACGAATGGAAGTGAGAGAGTATAAAAAAGAGAAGAGAGAGTATAAGAGTCAAATTACACGGAGAAAAGTTGCACTTGAAACCAAATTAATCTTTTACTTCATTGAGTTCCTTTGTTTTGATTTATATACCTTTGTAAATTTAAATAATTTTAACTTCATTGAAAATACAATATATGACAATAATACAATCAGTATTGATAGATTATTGTGAAAAAATGATGAATAAATTGTAAAAAAAATGACCTTGCGGTGGGACCTTTTGATCTGCTCTAAAATATATATTATTATAATATCTCTATATTATTTTTAAACATTTAGAAAAATATGTTGGTGGAGTTTGGGCTCCTTAACTGGCATTTTCTAAGAACTGGACGACTATAACGAGAACACTCGAAGGAAAAAAACTATTTATTTTCTGGAGAGGGACGGAACATCTCTTTGTGACCGCATTTGAGATTACTGCGGCAAGAAAGCTTTTAGTGAACAACTAGCTACCCGTACTGCTGCCATCTGAAGCAGTAATTCTTTAAAAAACAAAATAAGAAATTATGTGGAATTCCAGGGGTGCAATTTAGACTTTAACGCTCCTCCCTTTATGAACTTCTTTGTTCACAAACATTTTACTAATTTAGGTTCCCGGAATTTTAGTAATTGGGGTAATTAGTTAAGACAGAAATGTAATTTCACGCATCGAGCCCACGAAACTAGTTCAATTATTTCGCTTCAGGCCATTTATAAACATGGAAAGACGTTTGAATCTCTTTCCAACATGCATCTTCCTTCGACAAGTATATCAAAGTAACCACTCGAATCGATAAGTTAATTTTTAAGAGGGTAATTTTTTTACTTTAAGAATGTCTTAATATACCAGTCGATGAGACGATAATTTGCAAAATCGATCCAACTCGTAAGAAATGGCGAAGAGAAATGAAGGAGAGAAAATCTTGAGAAAGGAGAGTTCGAAGACCAGTGGGAATAAGTCTTAAAGTTTTTGCCCCATTTCAATCAGTTACGTTAAATCTACCGGGATTTCCCCAGACGAATTTTGGACTTGTAGTTCCGAGATAATTTCATTAATGCGATTTCAATGGAGGCTAAGGAGGGCCAACCAATCCTATTTAAAAATTAATCAGGGAAACCCATTCAAACCCAGAAATAGCTTGCAGACTACGAAATTGCAATACGAACCAATCTCATACCAAGTGAAAAATGGTCAGGGTTAAGCTTTTTAAAATTACGTAGTGACATTATTATCCCAACCTTTAATCTTTCACTCCCGAAGAATACTTTGGAGCACGCGTGTGGATAACGATGTTATAAGAATTGAAATAGGTACAATGAATTACACATCAGATGTACAAATTTTAAGATAAAAAATATCACAAAATACTCGTCTTTTGTTGGACCAGAGAGCTTTTAGGTCCTGAAATTCCCGTAAATATAAGGGTACCTCCTTTTATTTCGATTTCCGTTTTCTTCTGCATAAGTCGTGCATATAATTTCACTGTAATGGTTTTATAATCTTTAATTGTCTATTCTCTTCTGAATGTTCCTTACCGCAACTGTCTGTGGTCGTAATGGCCTAAGTTTTCGCCGCGTAGTGTAGGATCTTCACTTAGGGGAACATACGAAATTAGCAAGGAGTAACTCCACTCAAATATATATGTATGTTTGTGTGTGTGTGCATATATATATATATATATATATATATATATATATATATATATATATATATATATTTTTCAGAAGGAAAAAGGCTAAGCTAAATATTAAAATAGGTGGGGAAAAAATAGAGCAGGTAGAACAGTTTACATATCTCGGAAGTGTTTTGGACCAATGCGGTCAAAGTGGTAGAAAAGTAAAGAGAAGAATTGCGCTAGGCAAGGAGGCTTTCTCAAGGAGGAGGGAGTTGATGACGGGGACGTTGATTACGGATGTTAAGACAAGACTCGTAAAAACTCTGATATGGAGCGTAGCTATGTACGGCGCGGAAACGTGGTCGCTGAAGCAGGAGGATAGACGTAGATTGGAGGCTTTTGAAATGTGGGTGTGGAGAAGGATGGAAAAGGTGAAATGGACCGAAAGGAAAACAAATGAGGAAGTACAAGGTATGGTGGGTGAGGAGAGGGGTTTGTTGAAAGAAATCCTATGGAGGCAAGAAAAATGGATGGAAGGCGTATTGAGCGGTAGTGGAATGTTGAAGAAGGTAATAGAGGGGAGAATGATGGGCAAGCGAGGAAAGGGCAGGAACAGGATAGGGATGTTAGACGGGATGAAGGGAGGAAAGAAGTACACAGAGATGAAGAGGGACCTGATAAAGATTAGGTTGCTAGGTGGGGAGTTACAAAATGTTTATTTGATAGTTGTGTCGATCCAAAAAAACCTACCTTAACCGGTAGATTACCTAATAATATATATATATATATATATATATATATATATATATATATTATATATGTGTGGTTCGCGGTAGTCCAGGGTTAGAGTGTTGGACTACAGACCGGAGAGCCTGAGTTCGGCTCCCGGGCCAGCCTCACTGGGTGCCGGCAGCTCCACCCAAGCTATGTGATTTTTCGGGTACCAAATCTTCCTGGGAAACAATAACCGGCACAGGGAAAGGAACTGGCCCCCCTACCCTGATGTGTGAATTTCACACGCCGCCGGGCTTAGTACTGGGTGTACTCTAGCATCACCTACCAAACCGACCTCACAGTTGATTACTCTGTTCATGGTTTATGTATATATATTATTATTAGGTAATCTACCGGTTAAGGTAGGTTTTTGGATGGACACAACTATCAAATAAACATTTTGTGACTCCCCACCTAGCAAACTAATCTATATCAGGTCCCTCTTCATCTCGGTGTACTTCTTTCCTCTCCTTCATCCCGTCCAACATCCCTATCCTGTTCCTAACCCTTACCTCGCTTGCCCAACATTCTCCCCTCTATTACCCTCTTCAACATTCCACTACCGCTCAATACGCCTTTCATCCATTTTTCCTGCCTCCATAGAATTTCTCTCAACAAACCCCTCTCCTCACCCACCATTTCCAGTACTTCCTCATTTGTTTTCCTTTCGGTCCATTTCACCTTCTCCATTCTTCTCCACACCCACATTTCAAAAGCCTCCAATCTACGTCTATCCTCCTGCTTCAGCGACCACGTTTCCGCGCCGTACATAGCTACGCTCCATATCAGAGTTTTTACGAGTCTTGTCTTAACATCCCTACTCAACGTCCCCGTCATCAACTCCCTCCTCCTTGAGAAAGCCTCCATGCCTAGCGCAATTCTTCTCCTTACGTCCCTACCACTTTGACCGTATTGGTCCAAAACACTTCCGAGATATGTAAACTGCTCTACCTGCTCTATTCTTTCCCCGCCTATTTTAATATTTAGCTTAGCCTTTTTCTTTCTGGAAAATCGCATAACCTTTGTTTTATTAATATTGATTCTCATCCCATATTTATTGCACTGAACCTCCAATTCACTCAACAATGCTTGCAACCCCTTGGCTAACTGAGCAACTAATGCTTGGTCATCAGCAAACCTAACCGATTTTACGAGTTCCCCTCCGACTTTCATTCCTACCTCCAGTTCTTCCCATGCCTCTTTAATCATTTCCTCTACATATACGTTGAACAGTACCGGTGACAATGGGCAACCCTGCCTTACACCTCTTCCTAACACTGCCCATCCAGACTCTCCGTTCCCCACTCGCACCTGAGCAGTCTGAGACATGTACAGGTTGCGGATCAGTCTCCTGTCCCTCCAATCCATTCCTATTTTCTGCAATACACGCATTAATTTTTCCCAATTCACTCTATCAAACGCTTTTTCGAAATCTACAAAACAGGCAAAAACGTCCTGATTGTATTCTATATTCCTCTCGACTAGTGATCTCATTACTGCAATGGCATCACGCGTACCTCTTCCTTTTCTGAACCCAAACTGATCATCCCCTAAGTAATCATTTGCCTTACTCTCTATCCTTTTGTTGATGATCCTGAGAATAACTTTAGCTGCGTGGGATATCAAACTTATTGTTCTGTAATCCTCACATGACGAAGCCTTTGCCTTTTTTGGAATAGGAACTAACACCGATCTCACAAAATCTTCCGGCCAGATTCCTTCCTCATAGATACTACGAATCAGTCCATATATGGCCTTTTTCCCACCTTTCCCTAACCATTTCAACATTTCTACAGGAATATTGTCCACCCCCACAGCCTTATTTGCTTTCATCTCCTTTAATGCCCTTTCTATTTCATCGTCGAGTATGCCTGGACCTAAGCTATCTTCTTCTACGTCATGTTCCTTTTCTATGTCTAACCTTGTCGGCCTAAGTTCTTTACCATACAGTGTTTCTATATATTCCTTCCATCTCTCTTGGATTTTTCCTGGTTCAACTATTATCTTACCCCATTTATCTTTAACTGTTAGCACAGCTCTTGCCTTCTTACTTCCCGATAATAACTTAACCTTGCTGTATAGAGCACCAATTTCACCCTTCTTCTGTAAACTTTCCATATCCCCGCATTGCGTTTTCCACCATTCTTCTTTTGCTTTATTTGTGGCCCTTCTCAATTTATTGTTTAACTCTTTGTACTTCATTTTCCCTAACTCTGTGTAATATATATATACAATTAGAATAAATCAACAAATCAAGAAGGAAGTAAAACTGACAGGGTATCAAAGGTTGAGGAGATGACATTAAATAGAGTAGAATAGAGGGCTGCAGTAAACCAATCCTAAGATTGAAATACTGATGATGATGATATGATATATATATATATATATATATATATAATTATATAGATATACATAATCATTGATTAAGACATTTAAACACAGAGACAGCAAGATAGGACACTCACATGGCCGTCGGCATTGCCGTCATCTGATGATGACGACCGTGCCGTCGAAACGTCAACACTACATATACGAGTGTCCTTTCTTTGTGTTTCTGTGTTTAAATGTCTCAACCTTTGTCTTTTCTAGCTTGAATATATATATATATATATATATATATATATATATATATATATACATATCACAAATTATAATTTTTTCTCATGGATACATCGACATATGCCTCCATGAAAAATTATTGTCATTTAGCCGATGACAGTTTATATGTATAGAAAAAACATTTTGGAGACTTAATGAACTATTTCTAACTTTTCAAAGCTATTCACATCAAGTCAGGAGATCAAAACATGGTTAAAACACCTTGGACTTGAATACGCGATGTAGCTTAAGCGCATAAACACTGAATGCGTGTTCCCATCACTAAGTTCCAGCGCGCATATCGGCGAAAAATAAGGTGGGGGAGTGTTGCACGGGGGAGACGAAATCGTTCGATGAAATTTATTTGGCAATTCGGTTTATCGCCGATGTAAACGACGGAAATAATGCACTCATCAATGGTAGTCCATTATATTCTCCACAGGACCTCCCGGACCTTAATTACGATCGCGAATGCTTCCGAATGCTCCAGGCTCCCGTTCCACACCCCTCCACCCATTCTACGGGCGGATTCCGGGGGGATGGGGTATGGCACACCCCCTCCTTCCCCCTATCCCGCGTGCAATAAATAGGGAACACCGGGGTGCGCGGCCATTGGCCGTACGCCTTACAGCCGTGTACGAGGAATTCCGGGGTGGCGAAATTAGGCGTCGGCGCGCGGGACTGCGTGCAGAGGGGTAGACAAAAGGAACCAAACAGGATGGCCGGGGCTGAGTTGGAGGCGAGGCCATAAAGGGTTTTAAAGCGTGGGGGAAAATGGGATGTTCGTTTGTTCTTCGAAGTTAAAATCGGGGCGGAAGGAGGTGGGAGCAACATACCGAGGGATATAATGGGATGGGGGCAGGGGTAACGGAGGGGATAGGACAGTTTGGAGTGGATGAGAGCGAGGGTATTAACGCTTTTAATTAGCGGCAAAGAATACAATTCAAGGGTAACGAACTACAAGATTTTCCGGCAGCATTCATGAGCCCCCCTCCACGAGTTTCCGGAAGGAATGCAATTTAAGCTCCTGAGGCATTTCACCGACTTGCAACCCGACTAATTGTCAGTATCAAGCGAGGGTAATACACCTTAAATACTCACACGAACGCCTTTTAACCCTTTTCTTGTCCGACTGATCGATGAGTGGATCCAATGGATCCATTCCGGGGTTATCCCCTCACATTCGAAACCCTCCGTTCACGGGTTCGATTCCCAGCCAAGGCTGAGACATTCATGAGTCGCTTCGGTGATTTAATGGGTACTTCCATTAACCCATTACTCAGCGTATAAGATCCACGTCTCGGCTCTCCAGTTGGAAGCACAACGACAGGTGTAACGTTACGCAGTTACGAGGCGAGAATCGTGTTCCGCGAAAGGGAAGGCTGTGAGAAAGAGCTTTGAGAGAAATGGTTGAAGCACCATAGGTTATATTAAATTGAATGAGATGGAGAATATAAATATTAAAACATGTTATTCAACAAACTTATTCTCATGTCATGGTATGATACGCAGTTTCAACATTTCATTGCTATTTATTGGTGAGACCTGCGTCCCACAACTTATTTTATCTTCAAGATGAAATAATATGCCCAAATCCAGGTCGGGCCAAATAATTTGGAGAGAAATTTACAAAAAAATTGTTTTCAGCTCCATAGAGGGATTTCACAAATTACAGCTTAATGGCTTGTGCTTACTCTCTTGACGATTGTTAGACGAACTTATTCCTCGAGTTTCAATCAGAAGTCTTCGTCATTTTGCTACATTATTTTTTGTGTTATTTTTAGAAATGTATTTTCATACGTGACTCGTGTTTTTAATCATAACAATCATCTTGTTGTTCTTCTTTCCAGGATTAGACTCCCTGCCTCCCCAAGCTTCACTTAAATTCCCTAGAATTTGGTGACCCGATTATTCTCTTCCCTAATGGATAATATTCTATAGCTTTCTTTGGAGTTATCCATCTGGGATTCCACACTAAATGTTATTTCCATTTTGTTGTGAATTCTTCGGCTTTGTGAGTAATGAATTTCACGTCAAGTCTTTGTACTTGTACTCCTCAGTAGATCTACCTTGCTACTGCCTTTGGCACTGATCGGAGGGATTTCATTTCCGCTGCTTCTATTCGCTTTAGGTTCTCCTGTCTCGTTTCTCGGCGTTCTCATTCACAGCGCACAATGGGAACTGTCACTGTTTTATAAAACTTTATTTGCGTTTCTCTTCTTGTTTTTCCTTTTAAGGTTCTCATTATCATTCCACATGCCATCTGGAAAATATTAATTTTACTTGTTATAGCTGACAAAAACAAATAGGAATGTGAGAAACGAGAAGCTAATTGAACTTGGAACGATACGCAAACCTTTTATTCACATGTGAGAAAGAAATTAAACTCTTCTATCATCAGACATTACTGGTTTTAAGTCACTTTCACTACAATGTTCAGCGAAATACTGCACGAAGCACTGTATATAAGGAAAACATTTCCTGCAAATGAAGATGAAATATTCAGGACATGTCAACTGACCTTGAAAAAACGTTTTCCAGTGGTAATAATGGCACGATAAAATATACTCATGCATTGAGTTTTGAATGCTAATGGACATTTATACTCTTTGCAGTAATTTAGTTGCAACGTGCGTATAAAGTGTTGCTGATGGATGGCCTGTTCGATGCATCTTAAAAACACTGAAGCTATAAAAATGTATCTTCGCCCATGGAATACGCAAAATTTCGCGTTATCACGAATAAACGCGTTTCGAATCCAATGGCAAACATTAACACTTGAGCGCGCCTGGTTAAGGATCCCTACAGCCGGTCAGGGGGAAAAAATATTTATGAAACTCGAAAACGACACTTTCTTTGTTTATTTTCCTTTGCAACTACATATCGCCGTAATTTATGCAGAATCATGTACATTATGAGAGTTATTAACTCAATTACTTTCCTCCGAAACAACGAATGATGGGGCTGTAGTGCCGCTCACTCGCTTGAATCGCGCGAATTATAATCAAAAGAGAAATATTTATGGCGCCGCTGAGGATGCGATCGTAAAATACTTGGCGCGGCGGAGAGTGGGCGTTTTGAAGGGATTGTTCGGAATGTTGATTTACTTTCGCGCGCGGGAGGGAGACGTGAGGGGCGTGGGTGGGATGAGGGGTGTGAGAAAATGGGGACGGATTGTGTTGTTGCTGCGATTCGGATGATACTTCCGAGAGTTCCTCGGGACTGTCTTCTCCCTTCCGTGCAGATTCTTCCTTAATGCGTGAAGGGACGGGAGGAGAGGAGAGGATTCGAGGAAAGCGCCACCTCTCCGACTCTTTGTCGCCACTGGTGGAACTTCGGAAGCAACTTGGGAAAACTTTTGCAAATCCGGATTTATATATTCGTCCTGCCCCGCCTCGAAGCGCTTTTAAGTTCTTATTCGATTAAAGGAGGCGAGCGAGGCGGACAAAGGGAATTTGTCCCAATCCCCCCGTCAAAGCATATTCCTCGACCATCCGACCGTGGGAAGGAGCGGCAGCACGTCTGTGGGATATTCTATTTCCATTCGGATCCCTCGAAGATAGAAAAAGAGCCAGGTGAACACGACGCATCTGTTTGGCCGCATATATTAAATGCGCACATGTCGAAAGATGGCGAAGATAAATACAACCGTATTCGTAACGTTATGGTATTTGATATAACAGCATGAAGGCAACAACGCTTAGACAGTACGTATAATTTATATCCTGTGTAGTTATATGAACATCTGTGTACGGCCCTTTTAACAATTAATCAATATTAGAACGTGCTGATCTAGCGGTTCAAGAACTGTTTCGCGACTCCATGTGGCAACACGGAATTATATCGGGAGTGTCACAAAAAATGATGACTTAAAATCTAGTAAGCAAACAATGTTTAAATTTTCGTTGTGAAATCCAAATACATGTCATGTTTCACTAGGTTTATCGGTAATGCGTACCTATCGTTCTTTCCCTCATAAAACAAAACTTATCATTAAAAACGTATATTTTAATAAAAATGTATTTTATTATGTTTTAAACTTATTTAAATATTTTTGGAAAGATGATTCCTTTTACGAAATTCAAATTTCCTTTTGCTCAACCGAATCTTTGTTTTCCTAATAGAAAACAAATATTGGTTTCATAGATCTACCCGCGCTATATACCATTTCTTAATGGTATCTACCTCCAATATATATATATATATATATATATATGTATATATGATTTCATTGAAGTAACACGGAAGTGTTGAATAAAAAACTTAGACAGCAACACACAGCACGAGAACACATAAAAAGAACACTCACACGTAATATATTAATAATTTCGACGGACTCGAACTCCGTCTTCTTCGGAAGATAAGATAGGACTGATATAAGAAGATAAGATAGGACGTCCTATCTTATCTTCCGAAGAAGACGGAGTTCGAGTCCGTCGAAATTATCATGATATTACGTGTGAGTGTTCTTTTTATGTGTTCTCGTGCTGTGTGTTGCTGTCTATGTTATATATATATATATATATATATATATATTTGTATAAGTACCATGAAGAAATGAAGTTTGTGATTAAGAAGAAAAAAACAAAAAAATGCATTTGACGCACGATGTTCGTCGTCAGCGTTGTGGAAAAAGGTAATGAGACCAACAACAAATATTTAAAGGTAAGCCAATCCAACAAATATTTAAGGGTAATCCAAAGTAAGGCAAACGCAGGTGCTGTTATAAACATTTCATTGGGAACGCCTAAAACATCTTCGTTCTACAGTTCCGACGTAGCTAGTGATTTTTATCTGCTCGGGCCCCTAAAAAATCATCTGGGTGACAAACGTTTTGAACCTGATGCTGCCGTAGTCCAAGAGGTTACTTGTTTGCTGCTACATCAAACAAAATACTTCTTTGCCACCGGCTATCAAGGACTTGTAAAGAGGTAAGTGTTTAAATGTACAAGGTGAACGTGTAGAAAAGGGAAATGAATTTCAGGAAGTTACTTTGATTATATTATTGCCTCTATCCAGTTTTGCGAATTATTTATTGACTTATCCTCAGTATGACTGATCTTTTCTGAAGACTAGACTGTAGTATTAAGGTTCAAGATACATCAGTTCAAATTTTTTTATAATGACTGAGTCATTAAGTATCACATAAAATGTAGCTACATTCTCCTTTAGTCCATTTCTGTCGTTATTTCAAATTCATATTCTGTGGGATCTCATATATCATCAAAACAATGAACACATCAATAAATACGATCAAACCCTTCGAACTATTGGTCTCTACGATTGATCACATTTAAAGGCATGAAAATGATTCGAGAAAATGGCGAAGGAAAACTTTCACACGTATACAATACACCATTGCGGGATTAACTAATTGTAAATGTTGGTTTTACGAAGAGTATGCATGTCCGAAAATTTAATTAAAAATAGAGTGCACCCAATTTTTGCTTAGCCTTGCGAAAAATTATTGCCTGTGGTTTCTCAAATTCCCGTAATTTAAATAGATGTAGCATTTTCCGATGGAAACGAGTGGCTCCAATTAAATCAATTGATGATTGGTCCAATTGATGAACCCGCCACGTTTTGCGGGGGCGAACCTCCACACTTAGAGAGAAAGAGCGATAATTAAACGGGTAATTGGTGAGTGAGAGGACAGGGAATGGTAATGAAACGCCGCCATTGAGCCTGGCAAGAAATAGTCCGAACTATGTTTTTCAGATGCACTTAGCTATTAAAAATGCCAGTTTACAAATTAATTTTTTTCGCATTGATTCCCTCGTCATGAGAACATAAGCCATAAGAATTGACTTCAACCGTCGAAAAATGAGCAACATAATTTCTTATATTAATGTCACCACCTCAACTCTGCATGCTCGAGACAGATGAGCTACTAAAACTTTAACTGAGGAATAATATTTTCAGCAACTAATTACTTTCATGAAATCCGTACGAGTGAATCCACATGGATCCTGAACGGTGAATGCAACTAAAATTACATGCAATTAATTATCGAATTAACATGGTTAAAAGAAGCAGAACAAATTATACTTAGTTCTCCAAATAGGATGCCAAAAAAATTTAGACTCGATTTAAAAGGGAAAGTAAAAATACGAAATTCATGCGTAAACCTCGGTCGTAAGCATCGGTTATCCATTCCTGAAGAGGTGAATATTTTCAGTAAAATCCTCGTCCAGCAATCAAATTGCAAAACCGAGAACTAGGTAGACGACAATTCCAATCTTCTGCCTAGTCTTGAAGGTAGTAAAAGTGCGGAAAAGTGGTCGCGGCCGCTGTTCTGTATTTTTCTCTTATTCAAGAACGAGAATGGAGGCTGATCGCTCTACTTTTCCCCGAATCCTGGAAACTAGTGCCAGTTTTAAACTAGTGCACTATCCCAGAACCTCCGTCAGTTATTCTGTTAGTGTTTCACTCATCGGCTAACTAAAATGTGTCGGCCTTGAGGACAAATATATTTTTTGACCATGGAGAATTATTCAAGATAATTTCTAATTCTAAAACACCATGGTAACGAAAGGAGAACAACCTTTAATATTAGTCTCACCGCTCCGATTTGACTGTGTGTGTCCGAGACAGCTGTAAACTAAAACTAACTGAGCGACACCGCACTAAAAAAGGCTAAAAAGTCACCAAGATTGATTGATTATTTTCCTTGCGTTACAACAACTGATAGGGTACCTATCCAGTCCCGTCATGTGCAACCCGAGCATCACTTCGCTCAAACACAACGTCCAAATTGAAAGTGCAAACATCTTTTATTTAATTTACCAAACAGAGAAATATGTCGAAATGCAATATGGAAAAGTCTTAGAGCACGCTATTGAACTCTACTAAGGATGAATTTTTCCGGATTAAGTCCAATATTTAAAGCTCTCATGAACGCTTGGCTATGCCAACTCTATTGTCTAATAATTTCAGATCGTTTGTTGAAAACAATGAAAGTGAATTTCCACCCAGTAATTTTTATACAAACGAGTAGTTTTCTAAGAAAATATCTTATTCTTTTTCCAACAGTGCTGTTTCATGCCATTTGTATAAAATGCATGCGAGGAGTTATTCTCAACCCTTAATTCGAAATCGATCTATTTTCTATCTTTCATACATTTGACTACTGTTCCTTGCGCCATATCTTTGGGATTAGACTCGGTTCTAATAAATCTTGTGTCTGACACTGCATAAGTGTAACAAATTGCTCATTCAACAAAGTCCCAGCTGTTTTTATTACCTTGTCGACATGGTACACGCATTGCTCAGTAAAATGATAACTATCAGTTGTTCACGGTTAAAACAGAATTTCATACGGTTGAAAAGTGATGAGAACACCCTCGTATTCAAAGAAAAATAAAAAGTTTCTTACACATAAAATAAGTAAAGGTTAGGAGACAGAAGAAAAAATTGAGAATTCGCGCGACGTAATTTGTTGCTATGGAATCATTTCGGAAATATTGCCGACGACAATGAACAAAGAACCCAATTTCCAAATGTTTGCACAAGAAATTTAAGTGATTGGGATTATAGGAGAAACTAGGGACATAATTAGGTACCAAAAGCTATTGGAGAGAGATAGTAGGAGAGAAGAGGGTAGAGTTGAGGGTGAGAAATGGATTGACTGATTCATTATTGTTTTAATCAGGGCGAAGGCAAGCTGATGTGATGTTTCCTCTTCCTTTCAACGCCTCTTCTTTCGACGGAGACGGGGAAGGTATTTGGGGATTAATAGGAGGGCTTTAGCCGGGACCTAAATAAGGATGAGAAAGAAAGTTCTGGAATGAGAATAATTGGGAAGAATGTAAACATGTTCAATTAGAGGCTAGAGTATTTTTCAAGTAACAATATTAAATGCCATGCCCTACGGCAGCTATCAAATGGAACGTTGGTTTTGAAATGTCTTAAGAAGAGCCAATTATCCCAAGATAAATTTCTCCAAAACTTAGATTAGGATTTCTAATATCAATATCATGATTAAGCTATAAAATCTAATACGCTGTAAATGTTAGAAGTTATTATTTCTTATGTGACCAGCTCTAAGTAAGTGAAACTGTTCAAGGGTTTGTGTCAAAAGTATTCCTCTTAACTAGATTTTTAGCTACACATCAATGACAAGACCCAATTCGATAATGTGTATAATATTACCATCTTCCTTTCGACATTGCTATCCACAAGGAGGTTTTCTTTTCCACATCATATTTCACTTTTATAACTTTCTACAACATCTTTTTAACAAAACAAACTGATCTTCAAATCACTTTTCAAAGTCACCTTCCTAGTTCAGTTTCGTAACTTCTTCTCACTTCTATCAAAATAAAACAACTCTCAATCTACTTCCTCTCTGTCCACATCACTATCTTCAACCTCCTTAAAATAAATATTTCAAAAGCCTAAAGTCTCCCATATCCTCAGCTATTTTGAACATTATAATACCAAGCTAATATATATTTCAAGCCAAAGGCGGGATCTAGGGCCTATATGCTATAAAAACCACAGTAATCAATACGAAGGTTGGTTCGATAGGTGAGGGTGGAGCTCATCTAATACTAATTCCATCAGCCTTTACGATTCACACACCAGGGTTATGAAAGGATGGGGACCTGTTACCCTGTACTATCTGCTAGCCTCAGAGTGTCACTATAAAGTTTATTTTCGTACCATTCGTATTTTGACAACAACAATGATTTCATGCACGAGAAACAAAATACATACCTTGAATAAGTACTTCGAATATAAGACAAAAAATTAAATCGTTCATGATTTAAAACCTGTTTATAACAATAAATCAATTAGAGGAGAAACCTTTAAATCATCTTGCATCATGTTAAGGAACTTTTCCGAAAACTTGAGAGTCCATTCTAACTGTACAGAAAAATACAATAATATATATTGCTAACGGACGTTTTGCTTCGTGACTTCCTTAACTATGATCATGGTCTCCGAATCCGATTTTCCGAGCTTGACCCAACATTTTATCGTGTATCGTTGCTCCACAAAACGTGGCATAATGAATTTGTGGCGCGACCCTCGAACAGGGGTCCAGACTAGCAGCGATTTGCACAATGTAACGGTCCGCAGATAACTGACGTGGATCACGTTTCTTTCCCAAGACCTACTCCTACCACCTATCCCGCCACGAATCGCTCCACTGCAACCGTCGACGATGGCGGGAAAAAATCATTCCACTTATTTTTGGGATAGACCCTATATACATACAAAACATGCATCCATGCATTTTCAAACACACTCTCAGGCATTGAAGAAATATAAGAAAAAGGGCTTCAAACTTTCACTGCCCATGTGAGAGTGGAAAAAAATAATTTTCAGTTTTTCACTTGCCCTTTTTTAAATAAATTCCACGTTTCTCCTCCAATGCGGGAGGTTTCCTCGGGGTTAAGTGGAAGTAAGCATCCCAGAGGAAACCTCCGACAGTGAAGGACAAACGTCGAGTATCTTCAAACAAGAACGCGCGAAAATCCCAAAAGTACTTTGCTCGAGAAGAAAGGGGTTGGAATAAGGAAGAGGAGAAAAACTCGTAGAGGGGAACGGGGAACACGCATGTATGTCTTGCATATGCATGGCATCCATGATACATGCGCTCATACGCGACGTCGTGAGGGAATTTCCATCGTGTCGGCGCGAAGGTGAGCGAGGCTTTGGGGAGTGGAGGAGGGAGGAAGAGGGGACTTGAGCTCGAATGGGCAGCAAGAGGAGAGATTGGAAGGAGAGTGAGAGGACAAATTTGGGAGAGGTTGCGGGAGGTCGAGAAAGCGAGAGGGAGGACGACGGAGGCTGGAGGGGATTTTTCGAATGCAGCCAGCGGGACGTGGGGGAGGCGGAAGGAATTCCGGTCGGCCATTTGGGTCTCTCTTGGTTGGCGAGGACCGAGGGAAGTGGAGGTAAGGGAGAGCCGCTCCCGCTCTCATGAGCGAGGAATTTCGGAATTTGCACGAGGGAGAACGCGTTAAGGCGGGGGGAGGGGGGTAGACGGGAGAGACGGCGGAAGGGAGATGCGGAAGTCGTGATGGAAGTGCGGTGGGCGGAGTTTTCTTCACCCGTCCCACACACCCCTTCGCCCTGGGGGTCGACGTGTGGTGAAATGGGCTTTCCGGGGAGACGGGGTCCTCGGAGAAAGGCACGCTAGGTCGTGGATGAAGCCTAAGAAGAGCCGGGCTACGCCCACACACGCCTCTGCTACTCATCTGAAGATTGGGTCTCAAGGGCGAATCGATGCGGTCGTGTCGTTCATCGGGCACCCGAATTTCGAGTGGGAGACGATTCGCAGCGAAGCAGAGAAAATCGAGATCCTCTCAAATTCTCTCGTTGCCTCCGTCACGGAATAGATTCGAAAAGAACCGCATTCCAATTTTATAACATTTCAGATCGGAATCATTTAATGGTGCCGAGTTATGGATCAGTCAGATATCACACGCCATATTTAGGAGTATTGAATTTTTAATAGGTCTGGAATGCATTTCGGTAAGGGTGTGGTAGTTAAGTCTTTAGGCGTTAGTATATTGACCGGAAGGTCCCAGTTAGATTCTGGGTGAGGCCTCTGGGTCCCCTCAAATTCACCAAAGCTGTGTGACTTTTCGGGCGTCAGAACTTCAAAACGGAAACCAGAGACAGCAGAGGGAAAGGAAAGGACTAAAAAGGACAAGCCAAAAAGATTTAGTATTCGATAAGATCTATTAAACCAACCTTTGAGTTGATTATTGTAGTTATTTTCAAGTTTCGCTGGACATTGACAGTTGATTTCACCTATGGCGCATGTCATACCCTACAACTTTTCAATTGGAAGAAGTTACCTTATGTGCTAAAAATGATCACGCCGAGGTGATGATAATGCAGTCGAGGTCAAATCGTTCCAGAGTTATCGTGGGCAATAACCTAGGCGTGTGGAAATGTAGTGTGCGTTTCAATGAATTAAAACGTCTATTCCGACGGGGGCAATAACGAGGATCCTGGTCGATTGGTGGTCTATGGAATAGTGAACAATGAATGACAATAAAAAATGGCCCACGCAGCGGGTGTTGCAAAACGACCGCCGGCATGTTAAGTAGCGATATGTAAATTATGATGTCTAATTAAATATACTACGAAATGAAGGTGTCTGAAAACACTTTCATTGTTTTTCTTGTGAAAATGCGATGGAAAAAAGCGTTATCACGAAAATCTCTGGGAATCAACGAATTCAGTTCACTCGATCTTCTGATTCGCTGGTTCCCACCAACGAAATCATACACAGTTATAAGCAAAAGACAGAAAATAACCGAATGAAATCAGTTCGCGATTTTTTGAATACGTGTAAGTTTTGGAATCCTAAAGGGATGTCTAGGAAAGGGATTTAGAAAATAAATAAAAAATAAACAAAAATACTGGTAAGAAAAGTAAGTATTGGTAGTTTGGGGCTGTGCAAAGTGAGATGGAAGCGGAGAGAGGAAATTGGATAATGATATTATGGTGAAAATTAAATTGTAGTAATGAAAATCTCATTAAAGCAATATCACCGATATAGATAAATTAGGGGTCGCAGTAGTCCAGGGTTAGAGCGTTGGACCGGGTTCCGTTCCCGAGCAAGTTTCTCTGGGCACCTGCAGCTCCACCCAAGCTATGTGATTTTGTGGTTACCAGATCTTCCCGGGAAAACATAACCGGAACAGGAAAAGGAACTGGCCCTCCTACCATGATGTGTGAATTTCACACACCGCCGGGCTTAGTACGGGGTGAACTCTTCCATCACCTACCAAACCGACTTTCGGGTGGATTACTGTGTTTAGGTAAATTAGATTTTTTTCCTTGAAAATAGATTCGAGAACAACATCATCAATTAATGCACATTGCCAGGAATGAATGCGGTTTTCGATCCTATTTAGTGGATATGAAGTTGAAATAAAAGCTCAAGCGAATTAACAGGGGCAAGACGGACCAAAAGAATGCAGAACGCTAAACTAGAACAAATATGAGGAATCTCAAATTGTCGAAACTATTTCAAAAATTTTTATTACCTATATATCCTAAATATGGTTTTAGATGACATATTTCGAAATATTTAAAAAGCCAGCTTTACTCATGTAGTCTTTTTCGAAATACTGAGCAACATCATTGAGAGTTACATTGAAGTTTGAAGAGCATTACCTTAAAGTTATAATATCAACTTAGTTACAGGTAGCCTAATGATAAGGGGTTGTTTTGCATGGAATTTTGATTGCTGCATCGTTGAAATTTTCTTCAAAAACTTTTAAATATTTTTTCCTAGTACGTGCTAATTCAACTGTTCATACTTTCCCCTAATTCTGAAGTCTTCTACAATCCCTATTTCCCTCCTTTTGTTCGCGTATCTAAATTTCTACCCTTCATATCATCATTTTTCGTCATCCCGTTCTGAGCAATTTTCCTTTCCCACTTCCTTTGACTTCTTTGAATTTCTTCCAGCAACTTCTTCTATTTCCCGTTCATTTCATTTTCTTATTTTATTCATCCTCTACATTCCTCAATTTTTCCATCCTCCAAATTCACATCACGAAACTCGCCAATCCACATTTATCCTTTTTTTTTCAAGGACCCCAAAAGTTTCTGGTATAAAAAGAGCTAACTATTTAACTATATCCTTTAAGTCTTTATTAAGTCTATTTTCATCGCATATTTTTCTCTCATATTCAATTCCTACCTCTTGGTTAAGACTGATTTTACCAAGAGTCGACGCAATGGCAATATCGTTCAGCGATGCACTGGGGGGAAAGAAGACCGAAAACGCTGCGGCGAGTGTCATGGAGTCGAAGTCCGGAGGAGACTCGGGGAAGTGGCTTTCCTTAGCGTGGGAGGAAGTGCGGAATAGAGAGGGAGAAAGGGTAATCAGAGATGGAGGTGAGGGGGTTTTGTTGAATGTAGAGGAGAACCATTCCAGCGGGAAGATGAAGGAGGTTCGGGAAGGTTGAGGTGGTGGGGGGATTGTGAAGGTCGAGAGTTTTGCGGGAAGGACTGGGAGGAAGTAGTCTGGCTCGTGAAGGACTTGGGGAGGTCGGGTGCTGAAGGGTCGAAATGGGTCCTTTAATGTCCCCCTTGGGAACCGAGGTTCTATCCTTCCGTGCCGATGCCTCCGTGCCTTTGTCCACAGAAACGATCTCGAACCCGTCCGGTAAAGGCCTTTAATTCGGCAGTAAAATAAAAACTTTCCCTTACACCTACTTTTTTCCATCCTCAGTTCCATTCCTTCGGTCAACTCGATTTTTGCCGAACTTGTGTTACCAACCTCTTCGCCTCTCCCACAGTCCTCCTTCTCTCTTCCTCGCTCGCCTTTTGTTGAATAGACGCTCCGATTTAGTTCCATCCTAATTTAGGGTTCACACACGGTCGCCTATGTACCTTTTCCTTTCGAAAGCATGGCTACATTCCTCCATGGAGGATGGCTGTATATTAAGATGCCGGCGGTAAAGATTAGAAGGGAGTTAAGGTGGAGAAAGGAAAGATTTGCCTCTGTCTTTCTCTATGTATACATACAAATCACATATACATACACATATATTCCTCTCTCTATCTCCCTCACTCACTCTCTCTCTATATACACACATACACACACACATACTTATTTATATTTTAATGTTTTTTTTAAAGTTTCGGACCAATAGATTTATTTTAGATGTTACTATAATGGCTCAAAAACTAAAAAGTACATCCCTTGAGCGTCGACACGCTCTTGCCAGCGGCTTTTCAAAGACTCGGACTCCCTGGTCGGCAAATTCCGAAAGCCCTTGAGGGTACACGTACAAGCTTCTTTGACGGCAGTTAGCGTCTCATGGTGGTGTCCTTTGAGGAAGGATTTCACGTTTGGGAGTAGGAAATAGTCTACTGGCGCCAATTCGGGACTATTAGGGGGTTGGGAAATCATTGCGATGCCAAATTTCAAGAAACTGTAACAGTAACTTTAACGGAGTCACCCGCTATGTGTGCATTATAATGCAACAATTTCAGAGAGTCAAGGCGAATGATTTTTACTCTCTGAAATTGTTGCATTACATTGCGATGCCGTTGGAGAAGGTCTTCGCAAGCAAACACTCGTCTACGCTTTTGGTTGTTCGTCAAGACCTTCAACACGAGTTTAGCGCAGATCTTTCGCATCGCTAAATTTTCAGTGATAATGGTGTGCACTATCATCTTATGTCAATACGATGTGCAATCATGTGCACACTTAACCGACGGTCTGAATTCAGCACTTCACGTACACGCAAGGAAAAATTGTTACCGATACTTTTTACACAAAACTTGTATGCACAGATATTTAAACCATAAACACAGTAATCAACCCTAATAAGGTCGGTTTAGTAGGTGATGGTAGAGCTCACCCATGTACCAAGCCCGACGGCGTGTGAATATTCACACATCAGGGTAGGGGGGCCAGTTCCTTACCCTGTGCCGGTTATGGTTTCCCAGGAAGATCTGGTACCCGAAAAATCAACTAGCTTGGGTGGAGCTGCAGGTGCCCAGAGTGCATTGCCCGGGAATCGAACCCGGGACCCTTCGGTCAGTAGTCCAACGCTCTACCCACTGGACCACTGCGAGTACAGATATTTATAAAAATATATTTCTACACATAAACATATATATATACACATATATATACATATACAGGTGTGTGTATACATACACACACGCACGCACGCACCTCTCTCTCTCTATATATATATAAGTAAATAGGTCATAATAAATACAATTTAATTTATTTATTAACCTATTAAATGGCGCTTGAATGAAACATCAGCCGTTAGCAAACCTCTATGTCTTGAAAAAGAAAACTTTATCCTAGAAGTATGGAAAATAGGAATAATGAAATTATGAGTTTCACGATCGCTCTCTCGGTGACAAAATACGCTTAGACAATATATTAAGCTATACAATGAGTTAAATGAAAACTTGAATCTTTATAAAAGTAAAAATTTCTTCCAAACTAGGCGATATCGTTTTAATTATAGAAAGTATTAACTTTTTCCTTAAATGTTTGCATCTCTTTATCTTTAAATGTATAAATCTCTGATAGTAGTTTTTTTTTAAATTGAAAGCATAATTTAAAAGTGGATGCATACTATAGCACTGTTATAAGTTTGAGGATGTATGTGTATGAATAAAATGCATAAAACTTATGTTTTGAAATGAACATGTAGACGTTGGGTCTAACTTGAATGGGACCATGATTCCGGATCGAAAGGAACTTCGGTCCAATCAGGCGATATAACCTTAATATTGCTCCTTCAGTCTCCAGGGGAGGATTAGAGTCACTCAAGACAGTTTCATAGTAGAAGCAGGTGCGGTCGTTTGCTGCGTTTGAGCTGTCCCTGGAATGGGGACGCATTCTTTCATTTCTCCAACAGAGAAGATATGATGATATAAAGGAACAATCGAAAAACTCGCGTGAAAACAATTTCGGATTACTGTGAAATCCCCCATTAGAAAGAAACATGACGTTGAATTGCTGTGGATGCACGATGGCCAGTCTGACACAAGCCATAGAGCGTCACATAAAGTGGAGAACATAATAAAGGAAATGTGACATCGCTATCATAATTCATCTCTCGTACGATTGATTTTATCGAGATCTCTTTCTTATTTCCCTTAATTCCTCATACGCGTATGAAAGTACAAGGGAGTGTCTTTGAAGAACGATTAAAAGTTCGATAATTCACATGAAGTTGTGTTTCGTGGCGTTTTTCTAAGTTCCTGCTATCTGTTTTGTCCAACAATCATTGTACATTCCTAGTACATATATAGATTTTATATGGCGTGGAAACATAGTCAACGAAGCAAGATGATAGACATAGATAGAAGGCTTTTGGAATGTAGGTGTGTACAGGGATGGAGAAGGCGAAGTGGACAGAAAGGAAAACAAATATGGAAGTGCTGAGTATAGAGGGTAGGAGAGAGGATTTTTGAGAGTAATCCAAAGGGGATAGAAAAGATGGATTAGGAGCGTTTTGAATGGGGATGGGGTGTTGAAGACCATGAAAGAGGGGAGGACGTCGCAATAGAGAAGTAGGGGAAGAATTAGTTTAGCGATGTTGTGTGGCATGAAGGGAGGAAGGAAGTATACAGAGGTGAAGACGGGTTTGTTGTACGAGAGGTGGTATAAAAATCATGAATCACACCAAAATTTTGGGGTCGGAGGTGACCCCTTCGTCAACAGAAGATTGTCTTGAAAACTAACTAAAATAGAACAACTTAAAGATGAGATAAATGATTTATCAACCGGATTCTATATTTATTACGGCATTCCTCGATCAATATGTCTCTAGCGTGCATTTTAACCGATTGTAAGTTTCATTAAACCCAGTAGGATTACTGTCCAAGACTAGTTGGCACGTTTTCGGGCTTTCTAAACCATTGACTAATGCCCCGACTTGATGTGATGTTTATGGTCTCACCACTTCAAATCTCGGGTACGCATGTACCCGCCATGAACACTCAACTCCAATGCCAACGACACTTTCAAACGTCAGTTTCAGTCTCCCATTATTCCAAGCCTCTAATGAGGTCAGAATCGATTCCAGAATTCAGCATTCCTATTACTGTGACACCGTGTAAGGTGATGTTTTTATAGTTTAGTTTAGGTTTTGTCGTAAAGGTATTTTTACTTTATATCCGTTCGTGAATGATATGATTCTAATACAAGCTGGACTTAGCTTGAGAAAGTACCACGAAACATTCGTTGGCTCAGGGTTAACTCATTTTTTAGAGTTGCACGCAACTGAAGGGTTGAAACATACTAATATTTGGACTAGTTATATGACCACATTGGGTTTAAGCGTAATCCATACAGGTCAATGTCAAATTCTGAATATGAAATCACAGGAAATGGATAGGAGTATTTATGTCCTCAAATCTGAAATCGATTAAGAAGTGACAATCGATAAAGAAGAGGCCTTTTTCCAGTATTTATGCATTTTGATCGATGTCGCTATATCCATCTCAAAAATTAAAATTTGCAGAAAGTTCCTATGATCACGAGAATAGAAAAAAATAAAGAAAGCATTTTGACTGTCTACAGCATACTCATACCGCTGTTTTAGAAATCGATATACAAAAGTTGAAGAGGAAAAGACTACCTGTTTATACAGTATTGATTATTTCGAATTTATACGTGAATATTGAAATATTTATAGTGCTGAACGGCTTCTTGCCCAATACATTAATCAAGGTTATGTAATCACGGGACCCCCTAGATGCTTTGAATATATTTTGGGGCCATGAGGAACAGTAAGGTATTACTGAAGTTTAGGTGAAGCGGAAGTGAGTGAGCAAAGTTCCCCACTTTGCAAAGGCTAATAGCCCAAAATATTACGCGCTCGTTAATTCAAGGCGCACAACCCCCCGGGCGTCGATCGATTGGCGAAAAATAGTTTTTTTTTACGGAAACTTAATTTTAAAGGTTAAAAAATTACATCGGGTTTCATGCGCAACCGGTGGTTAAATTATTCATACTATATTGGTAAATAATATTCCGAAAGTCACCGAAAACCGAGAGTTTTTATTACCCCGAGGTATATTTTATATCGAAGAAATTACTGCCCTTCTCCCCGATCTATTACCCAGTGCTCACACAATTGATTCGAAATGAATATACTAACTTACCTTCTTAAAATATTTAAGCCGTTTAGTATTCCAGGAGTGGAAATATACTTATAATAATATAACAATATTATATAACAATATAACGTGATACACGTATTACGTGTAGGTTTAACGTTTTCCTTAAAGAATGCTCCAGACGTTTCAGAGTGCGGAATTCTGCAAGTTGTATATTTTTACAGCCCTGTAAGGAATTTATTTTGCTTTGCGTTAGCTTGGTTATAAGGGAATCGTACAATGTGATTACGTGTTAAACTCTGAACTCGCAAGCGTAGCCATCATTTGTTGATAAGACAAGACATAAAAAGACGGTAAAAAGTGAAAAAATTAAAACATCTACTTACAACTATTATCTAGAGTAGCATCTTATGTATAACAAGTAAATTTGAAGCAAATCCAAAAACAAAAATTGCATACAACATTATTGCTAATAGCAATAAACCTCATTTGATTCGCAGACTTGTTTTGAAATTTACGCAATGGCTGACGCTATCGTAAAAAATAATCCCACTTAAAATATTTTTTTACTTTGAAAATTTGGTTGAACAAATTTTGACAATAAAGATTTCAATCTGTCCATAATTGGCCACAAGTTGCATGACACTCTTGGTTTTCTAAAGTAACAGTACAATCTTTATTATGATTCGGGAAGTGGAGAGGCACGCGTGATGCCATTGCAGTAATGAGATCACTAATGGAGAGGAATAAAGAATACTATAAGGACGAATTTGCCTGTTTCGCAGATTTTGAAAAGGTGTTTGATAGATTAAATTGAGACAAAATAGGGAGGATATTGTAGAAAATAGGAGTAGATTGGAGGGACAGGAGGGTACTCCGCAAACGGCACATCTCTCAGACTGCTCAGGTGTGAGGGGGCGATGGAGCGCCAAGATGGGCGGTGTTAGGAAGAAAAGTAAGGCAGGGTTTTCCATTAAGAACTGCGCTGTTCAACAGATATGCGGAGAAAATGAGTAAAGAGGCATGAGAAGAACTGGAGGTAGGATTGGAGGTTGGCGGGGAATTCATAACATCATTTATGTTTAGTTTGTCAGTCAGCCAAGGGGTAGCAAGAATTGCTTAGTGGATTGGAAATTCAGTGCAATGGGTGTGGGATGAGAATAATTGTAAATAAAAAATGGTAATGCGGAGTTTCAGAAAGAGGATGGATAAGCTAAGCGTTAAAATAGGAGGGCAAAAACAAGAGCAGGTGGAACAGTTTACGTATCTCGTAAGTGTTTTGGACAAAAATGGTCAAAGTAGTATGGGCATAAGGAGAAAAATTGCGTTAGAAAAAGAAGTTTTCACAAGGAGGAGGGCATTGATGACAGGGAGGTTGAGTAAGGATGTTAAGAAAAGGCCCATTAAAACTTTGATATGGAGTGTACATAGTATGCACGGCGCGGTAACATGGTTACTGGAACAGGATGCTAGGCGTAGATTGGAGTCTTTTGAAATGTGGGTGTGGAGAAAGATGGAGAAGGTGAAATGGACCGAAAGGAAAACAATGAGGAATTACTAGGTATGGTGGGGGAGGAGAGGGAATTGTTGGGAGAAATCATACTAGGAAAGAGACAGGAAAAATGGATGCAAAAATATTGATTGGCTTCGGGGTACTGAAGACTGTGATATAGGGGAGAAAGTCAGGCAGGGGAAAGGGGTAGGAATAGTATAGGGATGTTGGAAGTATTGAAAGGAGGAAGGAAATTTACGGAGATGAAGAAAGGTATGTTGTACTGAAGAATGTTGGATTTCGTTTTTTTTGGGAGAGAGAAGAGAAATATTTAGTAGTTGTGTCCATCCAATATCTACCTTAACCGATAGATTTCATGAAAAAATCTTTATTATAGACGCTTAATATTTTAACTTCCAAAACGTAAAAAACTATAAAGGTTTCTTTTAAATAAACAACTGCAACGGAAAATATATTCTTACTGGGATCGCAGAAAACATATATGGACGTACCAAATCATTGGGAATTAAGAACGTTGAATAAATTATAGCAATCCACATGCTAACCCAAAAATAACAAAATTCATTTATTATATTTTCAAATTAATTTTGAAGCAGATTCACAGTTGTGCTACACCCCTAGATTGGTTTCCAATCCAACTGTGAAAGCATTGCATGGAAATTTACCGTTTCATCGTGACGGCTTTAAAAGACCAGCGTTGAAGCCTCTCAGTATCACGAATGGATATTTTATCGGCTCTCATCCATATCGAGAACGCTCAATTTAAATTAGGTAGGGCATAAGCAAGATAGCGATGTCACCCAAGCCTGTTCTAGCATTGGTGCGACGCTAAACCTTCTTCTAAATGATTTTGGCACCGACGAACGCTTTGTGGCTCGCCCGTCCGGGTCAAACTATCGGAGACCGGACTTCATTTCCGGCGAAGACGGATGGGCAGTTATATTTTTATTTTTTTTCCCTCCCTACACCCTCACTTTCCCCTCCTCGGCCGACGGCAGAGTCCTGGGCGTGACGCGGGCGCATGAGAAGTGGAAAAAATTGCCTACGAAAACCGATAATTCACCATTTTTACGCGATATTTCACTCCGGGTCGGCGATTACGGCGAAATTTATTGCGCTATTGATCCTCAAACAGGTATGCGTTGGAAACATACGCAAGAGAGTGGGGGCGTCGCCGAAATTTCCAAGAATGCTTTGCGAAATATTTGGAGGGACCGCGCTGCATCTCTTCGCAAATCTCCTCCTCATTCATGTGTATTGAAAGTTACGAGAAGGAAGATTTAAAATGACGGCGAAAATGTGTATGCCTGTTACATACGATTAAGTGGAGTGCATAGCATGTTGGCATCCATGTTGCATCAATGTCTAAGTTGTATTTTTTTTACGTTCCATAATCCGCATAGCTATTGATGACACCTTGATTCATGTTTGGCGAAATTAAGAATTTCTGCTTTGAATGGCCAAGGGACAGAAAAAAGAATACTAGGGCATAGGGTTATTTGACTTATTTCGCTCATGGTTCTTCTTCTGAGCTACATTAAACTTTAGTTCACTGTAAATCGCTGCTGAAAAAATATGAGTTTTTAAAACTTTCCTCTATAAAATAAGAGATTTTGTACTCTTTTGGTGGTCAACATTTCATCCTCTAATCTACAATCATGTTTCGTGGCGGAGGATTTTGGGTAAGTCTGCCGAAACGATAACCAGTAGCGAAACAATGTCAAAGTCTCAAATTGTTGACAACTGGCAAACAAAATAACTTATATACCTTTATCATAATCATCTCTTTACTTTTAACTTATTTATAACATAATACCTATTCATAAGATAACATCATTTGAAAGAAAAAGGACATGAGATTTGTACGAGAATTAATTAACCAAAATGATATCTCGGTATAATACACCTATGTCTATCTGGCAATGTAATGAGCATGGAAGTACTACATTCTTATCCTATGAAGTTATAAGTACCGAATGGTTACGTTCTCTTTCACGATTTCGCCAATGACTTCGATATCTCTCGCATTGGTAATTGAAAATTACTCTCTTCCTGACACCATCTGAAACAGGGAAATGTTGATAACCATGCTCTAAATGGTAATTTTTTGCTGCTTTTTTCCGTAAAAACATTAAATTGGTCATTATTTCGCGTCAATTGAAAATTTGCACAAATTAATTTGTTACATTTTGAGTTACCTACATTGAAATCTGGGGAAAATTATTATCAATCGCGGTTTCAATATATCCGTCTATCGCATCAACATCACTTCCCCGTATGACTCAAAATGAATGGCTTCGACTCTCCCTTCCCGATTCAATTTCCCCTTTTACTAATTATCTCCTATATTATAACTATGTACAACATCTGGCCCCAGTAATTAGCCTCATTTCTTGCACAACATACCGTGCGCGTTGAACTACATGCTGACACGTTTGATCGGAAATCTGGCAATGTCATTTCCAAAATCACTACGATGACTCATTATTACTCATAAAAATCATATAGAGAAACTCACTCCATTCTGATACGTGTCCAAAACACACCCGAACCCACATGGATAGTCTTTATTCGGACGAAATTGAGATCACATGGTTCCCTCTTCCATTTAACCCGTCATCAGTTACATATGATAATAACCATAAAATGTATAAGGATAGGTATACACAATACCAATAGATTTACATGCATCTAAATACACGTAAATATAGACATACATACATTACGGACAGATATGCACATCTAAACAAATATATACATCCATATATACATAGATAAATTAATATGCACCTACACATACAAAAGGTATCACAGTGAAGAAAGGAAACAATAAAATAGGAACAGTCTAAGCAAAGAATGAGGTTTGTGGGAAAAGCTAGGGAGAGCAGAAGAGAAAAGAACAATAGAACCTTATGCGTGATACGATACGATGAGGGACCACGCGAATCGGAAGCGCTGCCATCGAAAACCCGATCAACGAACTCAAGTTAGTTCAATAAAATGCAATATTGATCCCACTATTACAGTATTCACACCTGTAAAAACTGTGCTCCTCGTATTCCAAAATCCTTTGTCTGACTAAGGCTAAGTGATCTATTGGAAAGTGTTTCAACGCAAAAAAGACAGTTTCTGATACATTATTTCTACAATTAAATATTTACCCAACTTTGCTAGTAGAACAAAATGTATGAAAGTTTTTCTGGTTCCGAACCCTGCCCTAAATAGTGAACGAGAAGTACCTAATAAGATACAGATGTAGGGTACATAAATTAGTATCCATTTTTATTGCTATGACAAAAGGAGAATGCTAGGGTGACGTAAAATACTGGCTGGGGAATTGTCTTGTGGTTAGGAATAGACAGCCAAAAAGGACTTCTTACGACTGAAAAATATCCCCATGACTGTACAATGGTGGAGTGACACAAAAGTGACGCTAATGGTGGACTTCTACAGCCAGTGCGGAGGGTGAGAGAATAGAATTTTCTTGGTCTTGAAATAGCTTCACCGCTCATCTGTAGTGATATGTCAACATCGATTTTAGCCGCAGCTTCCATTAAGGTTATGAAGGCGGGTTGTCCTAGAATAAAGCTACTCTAAGCTTCCTTGTCATTAGAGAGCGTCCATTGATCGCTCGGTAGTTGCGAGGCAAGTGTGATGGAACGGGGAGGGAGGTGGAGGAGAGGAGGGAAAGGTGCTGCTGTCGTAGTTACGATGGATCACATAAGGGGGAGAGTTTATCTGCAACATATGTCATGCGATGCTTTCGCTCTTCTTGTGGTCAACAAAATTAAGGGAACAAAAGTTTTACAATATGTTCCTCCCGTCTCGTTTTTCCGCCAGAACGCGGGATTATAATGACATCAATTTTATTTCCGCACACAAAGCACCGCTACGACTAGCGAATGTCTCAAGGGTGACTAGATTACACCTAATCACCGAACACGCTTCATGCTCCAAGGTGCTGGAACGGTGGTGAACGTCAGTCAATTAGGATACGCCTGCACATTAAAATGAAAAGCGATACGATAAATAAATTCGAAGTGATAGTGGTGGGGAGAGGCGAAAGTCTGGAGAGAAAATATTCTGGTGTTCCCCAAGGTAGCAGGCGGTCATTTCAAGCAGGCTCTAATATTAAGTCTAAAAAAATCGCAAGACTAATGGAAGATAACATTTATGCAACTGCATTTACAGTAGAATTTGGCATGAAGCTCTTTGACACCTTTCTTTGATCATTTAACGGAAAGAAAGGCAATTTTTTTCTATTACATCAGGATAAAGACATTATTTAATCACAATTACAATCCGCTGTAATTATGCTATCGAGGACTTATACAGACATGTTTTCCTGTATTGGCACGTTAGAGAATAATTAACGTGACTGGATGCGTACGTCAGTTTCACTCACAAATATAAGTTATTCATCATCTCATCACCAATCGCACCGATATTTTGAAAAAAATAATTGATTTGATATTTGTTCTAGCTAGACATGGTGAAAGTCTGGTACCACCCCTGAGGACCAAAGAAGAAGACAGAAAATATGATAGGAGCTGAAAGACTAAGATTCATTTGCATACTTGATTCACTGAGCTATCAAAAAATCTATTGAAAATGAATATTTTTTTATGATTCAATTTCGAGAAATACGAGTACATATTTACCATAAGTACGACAGCAAACGGTCCCAGGTTTGGTTTGGACAAGTCATGGTAGAGCGTTCCTTTAGTCAAGCCTACAAACTTTAGAAATTCACTCATAAAGTAGAGAAGGCGGAAAAAACTCCCATGGCCAACATTTATATCCCTAAAGAATTGAAGTAACCGGAAAATCAATTAATAAAAACTTTCTACGATGTTATCCACAGATTTAAGCCGGGTTACTTCCTTGTCAGTAGCCGAACGCGCTGTCCACTTGTCTAGATTTGTGTTCCTTGATGTAATATGTTACCCCAGAGCATTAAAAGTGTTATTTGTTTATACCACTCTAATATTAAATGGATAAATAGGTAACTTTTTAAAATTGTAAAATTAAATGAAACAATGTAGCTTACTGAAATTATCTAAGACATAAAATCAGGATTAATCACGTATAAACACGTTGAATAAACATTATAATGAATAATGACACTGAAGATTTACCCAATTGTGAATCTTCGTGTGATGACAGTTTTTCAGCAAAGGCACCTTGATCACTAAGGTTGATGGGACTCTATATGTAGGTTCTGGTTGAACTCAAACTTGATTGACTGTTCGATCAGGCTCCAAATATTAATCGGTATCAACTAATATTTGTACACCGGTGCAAAATATTAATGAAAAAAACATTGCGAGGAAAGAAATAATAGTTTCTAAGCCGGGCACCCGGCGTTACAAAAAAAGTGCGCGCTTATCAGAATACACACTCACAAACTCGTTTCATTGCTCATCGATCATCTCCGAAGGTTTTCCCTTTATAAATCACTGGCGAAAGTCATCAAGCTTCACCGTGTGCAGTGGAAAACTAATTCATCCGAAATGTGAAGAAAATTAACAATTTTCCAAAAATCTCGTCTTCCGAAGAAGTCCAGTCAGTAATTAGAATGGCATGTTCTTCAAAATCAACACGAGTCACGCAACTGTCACCAGGAGTTGACACTTGAACTACTCGATAACGTGTAACCCTCCGTCCAATTTTCCAACCGCAAATGGTCCGAGTTGACCTTAATAGAGCTTAATTCCAAATGTCTACGCCCTTCTCTTTGCGGAGGCAGCATTTGAGGATGACAACTGACAATATAAAGCAATGACACACCAAAAAAAATGCAGAATGCTTCACAACCCAAAACTTTGAAAGACCACTTCGAAACATTGAATCCTTGCCGAAATTTCTTTCCACCGCCACTTTAACTGAAAGTGGAACCTCTTTCTTTTCTCTGATTATTCTTCCATGGAGATGGAATAGCTCTGAACACCACTCATTGATAAAGGACAAATATCAAAAGTCAAAAATATTAATGCGTTTCCGATACCATTTCCATAGTCAGGAAAAAACAAATGGATATACAATCAGTGAGAGTCAATATACTCGATACTTTAAGTACTGTGAAGGAAGAAATGAGAAATAGACACAAACGCCAAGAGGCGACAACTGACAACCAGGCGGACTCTGTTGTAGGGTACCTCATACTGTGAACAGGTGGAGAGGCAAGTGAAGTGCTGAGCCATATGCGAGAGAGTGGTGATGCCATACACATCCATTCCATTCCAAGATAAGGAGAGGAGTGATCGATTGATTCAGTTTGTGCATTTGCATGTAGCCTTCGATTTCGATAAGAGAGATATGAGAATGATTTCGATTACGAGGCCATGATTACCAACAAGATACTTTTACATCTCCGAAAGTTAGTAACAAATGGAGAAATAACGGGACGCAATGAGAAATTTCATATCAGTATTGACCTTTTCAGTGATACGAACTGGAAAGGGGACGAAGTAACTATAAATTGATATGTTTGAGTATGAGACTACTCGTCTTTTCACCTTCATCCCTTTGACGACGGTTAAAAATGTATCATTAGTTCCATAGCACTATTGATTTGAGATACCACGAAAAAAATGAGAGATAACAAGTGTAGAATTGACAGGTTTACGATATTATTTTTGCAGAAAATGACAAAGAATTAGAATTACTATTAGGCTACCTTAGGTCCTACCTCATTCTTCATGTTTTGACCGACTAATTCTTTTGAAAAATCTACCACACTTGTTTTTAACTTCGCGATGCAAGATTTACTATTAAGCGATTCTATCAACGATTAATTTCATGGGATTACGTATCAATCTAAGGCACAGGGATCGTGCTAGAGAAAATCGAAGAATGTCCAGCAATCTTCAAGCAAAACACACGAGAAAAAATATTAATAGGTGAAATCCCGGTCAGATTGGTCTCGTATAGAAGGCGAACTGAAGCTCATCCATGGATTATGATTTTAAGGCACACGTAACCAATTGGGTATTGAGTAATTATGGTGTTTCGAGGGTCCCTAAGACTTGCCGAATCCCTGGGAAACCTAATGGAAGCCATGCGTTGCTTATCGGGATACTAACTGGGACGCAGGGCATCAATGACACCAAACAAATCAAAATATAGTAATTTTCCTCTTTGCAATGGCAATTTCGGAGATCGTTAAGTACAATTAAGGTCGTGGATTTTGTTGACTGCGTGGAGCCGCTTAAGATATGAATAGTGGTGGTCATTGGCTTGGAAATTCCCTAAAGGTAAAATTGATGTCTCTGCACTAATGGTACATGTAAAATGCAACGGATCCTTGATCCTCTTAAACAGTAGAGCATAAAATTCCATAGATAACCTTACCCAAATGTATATTGACAGTAAAGAAGTCCGTGCCAGCGTTGGTAAATAAATAAGGTCCTATTTAGCTGCATTATAGGATTTACCAGCGGCCATTCACCTCACTCATTGATAGCACCTTGCTTGCAACTACGTATACCACGCTCGGTGTTCCCAAAAGCTTTGATCCGTAATTTCGGGGACTTATATCGCTCCCACATACGCAAAAGCAATCAAAACCATTCCAAAATACTCTTGAACAAACGGCGTAATGTTAGTTACATATGATGAATCACCATCTGCCACAAAGTCTGACAAATTAAATAGGTGCATGATGCAAACCAATAAAAAAATGAAGAATTTTATAAATTATGGGCATGATCAACTATTAGTTCTGAATGTATATTTACGAGTATATATATCTTATATATCTTAATATAAATTAATCCATTCCAAAAAAATAAATTCTTTTTATGTAAGGGTGTATGGTGGTAGGTATGTAAGTAAGGGGTGCCAGTTCCTTTTCTGGTTATGGTTTACCAGGAAGATCTGATACCCGAAAAATCAACTAGCTTGGGTGGAGCTGCAGGTGTCCAGAGTGCCTTGCCCGGGAATCGTACCCGGGACCCTACGTTCAGTAGTCCAACGCTCTACCCCCTGGACTACCGCGACCCACTATATATTTATAATATATGATGTAGAAACACTCATGAGAGCAATATAACATTTGGACGGCACAACAGAACACAAAATAAAATAAGTAACACGTAAAAGAAGACTTACATTTTCGATTGTTTGAGCTTTTGGCCTTCTCTGAGGCTTTCTTCAGGTTAGAAATTTTACGTGTTCTCGTATATACGAATAAAATACTGTGATTTGAGCAATAAAAACTTTGTCGGTGCAAATTTATAGTTATACACCTAAATTTCTGAATAAATGTATCTCACTTCCACGAACAAATAGCCAAGGCAAATATTACTGATATTCTACCGTTGGAGGTAGGTTTACTCGTAAGGTGACCACAGAGTCACACACGGTACTGCGATTAACTTCTTTACCACTCCTTGTAAAATACAGCCTGACAACCGAAATTAAAATACGTACACTCTTCCTCAATTCCGCATACTTCCGTCCTGTCTTCATTTCTTCCAACATACCTATCCTATTCCTACCCGTTTCTCACTTACCAAACGATTACCCATCTATAATTGTCTTCAACATCCCATCGCCAATCAGTATACCTTGAATCTATCTTTCCTATCTCCTTCGGATTCATCCCAACAATCTCATCTCCTCCACTATGCTTCGTTTATTTTCCTTTCAGCATTGAATAAATGAAAAACTCCAATAGCCGTAAACAGTTAACCTTTCTAAATAGAGTACAAAGGTGATTAGTTGGCTAAGAAAAAGGAAAGGGAAAAGAAAGGTGAATACGTATACGCGTATTTCGGCTACAAAGTAGCCCTCTTCAGCGTGCTGAAGGTGAATCGTCACAACAACACAAGTCGAAGTGAGAAAGGGTAAGGGCAATCCGAAGTATATATAGTGTAAGGTGTGGGGGGGAAAGGTGGGTTGCAGGGGTGGGAGCCAATAGAATGAGCTGACAGTAGAGGAGTTTGAAAAGCCTTTGTACTTTATTTAGAAAGGTTAACTGTTTAAGGCTATTGGAGTTTTTCATTTATTCAATACGACTAGCCGCAAGAGCTCAAATCCTATCAATATTCCTTTATGCAGACTGCATCTCTTCTCTTCTTCTCCACCCCCACATTTCAAAAGTCTTCAATCTACGCAAATCCTCTTTTTTAAAAAAATAACGATTTTGCGCCGTTAAAATCATTTTCCTTATTAAAGTCAAAAGAGCCTTTTCATAACATCGTTACTCAACATCCCTGTCATCAGCCCCTCTCCCTTGTGAAAGCTTCTTTGCCTAGCGCAAATTCTTTTTCTTATGTCCCGACTACTTCGGCCATTTTGACCCCGAAAACTTCCGAGTTAGGAACACAGCTTTACATTCTCTGGTTTCTGAACTATTGTGTTAAGTTTTTTTCTCTAAAACTGTATAATTTTTGTTTAGTAATTTTATCCTTATCCCATACCTATCGCATAAAATGTACACTGAAAATGGTACGTAATACTTGGAGCCCCTCGGTTGACTGAAAAACTAAAGATGGTTTATCCTCAAACCTAACATTGTATATATTGTCGACCCACTTTAATTCCAATCTCCATTTCTTTCCATGCCTCTTTATACGTTTCCTCCACACATACGTATCATGGGTGATAATGGACACCCCTGTCTCCTCTCTTCTCAACAAAGCCCATCTGGACTCCCCGTCCCCCACTCACACCTGAGCAGTTAAGAAACAGAAAAAATACATCCTGATTATGTTCTTCTCTATCAGCGAACTCATTACTGCTCCGGTATCACGCTTGCATCTCCCATTTCTGAACCCAAACTGATCATCCCAGAAGTAACCATTTTCCCTGCTATCCATCTTTTGTTAATGATCCTTATTACTATTTTGTCTGCGCGCAAAATGAAACTTATTTTACTGTAATTTATTAATATTATTATTTCTTAATATAATAATTCATAATTATTCTTAATAGAATAAAAAATAATTCTAAAAATAATAATAGAGTTCTATTCTAGAGTCCATTCTAGAGAATAATAGAGAGAAAAAATAGAGAATTATTAATATTCTGTTTCGAAAGGTTAATTGTTTACGGCTGTTGGAGTTTTTTCAATTATTGTAATATTATTGTTCTGTAGTCCTCAAATACGGCCGACCCATAAAAGGAAAAAAAAGGAATTTCACAAAACCGAAAAGTAATCTAACATAAAAAATATTATGAACATGGTAATAGCTAAATTATTAACACTATCTCAGGGAAAGGACTACTCTTGAGTAGTTGTTATTAGGAAAGGCGACTGAGAGCTTAGGTCATTATGACGATTTTTGATCCGACTCATAAGTGAAGATGATTGATGATGTTTGTTGCATTTATGTTGCTGATGTTATAAATTATGAACATCTTCTAGCATAAACGATGCAATTAAATATCTATACATTATAGGACTTACTCCCAAAAAAACTACGGATTTTCAGGCCATTCACTACTAATGATGAATCTTTGCCTTGGGGAAAGAATGGGACTGTGATTCATGCTTGCTATGTGGACGCTATTCTAGGCTCAAAGTTTAAGAGCTCTTCCTTTCTAATTAAATAACCTAAAATTCCTTCGTTGCTCGGTGACAGCAGAATAATTGGGTAGGGTAAGAATGGACGCGTGAACAGAAGGTCTGAGGGGGCTACTCGGTCCGGAATTGAACAAAGTTGTAATTGGAATTCCTCATTAGTTGTGAGTCAAGAAAACAAAATAAAATATACGTCTTCTCACCTAGTAATCAGTCGATACCATCTTGTACATGAGAAAAGACACCGGGAAATCTTATCAGGAAGACTGATTGGTATGGAATACATCTTCCGAAATCTAGAGACAAATGCTAAAGTTTCAGAGAAGGTATATTTTTTACGAGTACGCATTATGACTACATAATATTTAGAATTTATTATCTTAAGTCGGCTGAATAGAAGCGGGGGGGGGGGGGAAGGAAAGTTGACTTCTACGCTGTTAAACTGATGGAGAGTTGAAGCCAGTAAGACTGTTTGTATCCATTTGCTATTAACTCACCGTATAAGTTGTTCAAATGTTTTTAAATATTAAAATTTTTGAACATTGATTGGTAAAACCATTCCTTTGGATGCTATTTAATACATCAATTTCATCGAACTAATTGTGATTTCAATTGTCATTGCGGCACGTCGAAATTAAGGCTGGATTCCGCAATTATCAAAAATAACCGGTAGATTTTATCTGTCGTATCACATAGTTAATCAATACGAGTTCATCCTGACCAACGTTGTTATAAAATATAATTAACTACCACAAGGAAAATGTCACTCTCTCTAGAGAGTTTCTCTAAGCTAGGAGGGAGATCTGCGTCTTAATTAAAACCCATTGATGAAATTTAAACGTGTAGGGAGAAAAAGCAGAAATATAAAAAAAGGGAGAAGTCACTTCGAGGGTCAAAATAATGCTTTTTAAAGAGTCTTAAAGGTAAAAATCTGGATCTAGAATGACTTTTTCTACTAGTTAAAAGACTTGTAAGAACGCCGCAAAAATGACCGATTTTTCACTTCTTTAAAACAGAAAAATACTTACTTATGTGATCAATATTAACAAAAATCATTACCTTGATAATTTAGTATTCATCGTTAAACCTTAGCGAATATGTCTGCATGATTTCTCGGATACCAACAATTCCTGCGAAACCTCAGGCGACAGAGAAAAAGATGGTGCCATTCTGTTCTCATATATGAATTTTACACGGCGTTAGACTTAGTATTTCGTGACCTATAACTACCAAAGTTCAAAAGATTTACATTCACTGGACGTCCAGAAACGGGTTATTATATCATGGCCAAATACCTGTTTACAGACTACGAAGGAATTAGCACTCCATTATTTACAACAGTGGTATTGCAATTATATTTATGCAAGATAGTTCTCTCCCGATATTTTGACGCAGACTCATAGTTCCTCCTTATTAGGGCAAATGCCGACGCCGTTCCACTCAGGGAGAAAAGTTAGTGCTAAAAACTATTTAGAAATAAACGGTAAGAGGATATAACTTTGACAATATTCCTCCTGTAACCTTACCGAGGCAAAATGAGAACCTTCTAAATAGAGTAATGCAATAAGTCACCGTCAACAAGTATTTAATGCAGCCCTACTTGGTATTGAATAGGAAATGTATACAGAGGAAGTTATGGGCTGGCCACGGCCAATTTTTTTTAAAGAAAACCCTTCCATTTAGTAAAAATGAGCGAGTGCTAAAAGCGTCGGCAAATTTCACTACGCCAGTCGTTTCCCGTTGGCAAAGTACACTGAAAAGGGGGAAGATTAGTCATCCGTCCAAGCACCTGACTATAGTAGTGACCCGAGTAGCAAAGTAAATTTTGGGCACGTCACAAGAAGCTAAAGGAGAGAGAGCTGGAAGCTTCAATGGGCTCTTCCGAGAACTCGAGCCAAGGGCGCTGGTAATAGAGGAGAAGGGTATATACAGTGGCTACCAAAATACTTAATGCAGGCCAATGCCACGCGCAGGGACAAAGGAGATTTCAACTTCAGGCGCAAGTAGGGCGATCATATTAAACATTTGTTTAGTGGTGTCAAGGTTAGATTCGCGGGCGTTCATTAGTGGACTTTGGGATAGTCGATTTATCAAATTTAAAGGGCGAACAATTATAGTAACGCTATATTCTCGGCTCTACACTATTTGGGTACGTTAGACTACAAAGATAAGATAAGAAAGATAGACGTAAGTGCAGATAGATACAAATATTATTTATTTCCTCGGACAATCAGGAATCATAATAGCAAGAAATCCATGTCATAATATTAACAGTAGAGGCACTAAAGATTATTACGCTTGTAATTAGCGAGGACAAAATTAAGCGCTGCATAGATATCTGGTACGTTCGTAGGTGCGTTTGCATGAGCACTTTAGTTATTAATATGTCAATTTACTTGTGCTTATATTAAAATGGGTTTTGCATTAATTCAAACGTCTCTGTGGGTGTGAATTGGCATACTTTTGTTAGTTCTTCATGTGACTTTATTCTATTTTACTGGTTGTATTCTAACACGCTATACAGCCTTAAGGCGGCTTGAGGGGTATTTTGTAGATGTTGATACATTAACATGGTAATAATATTGAAACATAGTAATAACCTGAAAATAGTAATACAAATTTTCTCTAGCGAGATTTGAAAATTTTCACGAATTCCGAATGCAAATAAATGCCTTCAACTTGCTGTCTTGTCATTATTGACGTATTGGGTGAGCACGTCTGGCCACCCTACCCGCAGTAAAGCCAATATTCAATATTTAATAGTTTGGTAAAGAGGACAAACATTTTTTTCTGAAACACTGAAAGGGAATATTTTTCGTATCCAATTTCAGATTTGAAAAAAGTAACGTAAACTTTTATTCCGTAAATGAGGTATTATACTCAGAAATGGGATACATTTGACCGTCCTGTTTCCAGGGCTCAACAACGGCCGCGGCTTCAAAATCCAGCTATTGATAAAAAGCCAACTTTTCATGTTTCCTAAACCAATTTCATAGTCTAGTAAACTGCGTAGAAGATACGAACATCATCAATTGCTTTCTGGGTAATGAAGGCACCAACCACGTAGGTCACGTAGTATTCTCCTATCCATCTGTCTTTTTTTTACGATTACGAGCTAGGTGGCCTGGCGGAAAAGTTCTCATCTGAGGGATTAATATATCGAATAACGATTCAGCGGGGTATACCAATTTCATGGCTGCGTGGTCTTCACAATCAATTGGGTTTTTGTCCTCATTGAAAAGGGCGGTTGAAATATATTTCCCAGGTTTTCGGTTCCTTGAGTGTGGTAAATAGTTTGAAAAAATTATTTTACTTCGGAGTGTTTAATGATCCTAGGACATAATGTCGCACATAGGCATAAAAAAATGCCAAGCAGTCTAATAAAATAATTGTAAAGTTCTTTTTTTTATAAGGAGGCCCTATGCGGATGTACGCTGAATTTCCACGCAGATAAATTCTGATCTAATTAATCCTCACCCATCTTTGTACAAAGGTATTTTCAATTCGGTGCCCGGATATTTAGATAAATCGACTGGAAAATTGAAAAAAAAAATACTAATACCTATTGAAGCGACGACAATCGCTGACCTTCCCAACGAAAGAAATACATGAACTGAAGTACTACGGAATTGAATATTAGGATTAAGAATTGAACGTAGAGCTTTGGATTATCTTGGTATAATAAAAAAATTGAGGGTTGCGATAGTCCAGGGAGTAGAGCGTTGGACTACTGACCGGAGGGCCCCTGGTTCGATTCCCGAGCAAGGCACTCTGGGCACCTGCAGCTCTACCCTAGCCATGTGATCTTTTGGGTACCTGGGAAACCATAACCGGCATAGTGAAAGGAACTGGCCCCCCTACCTGATGTGTGAATTTCACCCGCGATCGGGCTTAGTACTGGGTGAGCTCTGCCTGTCACCTACCCTCCCCCATCACCTACCCAACCGACCCTCGGGTTGATTACTGTGTTTATGGTTTTTAATATAAAAATTATCGACCTGCAGGCCAGTTACAATCGGCCAAGATCTCAAACCAAAACATCTCGATTGATCACCCTCATCAAAAAATTGATTTTTACGACGATTTCCGTTGAATCGCGTGATTGAGCGTCTCCTACTGGATATACAGATGTGCTCAGGAGAGCATTTCTAGGGAATAAATGTCACAAACTTCGAATGACAGCTTTCTTATGGAATACAATTTATAGCAGAAGGGAGATATTCTCAGACACTATTGTATTTTAGGAGAAGATCAACAGATCCGAACTGAAGGCTGCTGATTATTTCTCAGTCAAAACTTCAGAAAATAAAGAGTCGCCAATTATTCGTTCATTGAAAAAAAATCATCTTGAAACGTTTGAAAGAAAACATTTTTCAGTTTTATTCCCTCCTTTTTCTAACGCCATTAAAATATTTATTGGGAGAGATTAATAGTTCTTTTAAACTAAGTTTTCACTAGCATGTTTATGTACTTGCACGTTTTCTCAAGGTTTTTCAGGGAATGTTTTTTCCCTTTTCCCTTCCTCTTCCTTATCCTCACATATCCCTTTACCACCCAACCTGGTGTTTTCACCCCCTACCACGAAGCTTTTTCGTGGAAAGGGGGATATTTATGTAGATGTAGGTGTCACATCGCAGCGAAACAATGAAGGTAGTAAATAAAGTCCGTGTAGGATTTTCAGGGACCAAATATGTCGTTTCATCTTGCATAAAATAACATGAACATGCTCTTTCAAATCAAGTGTAATAATAATAATAATAATTTATGAGTAGAAAGGACAATAAATATATATAACAAGGATTAATTTCAATTCAAGAAATACTTAAATCGCTGTAGTTTGGTGAACAACCATGAGAATAAGAAATTAAAAAAAATACTTTATTATCTAGGAAGACCATATTACTCAGTTAAGTTCAATGATAATGATTTAAAAACAAGGGGAATAATATATTTTTCCTGCCTTGGTATTAACTACTACGACTATACAAAAATATAGTAATTTGTCATTTTCTTCGTAATCTTAGGAAGCTAAAATCGCAGAGAAATTTTCGCGAATTTCTGAATACATACTCGTATGCATTAGGTGGGGTAATACTCTCTCATATAGTGGAACTGAGAAATAATGAATCCCCGTGTAGGAATTCTTGATATACCTGTATTACTACGAAATAATAATTCCATGTAAACGATCCGTGAAAACCACCACTCATTGCAGTTTAGCTGAAAAGTTATTCCGCATAGAGTAAATACCATTTGCTCAACATATTACGTTTTTTTCCTCCCTCGCAATTTCTACCTGCTTACAGTCCGTCAAAATGCCTTCTCTCAGCTCCCCCATTCATTTAACATTATTCTTCCATCAGTCTTTAACATTCCATTCGCCAACATACCTCCTCTATCTAGGCTTAATTCTCTTTCCATTTTATTACATCAACTCACCCTCTTCTTCAAACTATCTGAAAATTTTTCGGTGTCCTTCCTTGGCAAACTGGTTATTTCTTCCGTTCTTCTTTATTCCCACCACTAAAAAACTCCGCACTCGATTCTAAACTCATCCCATTCCCAAAAAGAGTCTCTGAACCATACCAAAATACGTTCCATACGCGTCTCAATTGCCATTTCTCCTTCCACTTTGTTTCTCCTTACGTATCCCTACTCTTTAAGTGTCAACCGATAATAACAGTATTTTCGCATACATCTCTTGTCACGACGCATTTCTACTCTTGATATCTTTACTACAATGCCAATATTTCGTACAAAATTCTTCAAAAACACCTACATGTTCTTCTTCTTTGTTTTAATTCTTAATTTGAACGTAACATTCCGAAACTATTGCATTCACCAATGTGAAAGATCTTTGCGACCAATTTCACTGGAATTTACAACTATGCCTCCATTAATGTCAACTCAGTGTTCAGTCTCTTAATCGGAATGTTCCTTCATACCTGTCTGTCCAATGAGAATTATAATTTCTCTTGAATTTATCCTGGATCTTTCTTTTTGGACTATTCTGTATATCCCCTGATTCATCCTAATTGGGACAAATACTTCAACTTCTCCTTCTATAGTATACACATTGATTCCCAGTAAAAACTTTGCTTGTCAAAGAGTAATCAATTCATTTGGATCTTTTTCTGTATCTTGCTCCTCGTGGGCTCACCTTTTATACTATTTCCTAGTTTTGCAGCATTCATCTCCATCACAAAGAAGATCTGTTCTCTGGTCTGACTTGCCAATTACGCATCTCCGATGCATCTTGTGCTATATTCCAAATAAATGCGCCCATGTAATGCATTATTGGCTGCAACCGTATCCTGTTATAGCAGAAAATTCGCACCTTAATCAAGAATGCTACCATAACTCCAGAAAGAGCGGAATACCATGCTAGTACCCTTAATCAGAAAATACATAAAAGTTCAGTGATCGTTAAAAGCATAAGAAATATCTTTGATAAACACTAAAATTGATCCCGGCATAGCTGGGATCAATTTTAGCTTCTGAGCTTCGTATTTAGATTCTGTACCATCACTGTACCAACCTTCATCACTCTTTCCTATTCATACGGCTAGAAATATTTCCATGAAACTATTCGCGAGAATTCTTTGACGAGGGGAAAATCACTGAATGCTTGCCAACGGAGGTATTGGAGTTTAACGAATAACTCTGACACATTACATGTTTAATAATAATATTGGATAGCAAAGAATGTTAAACTGCAATTCTACGCGTACTGTTGAGCTCTCTAACTCCGTTCCCGATATTCCCGAGATCGTTTCCTTCATCGCTCCATCATCCGGCAGATTGGATTTCCGAATGCGACGAAGCTTTGACACAGAGATAGGATGAGGAGCGGGTCGAGGTGGGAAGTTCGAAGAATAAAATCCGTAACCCAGGATGATAAGAAATGAAAGGGCGTGGAAGGGCATTCATTCCGCACCAATCTTCCGCGACGCCACCTTATCCGAGGTCGTTACGCCTCCTCAAAGTTTTTGCCCAAACACACGTCGTTTCACTTTTATCCTTCTAGCAGGACTTGAGGGGAAAGGGTGAAGGTGAACGCTGGCACTTCTCCATCGGAAATGGAGCACGCGCCGCCAGCCGAGAATGGATTCTCGGAAATGTTCTTACGAGGACCTTTCCTGATGGTTTCGTCTGCGGTCAAAATCACGATTGGCAAGGCGAACCTGGACCCCCGAACGTGAGCGCGAATGCATGTGTGCGTGTGGGTTGGGAAATTTTACACGGAAGGAGTGGGATTACAAAAAAGGGCATTTAGACGCGGGAGGGGGACACTTTACGAAAGGAAAGAGTGTCCGTTACATTTTTATCTCCAGGGGGACGACAAAGAAAAAGAAGGAATAAAAAAATATATATATTAACTCGACCTAATCCCCTTTACGGGCCACGGAGCATCGTATCCGTCCCACCATCTTCCCATTTCGTCAAAGGACGAACAAGGGCACAAATGTTTGAACAGGAGGAAGAAGGAGAGAGAGAGAGGAGTGAGGGGGGGAAAGGAGGAAGGAAGGAAACAAAAATAAGGTAACTCTCGCAACCTTTCCCGTTTTCTGGACCTGTATAATTCATGAGGCCACGGGGTGCGATCACTCTGCGGAATGAAAACAGTTGAGTTGCACTTCAAATTGTCTCTCTCCCTCCCCCGCCCGTTGGGTCCCAAATGGGTAGACGAAATACCCACCCACTCCCCTCCCTGTCCTCGCGGCCTTGCCCTGGGACTTGACCTGAAAAAGTTGTCGCGGAGGCACACTCCGGAGAGTGACGTGGAGCGACAAAACGACACCGCTCAAAGATATGTGTCTCGCTTGAGGTTCTGGGCCTAATTGCTGTGAAATTTTCCTCCGCTCGAGATGCCGCCGTTTAGATTTAAGTACCTCTGTCGCTGGGAGGAGCCCTAAGGAAAATCCCATAGTGAAGAAGTGATTAATGATGGTCAATGAGGAAGTTTTTGACACCGTTCAGCCCGTCCCACGCGATTTCTTGGAATAGAGTAGAAAATTAAACGCCACAGGGACGCAAAAAAATAATCCTTAAAATTTTAGCCATTTCAATTCTTAATTTTTACATCAGTTCACAACATTAACCGACGCTTGCATCTTAAATCAAAGTAAGACTGCATACAGTTAATGACTAATTCCGATAGGAAAGTTAATTGATCCACTAATCGCGAAGAAAATAAAAAAAATTGCATTAAGCTGAGCTTCATTTTTCTCAGTCGCAACGTTAGAAGCATATGAAACACATGGAATCAGCCCTAATCAAAGAGGATGAACACCTTATGGGATAGCATTCTCCCAAAACGTAAAGCGGAAGGTTTAAGATGTCTCGTCAGTCTAATGAGTCGGATTATTTGATTCGGCCTACGGATCGCGGATGGTGACATTCCTTACACGGAACAAGCAGCCATTGTAACTGGGCAGCGTAATACCGACGAGATTGCACGAAGAAGATCGAGAACTTGCAGTGTGCAGCCCATCTACTAGCTCAAAGCTCTCAAGGAGACTTAATTCCCAGGTCGCTACGCGTGGAGAGGAAAGGAACACGGATGCTCATCCTAGAGCAACTGACAAATCAATCCATTGTATGTACATATACATGTATAGAAATAATATATACTATAATCTATAAACGACGATGAAGTTATGTATTTGAAAAACATATAATATATGCCAGTCTTAATCCCATCCATAAAAATGTGACAATCAAAATTCGCTAATCACACATCAGGACTAGCGAAATGTAAAACATACCTAAAATTAATCCACGTACGCACAGTTTGTGGGTTATACATTAACACTTGATTAATTCAAGAGGTATGCGACATAATAATAAAGACGTCGACTATCACGGCACGTCGAAAAAACTATGAATTATTTCATGTTTAGCATATTCGTGAGGACTGGCCTAGATTATATCCACCTTCTTGTCAGAGGACAGTGGATCAATACAGAAACAGATAATATTAGTTCTGGGATTAAAAATTAGGTCTCTTAATGAATTCGTAAAAAAGCAAATATGAAATAAAGTAAGTGACGCGTATAAGCATCAATAGAATAAACAGGTGACAATGAATTAATGGAGATATACGAGAGATATAAGTGAGATATACGATATACTCGATTTAATTATTTGCACCAAAACACGACGAAAAAGGGACTTAAAAAGTATAATTTGCATGTCAATAATATAAATGAGTGGTTCGCGGTAGTCCAGAGGGTAGAGCGTTGGACTACTGACCGGAGGGTCCCGGTTTCAATTCCCGGGCAAATCACTCTGGGCACCTGCAGCTCCACGCAAGCAATGTGATTTTTCGGTGATTTTTTTGGCCCCCCTACCCTGATGTGTGAATTTCCTTACTGGGTGAACTCTACCATCACCTACCCAACCGATCTTCGGGTTGAATACTGTGTTTTTTAATATAAATAACTGAAAGTAACGGAAAATTGTAATGTGACATCATGAAATACAATAGTGTCGTTAACGTCAAACTGCTGAGATGGAAAGTTGTAATAGATTTTTATCGTGATTTGAAGTCTACTTTCAAAAAAATATTTTGCGATTTTGGAAATGAGCCCAGGGTTCGGATAGCAGGTGATGTATGGAGATACCGAGAATTGGAATATCTTATCCTGGTTGATTTGTTTCAAAGCAATTCCGTTATCGTTCTCCCCTTGCTCAGTTGAACCAAGGTAACATATTCTAACGTGAATGGTAACGGTAAATTTTGACGGTTTTTCAATCCGTCTAAGGGCTGTGAACTGATTCTAAATGCATATACGTCCTTTTTAAATTAAAAAAAATATTTTATGATGTCAATGTATTTTTACTGGTGTGTATTAATGTTTTCATACCATTTTACTATATAAGAGAACGCGTACGAAATAGGATGCATGCATAACTTCGCCACCTAATCTTGAATTGAAAACTTCGCCGCATAATATTGAATTTAAAAACCTATTTATAAAGGAAGATAACTTACGAATACATTTACAAGAAAAAAGAGATAATATGAGGCATCGTAAAATCGAAAAAGGCTACTAGTCCAAACGAAACGATCAAGACGCTCGATGGACGGTAGATGTTGATTGTTACTAAATGAGAAATGTGCGCCTAAAACTTCTAGAAGAAGTTTTTAGGCGAGAGTTTGGTGAATACAGTAGTTTTATACGGGAGTATACTCTATATGCATTAGGATCCCGGATCTAAACGAGTAAGATGGCAAATAAAGACTTCTTACAACCCCTGCTCTCCAGGAGTGGAGACCAGGGACGTAATTTTTGGACGCCGGAGAACGGTTTGCCTACCTCCCAACTTTTTCTTGCGAAAAAAATGGCTAAACAACGAAATGAAAACCCCCGGAAGGAAGAGAAGGAGACGGAGGAATGAAGCGGAAATTGTGTAGCGCCAACCATTGTTACAAGAGAGCCAAAATACGCGGCAGTCAGTAAGACTTCCTCAAGACTCGGCCGCATACTGTTATCTACTTTTCTTCCTTCATTCCTTTCCTTCCTTCTTATCCTCATCTTGCGTACATATGCCCCACTCTCATTTTCCATTCTTTTATTATCCCTTAGATTGAAGGAGAGCAGATCTCCCAGTTAAATATATGCAATGATTCCTGATGCATTTTCTGACATCCCTTTTTATTCGATTCACTCATTTATCTCCTGATCTACATTCCATTACATTATCCTTTACGTTGAGTTTTTACAAATATATTGCGAAAATTTCCCCAATCCAAAAGAATGGGGAACATCTAGTCCTCCAATCTTCTGCCTTCTTTTCCGTAAGTAACTTTCTGGTTTATCATTTTATCAACCCATGCCATCTTCAGCAACCACTACCGGTACAAAGATTAGAGGGTTCAAATGGCCTCCCTGATATACTTTTCCAGGCTTTTCTTTTCTTGTTCAAAGAGGGCCAAACTCCACACAAATGCCCCCACATCCTTAATCACAGTCAACATCATGAGCATGTTAGTTACACCTTCCAAATGAATGTCACCTTATCTTAAGCAATTCTGCGCTTGATAACCGTCGTTATCCTTCCATTCACTGCTACATATTCTCCGACGCAGACGAAAGATTTAGCACGTTTTAATATCTCTCTCCTCTTAGCGCTACATCTAGAGCCATTAGTGTCTCTTTCAAATATTAGATACGAAAATTTTCTGACTATTGATTACTTACGCTATAGCCTTGAAGCACTCAATCCTTTGTATTCAAAGGATGCCTTCCAAATCCATCCCCTTTAAAATAAAAAATGAACAAGGAGGAGAAACCTCCTCTTTACAGAGCAAGAATTTTCTGTGAAGAGGAAACGAGTCTTTTGAGAATGAGAAGAGAGAAGAGGATTCCTACACCCTCAGCCACACGCAGAAACACGCACACGGACGCACGTACACACACGTATTCGCGCCGCGGGAAGGCTTCATTTCCTCTTCCCGTTCATTCTTACTGCCGTCTCCATGGCTGTGTTTGTTTCCATGTTATCCGTCCACCCATTTTTCGTCGCCCCGTCCAACTCCATCCCCGCCATTCCTTTTCCTCCCCGTGGCCTCTTTCCCTTTTCATAAGAGCCACCCACCCGCACCCACCTCTCCGTCGCCAAGGTTTCCAGCGCCCGTCACGTGATCGCACCTTTTAATGCTGTTATCAAATCAAATTTCTACCGGAAATGTAGCTTTCTCTGTTTGACGACAGGTGGAATCACTGCGGGAAATTTTATGTCCTCCCATTGCACGCGCGCTGAGTTGATCTTCGCACTCTCGTCAACCAGAATGGTCTTTTTTTTTTGAGAATGATTGCATTTAACCAGAATGCTTTCCGTTCGACAGAAATTTCCTTCTCTTTGTTTCAATATTTTAGCGCGTGCAGATGAATGAATGAACCAAAACGGGCACATACAACTTTTACTAAGCCCACCAGAGTTTAAGTGGGGTGAAGGGTATGCCTCCGAAGTCCCAGTTCCAGAAAACATCTAGTATAATAAAAATCCTCTATGCAGTAATGCACCTCATCATCAGATTACTATAACAAGGACATTTGAAATTTTAAAATAGTGCTTCGGTTGAAATAGATTATAGAATGGATTAGGATATTTTTGGTAAATAGATTACTGATGAAAATAAATCGGGGTGAGTGATTGCACAATGTCATTTACAGTGGGGTGTTCTTAATGTGGACCGCGTATATCAAATTCCATGGGCAGCAGTTAATGCGAGTGGAGGGTGATTGCTTGGATCTTTGAGCCGTTCATGATGAGTATGTTATGAGGAAGAGGCGAGGGCGAAATACGTGGGGGTATTCGCTTGCTCTATAATATACGGCGCCAGGGATTCCAAAACTTAGCGTTTTGAACGCCGTACGGTGGATGGAAAACTGCACCTGACAAATTCTGAATAGTAGAGGCGTATCATTATCGCTACTGTAATAAACCCGAAGGTGGGCTTGGTGAACCAGGGCAGAGTACGTGTTATGCAAGCCCTAAGATATTTACAAACATCGGAGTAGAAGGGGAGCAGTTCCTCTCCTCGTACCCCTGAAGTTTCCCCAGGAAGAACCGTTACTTGAAATTTGACACAACTTGGATTTAGCTGGTGTCCGAGGTCACCGGGAATGCAACCCAGTGCTTCCGGATAGCAGTCGAGGATATACCCACAGCTATGCTATTACTTCAGGAGCGTATAGTAGAATAAATATTGGGACGAGACCAAAGAATACTAGAACACCCAAGAATTCATCGATATGCCCAGCTAATGAAACCAAAGAACCCGCTATGTATTCATTTTGTTTTCATTCATTCATTATTTTTGTTAAGAGGAAGGCTCAACAGTCCCTTAAATACTACTTTCTTACACGCATCACGAGAACTTCCTTGCAATACATAACCCCTTCCGCTATACATGCTTTTTTAAAAAAATGCTTCGAATGCTTTCCTTCAAAGGATACCAAAAACTTTAAAAGACTTATCGTTTCGGTAAAATTCCGAGGACTCCCATTTTTGGCAGTGATTAAATTTTTAAGGTAATCCAATTGCTCATATCCGTAAAATAAAGCAAGTATGAATTAATATGAAATGAAATAAAGCAAGAACAAAAGAGTTATGGATACAGCAGAGCATTTGTACCCCAAAGGTCGATTACAATCTCGCGCGCATCGGATCAAACGGGATCAGTCTTCGATCTTTTGGCGACGGCCTCCAGGCTCCAAAAAAAATTTCAGGGGAATGGAAAGCAAGATTTCCGAGCCGTGCACACACACTGCATTAGCTCCTGGATTATCCCCTGGGCTTCTGCAGGAGACCTGTATATTACCTTCTCCCCCCGTCCCAAACCCGAATCCCGTTCCTCAACCGACCGTCGCTAAACATACCCCTTCCTATCTCCGCATCCCTTTGGGAGCACCCCTCTAACACTGTTCCTACGGATCCGCGCGCCTGCGCAGTCAGGAGGCGACCGTCTCAACACCGAGTGCGATTTATTGCGGAACTCTCCAGGACGACAGGGGAGTGAGGAAAAACGGAGTGAGAGAGGAAGGAGGAGGTGTGACGTGGGTGTGGGGGGAGGTTCATGGGGACAGCGAGGAGTGGGGGAAGGGGATCAAGGTGAGTGACAGGGAGGGAGGGGGCATGGGAGTGGGACGTGGGGAATCCTGATGGGGTAAGGGGTGGAGAAGATGGGTGGTGGCGGAGTGGGAGGTGCAGGTCACGGAGGGGAATGGCAGGAGAACGAGGGGCTGTGGAGTGGAGGGGGAAGTCGAAATGGACGGAGGAGGATGCGATTAATCAAGGCGGAATTCGGAGCGCGGCGTCTTCCCTTCTCCATCTCTTCTTTCTTCTCAAGACTCAAACAAACCGCACAGAAGTTCGTGCGGGAACTTAAGGGGGTAGAGGGAGGGAAGGGTGGGTGGTTGGAACAAAGATGAAAATCAGATAAGATGGTGGAGGAGAGAGAGAGCAAAGATTCGTACTCTGTAGAGAAATTCTTCGAGGGGAAAAGAAATTATCTCCTTTCCTTCCGACCTACACACCCTCCTTCCCTCATGGAACGATGATGGCGAAGAACCCTTTGGCACGCGACGCTGGCGTGCCAGGAGGTCAAAAACTTGGCTCTCCGCGCGGAAGGAAAGCAATCTCTTGGCTAGTGTTTGTTTGCGCAAGAATATTAATGCCACCTAATTGACTCTTGAAATTTTGAAAGGAAAAACTGCTTCTGACGAATTAACGTACAATCAAGGTTTGCATAAAAAGTATTGGAAACAATTTTTTCTATGTGCATGAAGTGCTGAATTCAGACCGTCAGATAAGTGTGCGCATGATCGCAGATCGTATTGGCATTGATAAGATGACAGTGCACACCATTAATACTGAAACTTTGCGAAATATCTGCGCTAAACTAGTCCTGTAGGTCTCAAGTGACGACCAAGAGCAGAGTCGAGTGTCTGCTTGCAAAGACTTTCTGCAAAGGCATCGGGACGTTTCCCCTTATAGTCCCAATTTGGCACTAGTAGACTATTTTCTACCGCCAAAGTTGAAATCCTCCCTCAAAGTACCCCACCATGGGACCCTAAGTGCCGTCAAAGGAGCTTGAACCCGAACTTATAAGGACCTTCTGGAATTTACCGACCAGGGAGTCTTCGAGTCGTGGAAAAGCCGCGGACAAAACGTATGTCGATGCTCAAGGGATGTACTTTTAGGAATTTTGAGGCATTGTAGCAATATCTAAAATGAATCTTTTTTTAAAGAAACTCTCCTGATACTTCTTATACAAACCATGTGTAACTGCCTCGAAATAGTAGTTGACACTACAGGACGCCCGTGGGAAATCGAGAGATCAAGGTTTTGAACCGCGCGAATGATTTTTTACACTGTGAAATATCTCACGTGTGTGAGCACAGTGGTGGATGAGCGAGCAAAAATTTCTGTTGCGAGATTTTGCAGTTTCTTTGAACGTTTTTGCCATTGCTGTCAAGCTGCAACAGATTTCAATTAGATTTCAAACAGCCGTTGACACACGTAGCGCCGGCCGTCATCGGCAAGTCGCTGTTATCCATCAATACCAGAGGAACATAAGATTTGCTATCAACGCTCCAGGTGAAGATTGAATGGCCACATTTCCCAATAATCACGATTTCCGACCACTTCACGGCATTGAATCTCGACCTCAACTAGTTTTTAATTCAAACAAACAATAAAACTATTGGGTTAAAACTGCTTAGCATTTTAAGATTTTATAATTTTTCGCTTATCAGTGTTTCGTCCCATTATCTGAGAACAAGGTTATTAAAATTGATTACTTATGAACGAGATAGTATTCGGGCCAAAACTTCTCACCAAAACAAATAGACAGGGGACGTCCAGGAGGAGCTTTAATCCAATTATAAAACCCGAGAAAACTTTGCCTAATTTACCAAAGATAAAGAAGATTTATGTTGATTAGTTCTCATCTTTTTTAATTATCTTAGCCTGAAAATTTCATTATCAATCATCATCCGGATCTCTTAATAACTTTTGATGAAATGTTCTCTTATCAATTTACATTTCGTTTAATTTTTTGGGGTTAAAGAAAGGGAAGGGTTTGCAAAAGGGATTAAGTTTGAGGCACCAGATCCTTCACTGTATATGTTCTATGTTACAACCTCAAATACTTTCATTTTCTTACAATATTTAATTCACACATTTCAACAACTACTTCAGTGCTCATGACGTACGTGCTGCGCAACCTGACGCTAATAAGGTTATTTTTATTTTTGAATGTTACTTACTAAAACATTTCAGTTTACCTTAAACATACAGTTGCACATTATGATATAAAAAATAATAAGACTATGATGGTAAAAAGTTAGGGACAGTTTACTCGGCGCGAAAAACTTTGGTTAGTAGATGTTGGTAAAGAGCTCGGATAGCGTACCTTTGAGGTGCAACATGCTCGCTTGCTCCTTGGTTAAATATTTGTGAACAATAAAACCTTTGTGCAAACATTTTGTCAGAATTTTACGAGGAAAGATTTTTTACACAAAAAATATAATTAAACAAAAAAGTCAAATTTGATTATTGTTAGATCGATTGCTGAATACTGGCGATATTGATGCAAGAACAACGACCAGAAACTAAGCAATGCTCCAGTAATGTTTTTGAGTTCAAATCTACAACAAATAAAGTTTTCCTGATATTAAAATTAAGTTTTTCAAACTTGAAATTCAAGTTCTTGCAGAAAATTTGGCAGTTTGGTGATGGGCTTTCCTTGCTTTACTCTCCACTCGTGATGATGTCTTCAATAAAAGCCAGACAGTCGTATCTGATGAACTTTTTTGGCCCATATCCATTTCCTTTGTTTTTCAAGTGAAGCAATTTGGTTATCATGCTAAAAATATTCATATGGTCACAAATTACAGATATATATCAGCCCCTCGCCCTCTTGACTATGCTAATCGTAAAAAGTGAAAACGTTCCTTACGTACCCTACCCAAATAAAGTGGATACGCAAAAACTACCATGTGGTAACACAATACGATTTGCTACAAACCTGAATAAAAATATAATTTTTTACCATTTACATGGTCTATAGCAGGTGAGATAATTTGGACATTTATTTTGGGCCGTCTGAAAATTATTGAAATAAATTACCCTTAATTTTTAATACGAAAGAGAAACATTCCGCAATAGCTAATAAGATATACGAGCTCGTATTTCTACTATCCGCCGGTTAATACACCTATAATTGTTTTATGATTACCTCAATTCTGAAATTACAATTGACAAGTGCAAGTTATTCTATTGCACTTTAATATTCCGTTTAATTAAATACGCGATAGTTTTTCTGGACAGAATAAAATCATTCCACATTAGTGTGTACAAATACACTAAAATCGATAAATATCTGGCGTCACTTGGTGGAATGCTTTCATGCTGGAAATTAAACAAGAAACATTATTTTCCACATGAATTAGTACTCGTATCATTTCATTCATCCTATTTGTATTATTTCCTATTTCCTACATTACCTGCACCCAGTTTTTTTCATTTTTAAGGATTGGCTTATCATTGCGCGACGATAATGGAAATACTGTGTGTTTTTTTGTACGACGGGTCGACATTATTTTTTCACTATTCCAAACAAAAATCACCATGATTATGAAAAAACTCAGCGACAGGCAAATGTCTTTATTCCTTTGTTACCACGGATAATATATTTCTCTCTTTGTCTCCTGGCCATCAATGTTAGGGGAGGAGGATGTGGGAGGAAACATAATTTGAATTTCACACGGAAAGTAACATTAATCTGCCTGCCATTACAATTTTACGGCGGTACCGTGATTTCAAGTGGAAAACGGAGAATGCAAAAAGACATCCAACGTGGTGAAGTTTATGGGAGTGGATTATTTCTACACCCTGGGAGAGGGATAGAGAGAGAGAGATGCCGAATCTGGTCTACGGGAGGCCGCGCACACTGGATAGCATTGTGGAGATGGAGCGAATGGAGGAGGGGAGGAATGGGAAGGGAGGGAGCGGAAGGCAAGGGAGGCGAAATGGAAGGGGTGGAGAGAGAAAACCCGACAAAAAAAAGGCCACGGGCCAAGGGTGGGGGATACGAATGAGGGATTAGGAGTCGAAACGCGTTTATCATTCCGGGACGAAGGATCCCAATGCATAATGGGCTCGCATGAAAGGAGAGTCTCAATACCTTTGGCTGCACATCAAAGCCACGGCATGACTGAGTGGTTGGGGGAGGAGAAAGTAAAAAAAAGGAGCGGGAAGGGTGGGTCGAGATGGGAGACGGGGTGTGTTGGGGTGGGGAGGGTGGGATCGTGGGTTGCGGATGGAAGTGCGCGCGACATGACAACCCGCAATGTAACAAGTTAGAAAGCGTTCGCCCGCGCTGTGTTGGCATCAAAGGGCCCTTTAACGCCGCTGAGGGAGTGTTCCACGTTACGACGGCGATCGCCCGCCGCAGAAATTTCCACAAGAATAAAAACATAAACATTACCGAGGCAGGTCTAAATGGCGTCATTTTTTTTACCATTTATTTTCCCGAAACGGCGACCAGAATTAAATTTTAATCTCGCACCAATGGAATTTCGTGATATTATAATTCCGCGGGTACTAGTTGGGAGTGGTTCCGTCATCAGGTGGGACCTTAAAATATGTATGGAGTTAACAACAATAATATCCATTTATATAATGATTTTATTATCAATAATATATTGGATAATGCTTATTCAAATGTTATCCCATTCCCATTTTCAACCCTGTACCTGGTAAAAATGTGTCTATATGTATAAAAGAGATGAAGAGGGACCTGATGTAGATTAGGTTGCAGGATTAGGTTTTGTTTGGAGTTACAAAATGTTTATTTGATAGTTGTGTCCATCCAAAAACCTACCTTAACCGGTAGATTACCTAATAAAACAATATATATATACACACACACACACACACACACACACACACACACACACACACACACACACACACACACACATATATATATATATATATATAAAACCATAAACACAGTGATGAACCCGAGGGTCGGTTTAGTAGGTGATGGTAAAGCTCACCCATGTACCAAACCCGTCGGCGTGTGAATATTCACACATCAGGGAAGGGGGGCCAGTTCCTTTCCCTGTGCCGGTTATGGTTTCCCAGGAAGAATACTGGTACCCGAAAAATCAACTAGCTTGGGTGGAGCTGCAGGTGCCCAAAGTGCCGTGCCCGGGAATCGGACCCGGGACCCTCCGGTCAGTAGTCCAACGCTCTACCCACTAGACCACCGTGACCCATACATATAAAATATATATATATATAAACATTTATATATCTATGTACATATAGATGATTTCGTCAAAGTAACTTGGAAGAGTTGAATAAAAAACTTGGACAGCAACAAATAATATAAGAACTCATAAAAAGAACACACACGTTATCTCTTAATAATTTTGATGGAATTCTCCTCCTCAGAAGAAAGTACTACAAGTTATATAGTTATACGTGGGTGGTCTGAAAAGTTTCTGACTCTGAAAATTTCAGACCATCCATGTGTACGATACATATAGTATATGTGTATATATATATATATATATATATATATATGTGTGTGTGTGTGTGTGTGTGTATGTGTGGATAAAACGTAAACTTTTATTGGAAAAATATAATGAGGATTATATATATATATATAATCCTGATTATATTTTTCTTATAAAAGTTTACGATTTTATTATCAATGGATAAGTTAAATATTCATATAAACGAGTAGAAAGAAAATTTTAGCAAAATATCTAATATAAGTTATCAGATTGTATATCCAGAGATGGCTACGAAGTAGTTGTACTGATTTTACAGTAACATATCTAATCGTTTAATTATCACCGAACGAGGAGTTCATGTACTCATGAAAGATCAGGTTTCAGAATACATTCTAATATATAATTACACTTTAAAAAAAATTTTTATTTTCATTAATTTGTGATGGAAGAGACGTTACCCACAATTACAAGATGTAGTACATAAGATAATACGTGAAGTAAACGTACCAAATACAATCAATGGACGTGTTATAGTAAATCTGAATGGCAATATCCGGATATCAATCAGGGAAATGATGTCATCCAGCCACAGGAATCAACTCGCAGATTGGGTTTAATTGTGGATAATTGGCTGGTTCCTTTGCCTTTGTCACCAACGGTTTCCCGCTAACTAAATTCTGATATTCAGGTAACCGCTTGGTTTACCAGGCGGAGCTGTGCCGAGCTTTCAGCCGGGATTTGATAATCGAGTTCTCCAGCCGGTTTTCTAACGCACTACTCAACAGATTACTAGTACTACGGAGTAAAAACATCGTGTAAATATTCGGAGCAGTAAGGGACGCTGGGACAAGCGAATCACTGAATTAGTTCAAGAGACAAAGGAGGAGTACATTTAAAACGAAAGTCATTTTGAATAAATTTAATGATAAATTTTAAACGAAAAAAAATGAAAGGATGCGAGATGAGTTGAAAAGAGTTTTGCATGATGTAAAGATGGCAGGTGGTAAAAGGACGTAAAACGGTGGGAGATGTGGAGAGTCCGACCGATGAGAGGGACTTGAGAAAAGGGACACAAAGTGAAACGACGGCTGTTTCTCTCTCCATGGTGGAGCACTTCTTACGGGCCATATCTCTTGAAGAGGAATTCCAGTAATGATAACGTGTCGCACCGAGAAAGTAATGAAACTTGTGCTTGGAAAGCCGTCGACTCACGTCGACGGTGGCTAAACGAATTACCCCGAACATCAGAATTACGCTGGAGCTTAGGTAATGATATTTAGCTGCGCTTGCAAAAGCCTGGGGCCAAAACATTAACACAGAATCGCTTTGCATTGCAATGATACTGTGCAAAGAAAAAGCGTATGTGGAGATGATTTGACAGAAACATAACTCTGTCTTTCTACGATAAAACCATTTCACGACGTATTAATCTCTGCATTCGTCGCAATTAAATTAAAAAAGTGGGCGGTGACGGTATTCAATGTGAATAACCATTAATACCCGGATTTGGCACTTTTTCCTAAGTAAAATCATACATCAATTAACATATCTAGGTAGTCGAAGTGCAAAAATTCAACGGCATAAAGACTAGAGTTCATGGAAAGTTCATTTTGAAATTGCATTTTGATTAATTCCATACTGACCTCCCTCCCTCCATCCGTGCTCCAGTCCCGACGTGAATCAACACGGGAGGAGGGGTTGGAGACGTGGGGGTAGTGGTAGAGAGAAGAGAAAGAGGCAACGTGCTCACGTTTCTTCGGAGGGAAACACATTTAATTTCATAGCATGAGCCTTCAATTAAATTAAAGGGAAATCACCGAGTCGCCAAAAAATTTTGCAGCGAACTCATTTGGGGGAGTGGCGTGTCGGGTAACGGCAAGCTTAAGTTCCGCGTCGGGGCCGAGAAAGACCCGGTGTTCAGAAAGGAAGGGTCCGTAGGAACGGAGAAGAATCTCCGGGGACGGAAGGAGTGGGCTGAAAAAAGAAGTAAGAAAATGGAACGGTGGAGGATATGCATGTACGAGAAAGAAGGAGGGAAAAAACGTTCCGTTTAACAGAAATTCCTCTTCCTCCCACAACAGTGCTCCGTCCTTGAGGAGCCCGACGGGAGAGAAATGAAAGGACTAGGTGATAAAAAGAAAACCCAAGTGAATAGGTGATGAAGAAAGAAAAAAGAGAAAGAGAGATTTAGTTAAATTGACAGCGTGGGAGAGGCGAGTAAGAGCTGAGAGGGGAAGAAGTAAGAGGTGAGGAGGAGAGAAGAAAGATGCAGAAGAGCGGAGTGCGGAGGCGGAGGGGAGGGGGTCCGGCGACGTCTGAGGGGTGTGCGGTGTGCGTGGGAGAGGGATGGGAATCCGGGGGGCCATTAGCGGCCCCAAGAACGTGATGAAGAGATAGAAGAGGGAGGATATGTGAGGAAGGAGTGGGCGGAGGGTTTTGGTGGAAAGGGTGGGGACTTAGGGGACGCGAACGGGCGGGAAGGGGGCAGGGTGTGATGGGTGTGGTTCAAAAGATAGGGTGGTTTTGCGGGCTCGTGGAGAATTAGTCTCGGCTCCTCCGTCTTTGTGTCTGCGGAGTTGAGGCGGATGGAAGGAGAGGGAGTGGGTCGGAATGGGGCGAGGAATGAGTAGTTGGTAGAAGGGAGGAAGGGGTGGGTGAAGGCGTGGGAAGGTGACAAGGGCGAAGGAAGGCATGAGAAAAGCACATCGATACATTTTGTACTGGAGGAATAGGAATGCTTGTTATTTTTTTTGGGCCATATCTAGTCCTGACTCATGAAAAAAACTAAGTTCCTCATGGTGAGGGTAAACCTCACCTGATGAGGGTATTAAAGGAAATATTTACGCTTCCACACACTTTTAATACAATACCATCATGGTTTCGATGCTGCGCATCATCATCAGGTGAGTTCCACTAAGTAAAGCCTGAAACTGTTAGCTTTAAGTTCCTCATGTTTCTTTATTCGTTTAAAAGACGATGCATAGATATTTAAACTTTCAACCTTCAATTACCTCATTTAAAGCTCTAATTTTACTATGAAAACACAAATAAATATTTCAAGTCAATCAGATGTCAAATTTATGACTATATATGTGGTACACATCGAGTGGGTATAAAGTTTACAAACGTATCTGAATCTGAATGCCAATTTTGTGGAATGTATGCTTGTAAACCTAGATTAAGTGCAAGTCTTAAAGGCAGGAACCGCTTTTGATACTGCACTTCGTTGCTAAAAATTCACTCCGAATGAACGAACCACTGACGGAGTTGGTGACGGTGCAGAAAAGTAAGGTAATCGAGACATGGTATTCAAGCTACTGAACAGTGTGACACAAGATTAAGTACTTGCACTGCTAATGAGACAAAAGATAAAATTACCAATCAGAATATAGGCCGATCGCATACTAAGACATCAAAGAGATTAAATAGCATCCCCAGAAAGCAGACCGCAGAGAAGGTTTTAGAAGAGGATATAATTTCCGTAGTAGTAGTTAACTGCCGAAGTTTAAAAAATAAAATACCGGAATTTCACCATCTCATTCATAGCACAGAGTCGGATATCATTATAGGAACTGAAAGTTGGTTAACAGATGACATCGCAGATTGCGAAATATTTCCCAAGTCCTTCATATTTTATAGAAACGACAGAAAAAATAGAGCCGGAGGAGGAGTGTTTATTGCGGTTAAGAACTCTAACGTCAGTAGAGCCGAGTTATTTCCTGATAGCTGTATAGAAAGTGTATGGTGCTCAGTGAAAACACCCAGATCAAAAAGAATATATATCTGTGCGTATTATAGACCACCCCACGTTAGCATTAACTCAATACCAGACCTAGAAAAACAGATACAACGCTTTACATCCCACAACAGTGAGCATAGCCTAATTATCGGAGGTGATTTTAATATTCCCACAATAGATTGGGATTCGTACAATTTTATAAATGGAGGTAAAGACAAGGATCTATGCGAGTCCCTCTTATTCGCGTTCACCTCGAATTCCCTACATCAATTAGTCACTTCACCAACAAGGGGAAAGAACATTCTTGATCTGTTAGCCACAAATATACCCGAAAAGGTCTTAAATATAGAAGTTGTTGACGGAATCAGTGATCACAGGGCTGTAAACGCTAAATTTTCTCTAAGTGTAGATAAAGTCAACAAACCTAAGAGAAAGGTGTATTTGTTCAATAAAGCGGACTATGATGGCTTAAAATGTGAATTAAAAAGTTCTTTTTTTATATTTGACGAATTAAGCAAAACTAGTAGTGTCGAGGATACTTGGAATAATTTTCTTAGGATAACACGTTCAGCAATACAGAGGTTCATACCTAGTAAATATATAAAAGAGAATAAGGAACCCCGATGGTACAACTCTGAAGTACGGAAATCTCTTAGGCGGCAAAGGGTGTGCCATGCCAGAATGAAAAATGCAGTTAAAGATTCCTCCCCTGATAAAATCAACGAAACCATACAGAACTACAAAGCATCTAGGTCCACTGCCAAGAAGGCTTTCCGGAAGGCGCTAGCGGAATTCAAAAGGAAAAAATTAGGCGAACATTTGAACGATAACCCAAAGATGTTTTGGTCCTACGTCAGGGAAGTGCAGGGAAACAAGTCCACCGTAAACTCATTGAATATCGAAAAGGGGAATAAAGTAACGAGTAGTTCAGATAAAGCCAACATATTAAACTCATTTTTCCAGAGTGTTTTCAACATATCCTCACAAAATACACCCGAGAACCTTCCGAAAATATTTCAGCATTCAATGGAAGCAATCAATATTTCCACCCGCGGAATAGAATTACTCCTTAAAAACATAGACCCCAACAAATCTCCGGGACCTGATGAGATACCGGCACGTGTGTATAAAGAACTGTCGGCTGAAATTGCCCCATATCTAGATATAATATTTAAGAAATCATTAGCAGAAGAAAGCGTGCCAAACGGCTGGAAGGTAGCTTCGGTAACACCCATATTTAAAAACGGAGACAGGGAGGACCCCAGTAATTATAGGCCAATATCGCTGACTTCCATTTCCTGTAAGATTCTTGAACACATCATTGTTAGTTCCATGATGAGGCACCTCGATAGTCAAGATTTATTAATTAATAACCAACACGGCTTCCGTAAGGGTAGATCCTGCGAAACTCAACTCGCACTTTTTGTACATGATGTATTAAACTCCGGTGAAAGTAATATTCCAGTTGATGCGATATTCCTAGATTTTAAGAAAGCTTTCGATAAAGTCCCTCATTGCAAATTACTGGCGAAATTGGAAACCTATGGAATACACGAAAGTATTATTAACTGGATTAAACAATTTTTAAGTGATCGTGTCCAAACAGTCGTCCTGGACGGTGTATCATCCGATACTGTCAAGGTCACGTCGGGGGTACCACAAGGAAGTGTCATAGGCCCCCTCCTTTTCCTTATTTACATAAATGACCTCAGTACCGTAGTTGATAGCAAGCTCCGTCTTTTCGCCGATGATGCAGTAATTTATGGGGACATCCGAAGTCACGAAGACAGAGTCGTGTTAGCCAACGACCTAGATGCAATTCAAAATTGGTGCGATACATGGCAATTGGAATTGAATTTTAAAAAATGCGTAGTAATACATTTTTGGGAAAAGAGTAATTCCCTCCCTTATAGTTACAAAGTGAAACAAACCAAAATCGCGAGGGTAGATTCCTTTAAATACTTGGGTGTAACAATTACTCACGATCTGTCCTGGGGAAAACACATACGAGAAATATGCGGTCGTGCTAATAAAAAATTGGGATTTGTGAAAAGAGTGCTAGGTAAATGCGACGAAAAGGTGAAAGAACGATGTTTCCTTGCCTTGGTCAGGCCCCACCTAGAGTATGCTGCCAGTATATGGGATCCTCACAACATAAATTTGGTTTCGGAATTAGATCGAGTTCAGCGGAGGGGGGCTAGATTTGTCAAACATTGTTATGACCAACTCAGCAGCGTATCCACTTTGTTAGACAGTTTAGGTTGGGATTCTCTTACACAGCGGCGTTTCCAATATAGATTAAACTTATTAAAAACATTTAAAGATGGGCCCTTTTCCGATGACATCAAGGATATAATACGAACCCCAACGTATTACGGTCGAAGGGATCACGAATATAAGACTAGAGAAATAGACTGCAAGACTGACAGGTTTAAAATGTCATTTTTTCCAAGAACGATAAGGGAACAGAATGCTCGTAGTCGAAATTCCCCAGGACTTAGTTCATTACAATAAGTATTAACGTACAGGTTAGGGACTTCGCGAGGATGTGTATACATGTGTGTATGTATGTATGTATATGTATGTGTGTATATATACATATATATATGTATATATATATTTTTTTTCCTACAGGTTCCCCCCACCTTTCCTCACCTAACTCCCAACCCCCTCAACCCTTACCCTTCCCTCATGGTGCTACACCCCCTGCCACACACCTTTTTGGTGGCTCGCAGGGTACTTATGTAGATGTAGATGTAGATGAAGATTCAAGTAAGACGGTTAGAATATTAATGCACGAAATGAGTAATTAAAAATTCCCATTCAAAACTTCAATAAACTTGCATTTGTTAATTCAAATATGCAAGATTTGGCTTGTTCAAATTTTCTCTGGTACTTAAATTTTTCACTTAGACATATTTCTATAACTGAAGCAAAAATTGGAAAAGTATTGACATTGGTCCAAGATTATATGCTTTCAAAGGTAGTAAAAATTGAAGCATATTTATTTCTGTTATCCTTACTGTTATAATTTACTCAAAATGTTTTCTTATAATTTCAATTCAAATATTTAAAAATCGAATTGAAAAGATACAATAACAACTGTTGCGCTTTGAATAAAAGTGAATTAGACACTTTGGTTGCTTTTTGACCGTTTTAATTTCGTCTACATCAAAAAGAGTAACTAAACGACACGAGTAAATTAATTATGCTGACGATACAAAGATTATACAAATGTTTATTCTTACAACTGACTATAGCCAAATTATATTCGGGTTTCGCATTCTTTAGAAGATCAAAACTAACACAAACACAGCAATTTTCTCACCCATAATATTGAAATACAGAAATATTAGTCATACAATTAAATGCTCACGATTATCAATGAGATACTTAATGAAAATGTAGAGTTTACTTCAAGTTTAGTTCACTTGCAGCTCAATTCCAATTAGTAAATTATTATGTTGTGTATACTAAATATTTCGGAATAGCAAATGTATGTGTTGGCTTACAATTCAATAGTTTTTATTGACACAGGTTACATTGTGGCCCAAACAGAACACTCTTATGATTGACGTAATGGCTTATGATTTCTCCAGGGTTGGTTTCGGGATAGACACAAAGGACCTGAGGCACACGAGGTATGGACAAATGACGTAATCGATAATTTGAACGACATCAAACACAGGAGCATCGATTTTCATTTCAGCATAAGCCACAATCACACACAAGGGTGTGTGACTTGCATCCTGAAAACTAAGTGGTAGAAAGAGAACAGATATCGACGAATCAAGTAATCGATGAGTTTAGACATTGACATCAAATCCAGACAAATCGATGCTCCCCTCTGTATCACCCTGAGGACATCACGGGCCCACCGAGGACTGTGGTGTGATGTTGGGTGGAAGAGGTGATGGAGGGGAAGAAACCTTACCGAGGACTTGATGGAAGGAAGTGACGTGGAGGGATGGAGGGAGGGAGGACAGGCCGATCTTAGGCGTGGGTGTAATTGGGAGTGGTACGAGGGGTCATATGGAGGGTATTTTTTTCTTCTCCCCCAATCACACGCTTTCGGATGGAGCAGAAAAATGGGACTAAACCTTTCGGGGATGGGCGATCATCGAAGAGGCATGGGAGTATTAGGGATCATGAACGAAAGGGGGGAGAGGAGAAGGGAGGGGTGGCTGGCGCTCTCCATCCCCGGCCGGACCTCTGAAAGAAGGGTGGCTGTTCCAAGTGTCGAGAGATGAGGTTTACGGAGGGGTTGAGAGGGTATAGGAAGAAGAAGGGGGAGGAGAGTGGGTCTGATCCCGGGGTTTAAAGATGGTTTGGAAAGATTAATCGCTCCTACACAGTGCTCCCATCTTCCCCATAACCCTTAAATGGTGCCAGAGACCGTCGTGTTGTTGACCTTTGGGGAAGTTGGCAGTCAACTAATAGTTTTAATACGACGTTACATCATAATAACTGAGGTTTTTCATCCATTATTTGATAGCATATATATCAGGAGGTAATAGATTTCTTTTGATTTTTTCCATTATTAACCATCAATCATGAAAAATTAAGAAAAAACGTTGGAACAACAAAATGTGACAATAATGAAATAGTTATTGCAGAAGAAAGAAGTGGAAATGCGAAGAAAAAACCATTTCATACTAATAAAACTATGATGGAACTTTCGTTCCATTCCCATAGCTAAGCTTTACGTAATACCTCCTGAGATAGTTGCTCATTTTCACTAGGAAATGAACAACTATCTCAGGGTGGTCATATGACAAAAAAAAATTTAAGAATCAATCGACGAACTCTGGAACAAACAACACGAAGTACTGAAAGCTATATTTCATAAATATCTCATCAATGGTTTACTTATGGTGCTTTGTACACAAGAGCACCACCCATAAAACTCTTTAAAAATTATCTTGAAATATTATGTTGCATATAATACGTTGAATGACGATTCGTGTCTCCCTATTCTCTATTAAAAAAACTTTTTGAAAGCTCTAAAATGTGCATCTCATCAACAATCATAAAGATTTATAACTTTTATTTCTAATCTTTTGCTCAAAGAAAAGAAGGAAATTATCGCTAATATTAAATATAAAAGCATAAAATATATGATTTTTTTCGTAAGGGCAGCAAAGAGGTTATAATATAACGTGGGAAAAGATTTTTAAGGATTCCTTCATATAAATATCCGCCATTAACAACAGATTCAAGTAAAATATTTTGTTCTGAGTAATATTGCTTTTCTTAACCCCGGTAGTGAATTGAGAGTTATGACACGAGATTGATGATTGGGCAATTTTTCTTTCCAGAGAACATGGAAATATTGCAGGCTCTCCTTCATGCAGTATTAATGCACGTATTTAGAATTTTAATGTAGTATTAATCTCGTAATAGCCAATATTTTCTTTATTTTAAAGGCAATTAAAAGTATGTATTAAACTACGAGAATAGACGAAAGAGGGACCATATTTAAAATTGAAAACATCATACGATTTACGATTTTAGATCCCGCGTAAGAAAATTGTAATTATAAGTAGTCTTTCTGAGAGAATTCTAAGATCTGGGATTCTCCGAAATTCTGGGGAACTCCGAAACATGAAACATATGTTAAAACATCAAAGCGGTTGGCTTAACGTAGCTCAAGCAAAGCATTATTTTGTCATTATAACTGAAATATTGTTTCTCTCACGGCTGTGAGCAATTCTAGGTCATGAAATCCGACTGAAATGGCAATGACGTTAACCTCATGTAATGAAGACATGTTAACCTCACATAGAATTTACTGTAAAAATGTTCCTCAAGGTATCATTTATTAGAGATCCTTAAATTCAAGAATAAAATGCAAAAGTTCTTACGAACATATTATGGCGAGTAATTTGAATTACTAAATCCAGGAATCCGTACTTTTAATTGCATGGAATAAGTCACAGATGGAAAAATTCAATGAACGTAAGCTAAGAGGGAAAAATAAATTACGATTCCAGAGTCATGGATATTTACAACTTAAAACTACAAAACATTATTTTACATGAAGTATGCTGAAGTATTTCCCAAAATACTTTTACATCTGATGGCAGAATCAAGTTTGGTGGAGGTCAGTGATAAATTAACGATGCAAAACTAAAATTGCTGCAAGTATCCACTCGGGTATTGATGAAAGCATCCACTCCGCTACTGCATGTTCAATAGAATAATAATTTCAGCTACGATCAGTGACAACAATACGTGTTGAAGTAGAACATGATATGACTGGGGTGCTTTGAATTGCGAACCATTCACAAAGGTGAAATTCCCATTCTCGTTTGGAATTGAAAGCCAAAGCTTAATTTCTATATTTTCTACAAGTTTGAGTGCATTGCACTCCGTGCGCGAATTTCGATTTATATATAACAGACTACTTATTGATATTTTGCCTCAAATGCATGAAAATTAAGGTGTTAGCTCGAGTGTTAATTGTACAAAAGATGAAGGAAGAGAAACACAATTTATAAATTAGTACCTTTTTATCAAACACACAACTGCATTTTAGATCCTTCTCTCTATGATAAGTGAGGTTAAAATATATCTCATTGAAAATTTAATGAAAAGTGACCGATTCCTTCGACTACGAATACGTAATATAGACTATAAAGCTATCTTTTAAACAAAAACTATCACTCCCATATCGCTCTACTCCAATTTCATCTATCATCCTCCTTCCTATCATCATTCTCCTCATTTCCTTTGGTCTGCAGAAGAAAGTTGTTGTACCACAGAAAATTTCGGAATACCTGTGAGTGTACTCTTTTATGTTACTATATATAATATATATAAACCATAGGGTGCAGTAGTCCGGGGGTAGAGGGTAGGAATACTGACCGGAGGGCTTGGGTTCGACTCATGGGCATGCCTCCCTGGGGACCCTCAGCTGCACCCAAGCTGTAATTTTTCGGATACCAGTTCTCCTGGGAAACCATAGCCGGTTCAGGGAAAGGAACTGGCCCCCCTACCCTGATGTGTGCATTACACACTTCGTCGGGCTTAGTATTAGTTGAATTCTGTCATGTTATATTTATAAACACACACACAAACATGAATACATACGAAAAATTCTGTATTTTCGGGTTTTCACCGCGTTGTTGTTTGAAGCCGACAACAGTTTCGCCACGACTAATTAGAGAAGCTATTGAGATAGCCAAAAACCCGGCGAATTTCAATAGAGATGAAGGCTACCATCTCCACAACGCGTGGAAGAGAGTTCTTCGGTAAAGGACCAATCAGAGAGCAGCACCTGGACGGGACCACCTATATAAGAGCGGCCAAAATCCGAGTCCTTCATCTTCGACCTGAAGACGCCGGATGAAACTTCGGCGGAACTGTTGTCGGCTTCAAACAACAACGCGGTTAAAACCCGAAAATGCAGAATTCTTCAAGCCAGCGCCGCGAAAATCTACGCAGCCATGGATACATACGTATTGCATATATATTTTTTATTCGATAATCCATCGTTTAAGATAGATTTAGACTGGTAATGACTCAACAACAACACATTTCTTTGTCTCTACTAATAAAGCAATGCCTGAAACGAAATAGTGCAATATTCATCATTCAATTCTGCATATTATATATATTTTTATAAATATATGATTATCTTAGACCGACAAGGATAGACATGGAAAAGGAACATGACGTAGAAGAAGATAGCTTAGGTCCAGGCATACTCGACGATGAAATGGAAAGTGCATTAAAGGCGATGAAAGCAAATAAGGCCATGGGGTAGGCACCATCCCTGTGGAACTGTTGAAATGTTTAGGAAAATGTGGGAAGAAGACTCTCTATGGACTGATTCGTAGTATCTATGAGGAAGGAATCAGGCCGGAAGATTGTGTGAGATCAGTGTTAGTTCCTATTTCGAAAAAGATAAAGGCTACATCGTGTGAGGATTACAGAACAAAAAGTTTGATATCCCACGCAGCTACATTTATTCTCAGGATCTTCAACAAAAGGATAGAGAGGAGGGCAAATGATTACTTAGGGGATGATCAGTTTGGGTTTAGGAAAGGAAGAGGTACGCGTGATGCCATTGCAGTAATGTGATCACTAATCGAGAGGAATATAGAATACAACCAGGACGTTTTTGCCTGCTTATAGATTTCGAAAAAGCGTTTGATAGAGTGAATTGGGAAAAATTAATGCGTGTATTGCAGAGAATAGGAATGAATTGGAGGGACAGGAGACTGATCCGCAATCTGTACATGTCTCAGACTGCTCAAGTGCGAGTGGGGAACGGAGAGTCCGGATGGGCAGTGTTAGGAAGAGGTGTAAGGCAGGGTTGCCCATTGTCACCGGTGCTGTTCAACGTATATGTGGAGGAAATGATTAAAGAGGCATGGGAAGAAAAAGAGGTAGGAATGAATGTCGGAGGGGAATTGGTAAAATCGGTTAGGTTTGCTGATGACCAAGCATTAGTTGCTCAGTCAGCCAAGGGGTTGCAAGCATTGCTGAGTGAATTGGAGGTTGAGTGCGATAATTATGGGGTAAGATTCAATATTACGAAAACAAAGGTTATGCGATTTTCCAGAAAGAAAAAGGCTAAGCTAAATATTAAACTAGAAGGGGTAAAAATAGAGCAGGTAGAACAGTTTACGTATCTCGGAAGTGTTTTGGACCAATAAGGTCAAAGCAGTAGGGACGTAAGGAGAAGAATTGCGTTAGGCAAGGAGGCTTTCTCAAGGAGGAGGGAGTTGATGACGGGGACGTTGAGTAGGGAGGTTAAGACAAGACTCGTAAAAACTCTGATATGGAGCGTAGCTATGTACGGCGCGGAAACGTGGTCACTGAAGCAGGAGGATAGACGTAGACTGGAGGCTTTTAAAATGTGGGTGTGGAGAAGAATGGAGAAGGTGAAATGGACCGAAAGGAAAACAAATGAGGAAGTGTTGGAGATGGTGGGTAAGGAGAGGGGTTTGTTGAGAGAAATCCTATGGAGGCAGGAAAAATGGATGAAAGGCGTATTGAGCGGTAGTGGAATGTTGCAGAGGGTAATAGAGGGGAGGATGCTGGGCATGCGAGGAAAGGACAGGAATAGGTTAGGGATGTTGGACGGGATGAATGGAGGAAAGAAGTACACAGAGATGAAGAGGGACCTGATGTAGATTAGGTTGCTGGATTGGGTTTTGTTTGGAGTTACAAAATGTTTATTTGATAGTTGTGTCCATCGAAAATCCTACCTTTACCGGTAGATTGCCTAATAAAATGTATGATTGTGTGTGTGTGTGTATATATATGTGCGCATATGTGCGTGTGAATGCAGGGTGCATGCTGGTTGTCCAGAGGTTCGCAGGCTGGGCTGATGACCGGAGGGTCTGGTGTCGACTCTTAGTGACGTCTCAGAGCATCCTCAACTTCACCAAATCAGTGTGATTATTCGGATAGTAGATTTTGGGATAGCACAGGACAATTACGGAAAGGAACTTTCCCGCCCGACCTGATGCGTGAATTTCACCCGCCGTTGTCTTTGTAGTATCTGGATAGCTCTACCTTAATCTATCAAGTCAACCTAAACATATGTTTGTAAATTTGCGTATTTATGTAAAAGAATGAGGAAATATTAGTTAATCATGGTTTAGATATTATCAGTACCTTAAATATAATCAATGAAGATAAAGTTTTTGGATAGACAGTCTTTTTTTCCTCTTTGCGAGAGTAGCCCCTTGAAACGTGGCAAATTGCCATGCATATCTGTAATGTGGTTGCGGAGCTTTCAGGGGTGAAGATCTGGAACATTATATACACACACGTATATGTTATTAGGAGTTTTCGGAATCTTTCCTGTAAATTGTTCCATTCCTCATAATTAATTTCTTCACATGCATTTATCCAAAAATGTGTGTCTATGTCTTTGACCTTATTCTTTATGATGCCCGTAATCAAAACTTTTTTCCGTTTACTCCGTTTTACGCGGTACATATCTCATGGGTTAGTTCTCCTGGACATCAATTACCCTAGCGCATGTTTCATTAATATTCAGTTTCTAATTAATTTGGATTCATCATACACCACTAATTAAACCGGAACTCATGGTAATGGTTCACTCTGTGGATGTTGTCAACTGTTTACATTTGACTCTGTTTAAGTTACATGTAATTAAATCACAATATCAACAGCCTAGCAGTACAACATTTAACACCAATAAACACTGAAATAGCAGTAACTAATATTCTTGATTTGACCTCCTTCTCACAGTTAGATGTACATTGGGGCCAAAATAGAGAAAAATAAAATACTACGTTAAAAATGTTTCATCTAAAAAAACATTAACGGTTGCAACACGTATGGAAAAAAATTATTTCAATTTTATTGCATATTACTAAAAGGCCTAACAAATTTGCTACTTCCTCCCATCATTCATCCTTGAAATGGCCTTTCTGACCGAGTTCATTCTGGATTTGCTTCCGCAGTCCGTATTTTAAAGATGGGAGACAGAACACAAGGAATAAAGGGCAGGAAGTTTCTGAAAATATGGTGCCTTTCTGGGAGAGTTCCGGCAAAAAAGATATCGTAAAGCTTGGATAAAATTAAAGTAAAAATACAAATAAGAGTCTTAAATGGACTAATCAAGACTCAAGATCATTTTTCACTTAAAATCCTGGTTTATTTTTTAGCCCTCAATACGCCGTATAGAAATCAGTAAAAGAATTGAGTCAAAATATATCATTGTGAGTACATCAAAGACTTTGAATTAATGCGGTCATTCACAGCATAAGGCTTTTTTGATATGCATTAATTCAATCATTTAACTAGAAAATTTATTTTTTGTTTCGTAAGCCCCAAATCATATTATATTATGTCAATGCAGTATTACTGATACGTTCCTCCTTTACAGGTATTATACTTTGGACATAAAAGGTTTTATGATTGAACTTACTTTAACACTAAATAAATTCTTAGGTATTACTGTTTAACTTTCCCTTATTCAATTCTTGGTTACAACTATTAGAGTTTTCTTCCTCGCTTAACTGGATTGCTTATATCAAGTTATTCAATAGCCTGTATGTTATAACAATTGTAGTCTATGGTACAGTCACAAAAGGTCATTCAATTACAGTTTAACCATGTAGAATAATAAATTTAGGGGTCTTAACATCAAGGCAGTTAATCCTTAATAATGTTTTACATACTTATATTTGGTCTGTATGCTAGAAAGTGTTCTTTAATTTTCACATCAAATGTAGTGGTTATTATAACTTCATGGTGAAGAGTAATAAAACTCTAGTAACGCAAGGCGGGGATAGTTTTACACGAGCATCACTAGACGTTTGGTCAAGTTGGTTAGGAATATTTAAAATATTTGACAATACGTAACAAAAATTATTAATCTTTCACAGTGGTGAAGGCTAAATATCGCCTTCATGCGCGTGTTGGAAAGGATATATAACAAATAATTTTCGTCCTAAGCATGAAAAAAGCATTTCTATAAAATAAATGTCATATACAATTTGTTAATGTAGATTAAAAAGGTTTTGTTGGATTTAAACACATTTATTCTCGCAGTACATTCATCATTTCTATTTTGAGAATGAGTATTTCATATGTTAACTCGTATATCTTACTGGAAATAACTCTCGATCACAGATAATCCAAAGATATATCTACGGGGGCGTAAAAGGACGACGTCGAAGGGTCTACGGAAATCGATGTGAAGGAAATAAATAGAGGGCTTGATTAAAATAAAAAAACTAGCAATCTTCAATCAGCAAGAGGTTCTCCCTCACCTTGGCAATTAAGGGGGAAAAATGTGGAGGAGTGTCCTATCCAAAAGGTGGATGTGTTTTCTGGACACGCTCCAAAGAGGCTGGATGGAGTCGTGTACGGGATTATGGGATAGGAGAGAAAATAAGTACCTTAAGGGTTCCGGGAAATGCTAAGTGTGGTGGGTTTGTAAGCAAAAGGAGTTTTCGAAGCAGAGAAATCAGCAGCCCCGGACACGTGCCGGTATCAGGGCCAGCTGATGCCTTTATTTGTCTGTGGGAGGAGGGAGAAACGAAGGCTATATGGTTTCACTCATTCTGTCTTATCCGAATATTACATTAGTCATTACACCAGCATTTCTGAGACTCTAATTGAAAGTTTCCATTAATTCTCATGAATTTCGATTTTCTAATTTTCACGATTGAAGTTTGAAATCAAAATATTCACAACCAAGGCTTATATGGTCAAGGATGATTTAAGCCAGCAAACAGTGTTTTAATTAGTTAAATTCGTTATTCACTAGTAATAGATTAATAATTTTCTTATCCACTGTATTATAAAACAGAGTTTTTGGTACAAAAACTAACACTGAGGTATCCCTGAAGTTTGCTTAATGCCAACCAAATGTACTCTTTTATTTAACTTTCTCACTTCAAAAATCTCTGTTAACACTGAGTAAAATGTTTCAATTAATATATTACTGGTCGATTCTACCTATTACGATTACTGGTATTCTACCTATTTTAATAGCAGGCTTTTGGATGATCACTGTCGACTAATTCTAAGTAATGTGCGTGCCTCTTTGTCCAACTTAATTTCTCCATTCTCCACCAAACTAGAATCTCAAAAGCTTCCAATCTACGCTCATTATCTTGACCAATGTAAGTCTCACATCCACTAAGTACCTCACTCCATACTTCAGTGTTTCCTCACCTTTACTTTACATCTTTACACAGTGTACCTGTCATTAATGTTCTCCTTAGCAATTATCTCTTCTATTAATATAAATATACCATTCTCCTAATGACTACATTAAAAAGCCCCCTTTCCTCTAATATACGGCCAAAATACACGAAATGCCCTGATAATTCCTACTTTAATTTTTCACTTAGCTTTCCTACTTTTTGAGAATCTCATTGCATTTGCTTTCTTGTGGTACATTAAAATCCAATACGTTTTGAATTATTTCTTGCATATTAATGATTTTTTATTAAAATAAATAACGTAATAAGTGACAAAGTGACAAAGCAAATATCGTTTGAATCTTTTCGTCATAAGGGTACCTTACTCAAGCAATTAATTCGGTAAATTGGTAGAAAATCAGACTACTTACCCAATATTGTAGGGATATTGGTACGAGATCTATTCATCTGTATGACGGAAACTTTAAACTTTTGCCCATAGAATTTTGACGATAACGTGCACAGTATCAGATAACTATTGGTAGAAGAATTGCACAGTATACCATATTGCACAGATAACGTGCACAGTATCAGATTGGTAGAAGAATTGTGTCAGCAGAGAAGTTTCCAAAAAGAAGAGGAAATGGTGTAGGGAACTCTAAAGGAAAACTTGAAGAAAGATAAGGTGAGCATTTGAAAGGGTGAGAGAAGAGAGAGAAAAGTTGGATGAAAAAAGACAAAATTAGTGGGTGGAAGAGATTTGGACTAGTAATGGGATATTTTTGGGTGTGACAATGAGGAAAATGTTTGATAAGTGGGAAAGATGAATGAAAAGAATATGTATTTCATCAGGAATAAATGACGAAAAAATGATGAAAAACTTAAAAGAGAAGACATGCAATGTAAACGATATTTCTGTTAAGCGGACGCCAGTTAAAATTATGCGACATTACACGTAACGTGCTGATTTTCAATGGCTCTCCAAAGTCCACTGCATTATTCATTGTACGTTTTATCGCAAAATTGGGAATTCCGGGTTTTACTTGATATGAAAACACCTTTTCAAATTGTTGGGTATAAACATAAGTATAAGTAATTAAAGGTTTTCTATTTGTGATTGCGAGAACTGTTTCAATACAATGCAACAATTTTAGAGAGTAAAATTCATTCGCTTTGATCAGGATTCGAACCCGGATCCCTCGATATCAGGCCGAGTGCTATAGCCAGTTAAGCTACCGAGACGTCCTCTTACACTCTGAAATTTTGGGGGCTTTTTAGCCCCCAAAATCCGTTAAAGTTACAGTTGCGGCATCTCCCGCAGTTTCTTGAAATTTGTCTAAACTATGTTTCAAGGTTAAATATATTTTCTGCGTGTCTGAACTGTATTCAATTGCTAGTTTGCGAAAGGAGAGTAATTATTTAATTTAGAAATCTACTTAATAGAATGATAATATAATTTTCACTCACCCACAGAATTACTCTGAGATTCCCTGCGGAATCTACTGATGTATGTTTTTTTAAAATATTTCTCCACAACCTTTGACATAGCATTGACCTTCTCGTCCTTTTAAACACTCGTATTACTAATGTAACACGAAGGTTTAAATGTACTAATAAAACCATAATTCTTATTTCATAATTATTTTCTACGTTTTTCCATCCATCATCGTATAATTTAGTTTTCACATTCAACATAAATATATTATTTAGTTTTAGTGGCGATTGTTAATGGAGTTAAATGTTACGCTAATATCATTAAGGTAACAAAACTAAAAGTTAACGTGAATTAACTTTATAGAATTTGGGTCAATTTGAAATATTTAATGGACTCAAATATTTTATAAGGGAGTTTTTCATGTTCTCTTGAAAATAAATTTATTATTATTATTATTATTAAATTTTATGGAAGAGAATATTGTGGTTGTATCGAGGAAAATATTAAACCAAATATAGAATTGTCTCTTTCATACAAGGTGATTAATTCACATCTCAGCAATGTGTCTAAGGTTTTAACACAAAGGGACTGATCTCACGAAAAAGGGAATGAAAAAAAATTGAGCCGTTATATACGTTCATACTAGCAAAGGGAGATAAGATTTTAAAACACTTGATAGTTGACTCAAAGAGCAAGGAGAGGTTTTGAAATATGTTGCTCAAGATGAAAAAAATGGAAGAACAAAAGCACATTTATCAAAACGCTACACTCTGTGAACCCCTGTATTTGCATGCATTCAAATAACCGGCATTTATATCAGCTAACAGGAAAAAATATCTTCGAAAACTCTATTTTTTAAAGTTCAATCTATATATGCCTTAATATAGAAATATTAGTTAGCTATTGGTCATTCTCTCAACTACTTAAATGTACCTTTATCAAATGCCCAACTGAGAAGTAAGATTAAGCTGATAGTTAGGATATGTATCCTGGAAAAATACGTATCATAATTCGAAATCATCTTTCTTAAAAGATAATACTCATATTTTAGCCAAATCTCAAACAAATTTTGCTTCTAAAACCATTCCAATGCGACATAAAAATATTTTTCCAAGCGGTAAAAACATAAAAAAAATGGAAAACATAACGGAGGGTGAGAAGGAAGTAAAATACTTAATAATTTTATCCTTGAATTTAATTTGAGCTTCGGATTCCTCGGCGATCCATCAAATGGAACACATTTTGACGTCGCGAAAGGAAGTAAAATATTTTTCAATTAGTTTCCTTACAAGGCGAAGGATATCGGCCTCATTCACCCCATCACCCCCCCCCCCCTTCGCGAGTGAGTGGGGCTTTATTAAAAAGCGCGTACTTTGGAGCGTAAGGAAAGGGGTGACGTCGAAGACGTTAGGGCGTTTGTGTGTGCGAGAGGGTGGGGGAAGGTGTGGTTTCGCATTGAGAACAAGCCGGCTCGCGGGAACGGTCGCACGCACTTCTCGCGCTCATTAGTTGCGAATAATTAAAGCGGAGGCATTGCCGATCGCTTTCCAACCCCTTTCCTCCTTCCCGCAATCCCACGGGGGGTGTCGCATTTCGACGAGTTCCGGCCCTCCGCGAGGGTAACCGGAGGCGAATGGTGGGCGGAGGTGGGGAGAGTGGAATCTGCGAAGCGCGAAGGGCGAGAGGGGGACGAGAAAGTATCATCAGTAGGTGGAGGTTTTGCGGGCGGCGATAAGGAAGTCTGAGTGACGCAATAGGGTGGTGGAAGTTATGGGGTGTCTCCAGTCCTGGATCTATAAATTCGCTGGTCTTATTTTGGTTTTCCCGGAGGCCGGATTTTTCAATTTTCCCACTCCAAAATATTGATAAAAACGACAAAGTGAAATTGCGACAACCTGGAGCTCTAATTGGCCCAATAATTTTATAGTTTCAGTAACATAGAAGAAATGGCAGCAGAGATTGGTAACAGATAGGACGATGCTAATTTATGAATCTAATAAGTTTGTTACGTAGTATTTAAGAATAATCTGAAAAAAGGTTAAAATATGAGGGTTTTCGGCTAAATATTTCGTAATATAGCTTTTTGCAAATTAATTTCCATGGTTTCGAGTTTCTCAGAGGTTCTAATTAATTTACATTTTTCCAGAAAGATCTTAATTTTGTCACAATCTAGTAACTCTAGGTTCGTAAGGAAATCGATTCAGCGAAGCGTAAAGATGATGCGCGTGGAGCGTAAAGATAGTCGTAGTCGATATACCCTCCAACGACAGCGTTATAAAACTTGGCGCACTGGTGAACGTTTTTAGTGAACAGGTACTCATGAAGGTACATGTTTCTACCCTGGAAAATATCTCATTGTAAACTAAGTGCATGGAATTATGTGCCTTGGGTTATTTTGTGCTTAGGCTAAACTTTGTAAAACTACATGTTCAATGACTGAAACATTTACATGCACAGCAATTTTTACATAATGTTTTTCTTGGAAAATGCGGGTTTTAATGTGACGAATTTCTCTTCAGTCACAAATCGTACCAATCAAATGAGTCTATTGAAAAATGTGTTCTTACGAGTGCAATAGGATGAAGCCGAAGGGACAGTGACTCCATCCAATATGTGACAACTATAGGTAAGTCTGCATTCTGTGGAAATTCGATTTTATGATTAATATGAGCGCATAGGTAACAGAGTTAGTCGGACACGTTCGAGCAAAAATATTAAGGAGAAATAAAAATTTAAAACTCTTAATCATGTCGACTGAAAATACACTTATCTAAAATAAATTTTCCGGCAATAATGCACAACATTTTATCAAGAGTGCGTGTGACTGCACAAAAAAATAAAACGCCTAATGCCCTATAAATTAAATTGAAAATGAGTTGGGGAATGAAATGAAGCTTTCCTAGTGATCGAAAGTGAAGAAAAACTAAATTACTTTGAGGTAAATATTGAATACTGATAAATATATGGTGTATGCATATATTTAAAAAATCCTCAATGAAGAAGGTACTGCGGTTAGAAGATGACGAAAATGACCCATTTGGCACATTTTTTGGCCGGATACAGGTCTTAGAATGAGATGGAAGGTATGAAAAACTCCAGGTGAAATTGAGAGTGAAATATTGCCCGGAGACATGGTTTCCAAATAAATGAACGAGGCCGCTGAGGAAGAGACAGGAAACGGAGTCGAATTTCCTGTATCATTAGGCGTCTTATTCTAATGATCATAATTTATTCTTCACTTCAGCCCAAAAATGACACTCAGAGAAAATTTTATTGCTATCGGAAAATTTCCCGAGAAATATTTTGAGTTTTATTGTTTGTGAAATTCGATTTGAAGCCAAAAGGGAAAAGTATTGAAAATGAAATAACTACATTACAAATTATACACAAACAGTAAGTAAGAAAACTTAAATTTTACTGTATGAATTCGATAAAGAACTATTTATAAACCATTCCTTCTACACTTTCAGACGACTGAAAAATCTCATTCTAATATTATTTCGCCCACATAGTCAATGCAATTCTAAAAACTCCTTCTCAGGCCAAAATTCTTTCAATTCATTCTGTCCGATACAATTCAGTCTGTCTGATACGATTCATACTCTGCCTTCTTTCCTTCTTTAAATAGCATATTTTAACCAAACATAGTCAAACATTTCTTATTTTTTCTCCAAATAAGACAAAATGGAAAAAAATTAAAATAATAAAGTTTGCAATGGCTATATTATTATTTATAATACACGTAATTCTGTATTGAGTAGAAAACATTGATTCCCCGCAGATTTTCTTAGAAAGCTCATTGATGTATTCAAATGCTAAATTGAAAAAGGTTAGGAGGGAAGTTAACTTCGATGAAAATTAAATGTGCTCCATATTTATACTAGTAATAAGAAATATTCAACGTGTGGCTCTTGTGGTCATAAAACTCAATGTATCTGCTATAGGCAACCCAAAAATTTCTTGGTAAACCCAACATTTGCCCAAATATACTCATTTAGACTTCACGTAGATATGAAAATTGCAAAATATGTATACAAGTTCAAAACTTCAATGATTGCTATGACGGATTTCCCTAAAACACAGATAATGTTAAAATTTATCATTTTTATTATCATTGAAATTTAGTCGAAAATTCAGCTTTATTTAAGTTTAAATAAAAAGCAAACGTAATATAACCCTCCAATACCTCCCGAGGGAACCAAGGAAATAAAATCTATTCCTGATTTAAAATACGCGGTTTTATATTATCTGTCATCATCATTCATCTTACAAAATTTATCAATCCTCTTAAGCTACGAGGAAAAACCAATAAAAATGAAGTACACGCACAGCCAAGATCATACTCTGACGACATACGCAGCGGTATCAGAATCGTTCGTTTGCCATTTGGCCAAAATCAAACATTTGACAACAAGGCCACGTAAATCACCAAATTTATATTCTAAACCTTTGGAGTGTATTTCTAAAGATTTTTTGTCTGAGAAAAAACTAATAGGGCCGTCAAAGGGATGACTTAAACCTCAAAGAAATCTGAAATTTTACAAACATAGTAATAATATAAAACCAAAAATTAAAACACCCACTAAGCTACATTACCCTCCCATGGACTACAACCTTGTCGTGGTGGAAGGGCTTGTGTGTTCCGATGACCCCTAGAGCTGTGCTGGCGGGAGTAATAATAATTACTCCTGGAAGGGTCACCCATGCAAGATAGGTCGAAGGTTAGGAGCCAGACGAAAGGTAGTCCACGCAGCGTCTGTTCCTCAGTGAGGCGGCTGCAATGGCGTCTGACCCCAGTGGGGCGGCCATTAAGTGATGGTGTCACGTTAAAAACACTATTGAGGAAGGCAACGGGAAACCACCTCAATTATCATTCCCAAGAAAATATGATGGACGCAAAACAGAAATTGAGTCCTGGCAACTGCGGGACTCGGCCCAAGGGGCCGTGTGTCGTGCCCGGCAGCGGGGGAGGCAAGGCTTCCGCGGTCGTCATCCCACGAAATCCTTGCGGAGGAGAAATAACAGCAGCAGGACAGAAGTTGCAGAAGAAGACGAAAGTAGTTAGAATAGGAACCTGGAACGTCAGGACAATGTTGAGGAGAGGGAAATTAGAAAATATTAAGCGAGAGATGGAAAGAGGTAACATAGATGTTTTAGGCCTCTGCGAGGTGAGATGGAAGGATAGCGGGGATTACTGGAGTGACAATTATAGAGTAATATACAGCGGCGGGGACGAGAGCCAACGAGGGGTTGCCGTAATATTAAATAAAGGGGTAGGAAGAAGCGTAGTCAACATAGAGCAAGCGACAGATAGAATTTTACTCATAGAGATTAAAGCAGAGCCGACGAACTTGGTCATTATTCAGGTATACATGCCACCGAGCAACCACAAGGAGGAAGAAGTCGATAGGATGTATGATGAGTTAGAGGATATCATCGCGAGTGTTCCTGCAGGGAAACATTTGATAGTGATGGGGGATTGGAATGCGACGGTAGGCGAAGGAAGAGATGGTGGTGAGGTGGGGGACTATGGGTTAGGCACGAGGAATGAACGCGGGGAGAAAGCAATTGAATTCTGCAGGAGACAGGGGTTAGTCATCACTAACACATGGTTTAGACACCACAAAAGGCGTAGGTATACATGGAAAATGCCAGGTGACTCAGAAAGGTATCAGTTAGATTATATTATGGTTAGGCACAGGTTTAGGAACAGTGTGATAAATTCGCACAGTTTCCCAGGAGCGGATGCGGACTCTGACCACAATTTAGTTGTTATGAAATGTAATGTTCGTTTCAAGAAGATAAGGCAAGGGCGGCGGGCTAAAAAATGGAATTTAGAAGCAGTAAATGAATTAACGAGGAAGGAGTATCAGGAGGCTATAGAGAAAATGATGGATGATGGTAAAGAACTGAGTACTATCGAAGAAAAATGGGAATGTATCAAGAAAGGGATATTGGAAGCCGCTAAAGACACTATAGGAACCGTTAATGGGAAAAGGATAAGGAAACCATGGGTAACGGAGGAGATGATTGCAAAGATGGATGAGAGAAGAAGATGGAAAAATGTAAACACAGAGTTAGGCAAAATGAAGTACAAAGAGTTAAACAATAAATTGAGAAGGGCCACAAATAAAGCAAAAGAAGAATGGTGGAAAACGCAATGCGAGGATATGGAAAGTTTACAGAAGAAGGGTGAAATTGGTGCTCTATACAGCAAGGTTAAGTTATTATCGGGAAGTAAGAAGGCAAGATGTGTGCTAACAGTTAAAGATAAATGGGGTAAGATAATAGTTGAACCAGGAAAAATCCAAGAGAGATGGAAGGAATATATAGAAACACTGTATGGTAAAGAACTTAGGCCGACAAGGTTAGACATAGAAAAGGAACATGACGTAGAAGAAGATAGCTTAGGTCCAGGCATACTCGACGATGAAATAGAAAGGGCATTAAAGGAGATGAAAGCAAATAAGGCTGTGGGGGTGGACAATATTCCTGTAGAAATGTTGAAATGGTTAGGGAAAGGTGGGAAGAAGGCCATATATGGACTGATTCGTAGTATCTATGAGGAAGGAATCTGGCCGGAAGATTTTGTGAGATCGGTGTTAGTTCCTATTCCAAAAAAGGCAAAGGCTTCGTCATGTGAGGATTACAGAACAATAAGTTTGATATCCCACGCAGCTAAAGTTATTCTCAGGATCATCACCAAAAGGATAGAGAGTAAGGCAAATGATTACTTAGGGGATGATCAGTTTGGGTTCAGGAAAGGAAGAGGTACGCGTGATGCCATTGCAGTAATGAGATCACTAGTCGAGAGGAATATAGAATACAATCAGGACGTTTTTGCCTGTTTTGTAGATTTCGAAAAAGCGTTTGATAGAGTGAATTGGGAAAAATTAATGCGTGTATTGCAGAAAATAGGAATGGATTGGAGGGACAGGAGACTGATCCGCAACCTGTACATGTCTCAGACTGCTCAGGTGCGAGTGGGGAACGGAGAGTCCGGATGGGCAGTATGGAGCGTAGCTATGTACGGCGCGGAAACGTGGTCGCTGAAGCAGGAGGATAGACGTAGATTGGAGGCTTTTGAAATGTGGGTGTGGAGAAGAATGGAAAAGGTGAAATGGACCGAAAGGAAAACAAATGAGGAAGTACTAGAAATGGTGGGGGAGGAGAGGGGTTTGTTGAGAGAAATCCTATGGAGGCAGGAAAAATGGATGAAGGGCGTATTGAGTGGTAGTGGAATGTTGAAGAGGGTAATAGAGGGAAGAATGTTGGGCAAGCGAGGTAAGGGTAGGAACAGGATAGGGATGTTAGACGAGATGAAGGGAGGAAAGAAGTACACCGAGATGAAGAGGGACCTGATATAGATTAGTTTGCTAGGTGGGGAGTCACAAAATGTTTATTTGATAGTTGGGTCCATCCAAAAACCTACCTTAACCGGTAGATTACCTAAAAAAAAGCTACATTAATCAAATCAAAGCTATAGTATTGATGGGAGATATTTTGGAAAATAGTGCATCTTAAAAATTAATTCGCACGCCGTAAAAGATGATACCCTCGGGCATCATTTTTGATAAAAAACTGATGAATATTTGAAAGAACTCGGCATATATATTCCTTAATAGCAAACCGACGCCGGAATTCCTCCGATTATATATTCCTTAATGACCAAAATACATAAATAGTTTGTCAACGTGCAATTTTCTGCATTAGTTTGGAGGGTGCCGAGTACGAATACGTTAAAATAGACTAATTAATTTTGAAAGAGGAGCCCATGCTATCTAAAACGAGATGGTGAGAAATTTTCGAGTCGGGTTCAGAGACAAGTACCGTGTTCACTCTAACATTCATTGATCGCGTCTATTAAGCAAAGCAAGGCGTGCCGCTGACAGAACTGCATAAGCAACCAATCGGAACGTGGAATTCACGCTAAATCTGTCAATCACACCTGTCCTCTCCAAACCGGGACCTTTCGTCCGTAAATCCTAGCGAGATCGCGCCTAAATGAGCATCAAAAATTCATATGGCATAATCAGCAACTTTGAAAAAGCACTTTAAGATATGCATTATGCTCCAACATTTTGTGTTAATTTCTTTAGCATTCTCGGCGCAGAGTGTATCGTATTTTTAAACAGATTTATGCTCCTTCAAATTTCTTCAATATGGTTTTCTATTTCGAAAATTTGTATCCCGTTTTATTATTTCACCTTCCTCACCAGCACCAAAAATCCGTAAAAAAAACTAAACAATACCTTGCATCTCAACGGAGGAACTTCTTATTTTTCGCATGAGAAATAATTAAGCGTTGCCAAGAAAGCCAAAAAAATTCCACCTGAAAAACCTATTAAAAATTGAACGAAAAATCGTAGAAAACGTTTTTGGTAAATAATATACCTCTTCTTTACCTTGAATAATATGCGTTACTTTTTAATAGAAAAAATGTCTTAAGCTTAAGAGTACACCACGTCCGTGTTTTCATTTCTTAATTTACGTTATAAATTGCAACGAAGAGGAGTAGAGTCCGGTGGAGTCAAAGAATTTAAACTTTGGAAAATAACTGGGGAAACTTAGAATTTTTCTCGTGAGGGAGTACTTTGCACATTCTTAATACGTGTACATACTTAATACAGGAAATGCATAGGTCGCACAAATTGAAAAGTGTCTAAAAAACGAACGTAAGACATACTAAATTAGACTCATATCATCTATGCCCACACAGTGTCCCTTCAGCCTTCGTAAGGGTATAAGGCGTCGAGTGTTATGAAATCAGCCATGGAAGTTAATTGAAGAAATCTACAAGGAGAAAATATTTATTTATTTCATTACTACTTAGATATCTTAGGAAAACAAATCAATACATATTTCGGTTTATTAATCTTTCCAATTTTATAATTTTTGTCCGGTTTTAGTTTGGATTGTGAGGTTTAGGGATAATTAGCATTGAGTTTGAATTATTTCATCGACTCCATGGGTAAAATTATACGATAGACACCTTTGTTATAGTTTTCATCTAACGTTGACTATTAAAGTAGCCATATATATCCATCACGTTCAGCGTATTTCATCACGCTATACGTTCTTCAGTGTTAATTTGTAACAACCCGAGGAGCTTTTCTCTGTTAACGACTCAATATTTTCTGAGCTTTTTCCTAAATGGTTACATCAAGTTCAATTTGTGGCTTGACCGATCAGAAATAACATAATTTATTCAATTCATTCAAACAAATTTCCCGCTGGTATTATTATCTTGTTTCTGTTCCATAATTATACCCCTAATTACCCGTATGACTTATTAAAATGACTCCTGATTAGTATTTTACAAGTTGATTCATGGTATGAATGTTTTTTATACTAGTGGTCGTGTTCAATGGAATCACTATTTAAAACTACGGCAACAAAAATACACTATGACTCACTGATCCTCCAACAAATTCGATACCGTCTTCGGAAATTAATGCTGTGCTCACAGCCAGATGATGAAATTAAGGGTTATTCTCGTACGGATATACCCCTACCCTTGATGGTCGCTCGAAATGAGAGGCTACAAAGCACTACTCCTAACACTATTGTAGTTCTCTTTTTCAATGATAGCCACCTTCAACTTAAACTGTTATGCTGTATGATAATGATAGCTCCAACAAGTGGTACCACACTATTTTCGATAGAGTTAAGATTATATCACGGGCGTAAATTGATCAATAATTAAAAAATTCACCAATTTATTACACCTAAAAGTATAGTACATTAAAGTATGGTGGTCATAAATTTATCATTGGAAAAATGTGCTCATTTGGCCAGCACCAAAAAATTATAATTATCTAATTTAACTATAAATCATCAATGGTTCTCCAGGTTTAATTTACCACAAGTTAATTATTGAAGTAATTTAGCGTTAGAAGCTAATTTAAACTAAGTCCATAATGCTTATCCGAGGTTTGTTGCATTCATAGTTCGCGATTTTATAGCTCCCGTGAACCACTACTAAGTTCAGACTCCTTTATATCAACCGCCAGAATGCAGTTTTCTAAAAAAATTGCGTCTACCACCCCAGAATCCTTTGCTTCACGACATCTAAAAGGTCTATCCAGCGATATAAGTCCTCCGAACTTGCTGGATCCACTTCTTCAACAAGGCCTGGAGGGCATTTCGTTTGGTCGGCCAAGTGAAGGGGGCATTGGGGGGGTAGTTCGTGTTTGGAACCATGACGAACCGGGCGTGGTCAGCCAGGCAAAAACCCACGAGGGTCGAGTGAGGATTTTCCAGGGGACGAGAGAAGTACCCGACGAAGGAGGAGGGGATGTGGGAGAGGGATAAGAGGAGACATGGAGGAGGAGAAGGGAAAGGAAGGAGGGAGAGAATAGGAAGGGGAAGAAGGAAGAGCGAGATGTGGAGATGAGAAGACGGGCAGACGGATGGGGAAAAGGATTTCGTCCGAGCCGAGTCCTTATGGTACGTCTTCGATCCGCAAACAACAAATGTCTGCGTGGAAAGGGGCGAAAAACATTCCAGGGAATGGAAGAGAAAAGGCAGTGGGGGAGGGCATGACGGAGAGATTAAATAAGAAAAAGAAAACTCACGAAAAGAACAAAGTTATTAACGGAAGGATCTGAACAGGGCAGGAGTGGTGAGAGAAAGAGAGTGAGAGAGGTAGGAGGTAAGAGAAAAGGAAATGAAGCCTGCGTCAAAAGCTAGAGGCGTGGGATAGAACCAGCGGAATAGAATGGGCCATAGCGTGGCCGATTCTAGTTCTGAGTTGGGAAAAAGGAAGAATCACAAAAGAGAAGTGGCCCGCAGGCTGGGAGGGAGGGAAGGGCAGTGGGCGGTGGGTGTAAGGGGGACGAGAGAAAGCTGTGAAAAGCCAAGATGGATGGCAAAGTGGTGAGCGAGAAAGGAGGAAGGGTGGCGGGGGGAGGAGGATTGTGGGGGCGAGGGTAAGAATTTCCGGCGTTTCGCGGGTCAGGGAGGGGACGGAGAGGAAGCATAAGAGGCGGGGAGGGGCACAAGAGATAAGGATGGCAATGCTGGAGGAAAGGATCGAGGAATCGGAGAAGGTAAAGACGGAACCTTTCTCCTGGACCCTTGTAAAAGAGGTGGAAAACCAGAGACTTCTAACGGTCATTCGTTTTTAAAAGTGAGGATTGATCTGGGTGGACATTTGATTCCCTAAAGCGTGTATTCATATAAATATGTGTACGTGTGTACGTATTTATTCATAAGTAGGTTTGTATGTGAATGCTTATTCTACTTCTCCCCTTAGGCTTTTCCGTCAAAACGAAACAAGGCAGGAATACGTCGGGCGAAGACGTTTGGTGACTTATTAAAAAGCATCAACTGGATTTGTCTTTTGTTACGAAATATATTATTTTCTTCCTCCCGACGTCCTGTTGTTTCATTGTTTTTCTGGAGTGTTACTTTTATTTTCACCCGGAAGAGTTTTTTTCTCGACGACTCTCAGGAGAGAGAAAACTCTTCTTCTGCACCCCTTCTCTGCCCTCTGATGGCATTTCATGAATTCCGTATTCTTTGTGATGGAAACAAAATCTCTCCTTCAGGTTCACTCATTAATTAAGTTAATGAGAGCAAGGAACTATATGAATTGAGAGACTTAAAAACTGCTGCTCTCAATCAGAGGATTGACACGATTCAGAGATACCTTATGTACCAGGGGTTATGCTCAGAAACAGCAGCGGGTACGTGGGCATAAAGAATCAATGACAAAGCAACGCACGAATCCATGCGTGACGCTTAAAGTTGCATCAATTTCATCTTATTAAGCCCAAACGCATGGATACAAAATTTAAAATTCTTAATAACCTATTTGTTATATTTTCCTTATAATAGAGACCCTATAGTACCTAAATACTAGTTTTTTCTTCTGGGAAGAGTAATGATCTTGGAAGATATCAATGCAATGCATATTTTAAGAGTGACAGTGAATCAGTTATAAGACACAAAGATGTTAAACAATTATATAATCGAGTGAGGAAATGCTTCAAACTAAACCCTTCACTAAATTATCACTGCTGCTGTTGAGATAAGGGTCATAATACACAACTTTGCAAACGATAACTCACATTATACACATGATTAATTATGAAATGGCCTCATACGACTGTTTATGAACGATAAAAAATAGTTAAGCCATGTGGCTGAACCTTTTTTTGACGCACGGGGTTATTTTGTATATAATTAATCTTAAAGTATACGAGTCACATCCTCCGATATATATGAATGTACTATTTTATAATTACAGAAAAAATATTAAAGAAATCAAACGAAATAGAAAACCAAAGTTTACAATGACACTCCTGAAGCCCATACAGCAGCGATAAATGAACGACTCCAATACATTAATGTCACAACAGTAGGAAGTACATAAATACCACGTTAAAGACTTTGAGAAGGACTCAGGATATAGCGCTTATACCAAAAGGATATACATCGCCGAAAGAACAGTGAACGTAGACCTATGGACTTTTGTAAGTTAATGCACAAAATATGTGTGCAGTAAAAAAATTTAAGTTAACTGACATAAAAAACTGCATCTCCCAAAGATTTGTAATATGTTCCACCCACACTGAAAATCAACGTACAAGGGCCTACTGGGAGTGTGGTTTTGGATTCCACAAGTTAACTGATTGTTTTGAAACGGCATTTCCACAATTTAATACTCTTGGGATAATGCTGATCTTTATGAAATTCATTAAAGAGTACGTATAATTTTTATGGTCAGATGGGCATAGCCGGAGGATACTTGCGTCTCGTCTCTGAGTTGAAAAGTCCCACAACAGTGAGAGGAAGACGACATTGATGCGAGCACACATGATTGATTCTATGTCCCTTATTGGTGGGAGGAAGTGTACCACCCTCAACATAGGACGGGGGTCCCTCTCTCACGGGGCTGACAAAGCGAGACCGTTCGAGAACCACCGAAGGGAAAAGTGAATCCCTGGAAAGACCCTGATGATGAAGGAGCGTGGGGAGGGCGAGGGAAGGGTGGATTTGGGCGGATGGGAGAGTGGATCGAGTGAGCAAGGACTGTGGCGCGCCCGATGGGGTGGAAGGAAGTGAGGTAAGATTGGGAGAGGGAAAATAAGGGTCGGCGGAGGATGGAGGCGAAGGGAAAGTGTCGGGTGGGAAGGGAGGTTGGGGGACGAGGGGAGAAGTGTCCATTTGTCCGACATCGACGCGATTAAAATAAAACACTCGGCTCCATCACGAGGCAGGCATCTCTTTCGTGCAAGAGGAGAGAGGGGTACCTGCCTGTGAAGATGACAGGAAAGACGACGAAGAGTGAGAAGGGGGCGGGAGGGACGTGGTTGAGGGGTGGATGGAAGATTTTTACGATCATCCTTAGGGAAGGTGAATTAAAAACCCTCCTGAAGACGGAGGAAGGGACAGCAGCCATTCATTTTAAGCCGTTCTGGGCTCTCAGAGAGAGAAGTGTGAACCCGCCCGAGGTGTACCTACGAGTGACGTTTCGGGATGACACCAACAGGAATGAATGAGTTCAACGTGGCGACGACAGGAAGAAAATTTACCACAGTTACTAACCAGAAGGTCGGTTTGATAGGAGAAGGTAGAGCTGAACTAGTACTAAGACCAAAAGAGTATGAAACTCACACATCAGGGCAGTTCCTTTCCCTGTGACACCTATAGTTCCCCAAGAAAACCTGGCACTCGATAAATCGAACAGCGCCCAGTGCCCAGAAGCGTCATCTTGAATAATCAAACCGGAGCCCTCCTGTCATAAACCAGGCGAGGGACTACTTTGTCCCCAAATTTTCCAAGGGAAGAGATTTTGGCCGTCGGTGAACCGCATCGAGCAAGAAACATTGCACTAAAGTTAAATAAATGCTGCCATTAAAAATTCCGGCGGCCAAAGTGGTGAGATTATAGAAACAAAACTGCCAATCAAGGCATAAAATAGTTTGGAAGTGGATCAAAATGTTTTCTGAATTGAATATCATCTGCAAGGGGATTCTATGATTTGTAGCGTTGTTGAAAATGTCAACAATCGTACATTTCGGTGTATAATTATGAAAATCGATTATGTAAGCAACATCTGCGATTGCTCTTTCCCAGCTATGAACTGTCTAGTCAACATGAGTATTTTATACTTGGACATGTTATCAAATATTATTTCATAACTTCGATTTGAATAAGATGGACATTCTCTATAGGCTCACCTGGAATGTTCGTCTTTTAATGCAAATGAGCATTTATCCCAGTGTTGATATAAATAGATTCGTACCACTGAATTGAACAGCGCTTACTAACATTTCAGTGAAATCCATTTAAATGAGACACTCAGCTAATATTGGATATAGGACAACAAATGAACATCTTAGGTAAACCTGAAGGAGAAAAACATCCAGGGATTTGAAGTTGTTCTCAATTTTGAAGACATTTCTTCGTATTCATTCTGCATTGCCCTAGTCACATGGGGCGTGGTAATCATGGATAATTAAACGTCAGTTGATCAACATATCGCTCCTATCCTATAAGGCATCGAAAGCCGGCAGAATAAACACCTAGAGCAACGCCAAATCATCTCAAAATTTCAAACTCAGATTATTCTCTCAATGTTTAACTAAATTGCCGGGAGGCATCCAAAATTAAATTGGAAGTGTAGGGGTAGGGATTACTTCACACTAAGCCCTACAGCTTTGGAAGTTCACATGCAGAATAAGGGGGGAGATTTTTTATCTGTGTCACCCCTAGATCAAGAGAAGCCTGGGCCATCTATATTGAGCTCACTAAGCCTTGACGAATGTAATATTAATTTATAATTCCAAAACGCAAATGGAAAACTATCAAAATTTATACCAAATTACGGTTTAATGTTTCAAATGAGCCTGTGAGACTCGATTTTATTATCTTCTTACAAAAACATAGAGTAAATATATATAAAATTTTCCTATTGCAAACCAATTAATGATAGAAGTAGGCTAATGTTAGTATTTGAAAATCGACCTCTGAATTTCAATAGTAAAATTGAGGGTAAAAATTATCATAACATATCTCTCAAAAGACACTCTCAAAACCTTTTACCCCATGCGAATTTATTTCCCAGAAAACCATCTCGGTCCCGAGATTAGCCAAGAACAGAATAGCAATTATATCTTATTAAAATCCAAATTTAAATGTACCTTGCTGAATCGCATTTTAATTTTAAATTTATGCCGTCCACGGTTATTTGCGTATTAATTATTTTAATCTGTACGATGAAATTTTAATCTAGCGTTTTGGTTCAATACATGATGCTGATTCTTTAGAAGAAAAAATCGTCATTACATTCATATAATACATTGCTTGTACAAGCTTGTTAGCTTGTAGTAGCTTGTTACATTGGTCTTGTACCTGATGATGACTCTGTGAGTTGAAACGCGTCGTACGTCAAATAAACTGTGGAAAAGTGCAAATTGTCCTTATTTCATTATGATGAACTTCCACGACCTCAAGCCTGAATCTGTTGAACTTATTGCAATATATTGCTTCCTAGAATAGTATGCACACAAACACATAGAGCCCAGCGAGGGAGTGGCACATTTTTAAATTGACCTCTGTTTGGAATTTTTTGATATACAAGAATTTCTTAAGGTTGGCCCGAGTTAATTCTAATCCATAAGGTACAACTTCATCAGGATGAAGACAAGCCATCTATAACCAACTTGTATTCAGCTCCACAAAGGCATTGCTGGCCATAATCGCGTGATTGCCACGCCTTCCTCATTCGCCCATCCCTTGCTCCGTTCCCCTTCATTTTCGCCATTGGTCTTCCTATTCTGATGTGGCAAAATTAAATCCTCCGCCCCCCCACTCGCTCTTTCGCTTTCTTCAGGTGGCTTTGCTTCCTCTCCCCCACACTTCCCGTTCCGCCGCTAGGGTTGCCGGTACCCTTGTAATGCCATTGCGTTTTCCATTGTCTTGGAGCCGAATCCCTTCCTTTTGTCATAGATTTTCTCTCCGGTTGCGTGTCCATTATGTTCCCGTGACCTCTTCACTCTAATAATACGAGTGGTTTCACAACCTTTTAGGTAGTCCACCACTGGCTGAATGAAAACCAATGCTTTCAATAGTTTTTGAAAGTTTGGTATGTTTTTATCTGAGATTTTTTCTTGTCTGTAACACTTCATGGCATTAAAAAATAGGAAGAGGCAATACGGTAGGAGAAAAATGAAAAATGGCATTTGTTAATTATTCATAGTGACTTTACGATTAAGATTTTCTCTAATTCGAAGGCATTTCCTCTCCATTTAAAGTATTTTACTCAAGCTAATATATTGGCCCGTGGAAACAAAATAAACATATAGAATCCTTTGTAAGTTCTTTTCCATCATTCATTTAGCATTTAGCGAATATTCTCATACCTAAAATAAAAGCGTCAGTCTTAATACCTTCTTCCTCAAGCAACTCATAAATAGTTACATGTGATTGAAACAAAAATCCAAGTACACGTGAAATAAATGTTTAACATCGCCCAATCAAATTCCCAAGAAAATCAGAAACATTTATGTGCCATATTAAAGTATAAGCAGGGTGATAACAGACATTCCTATTTCTTTAATCAACCACGAAATACACATGATGTATCTTTGTCAATAGAGTTAAGCGTTCATATAAGATTTAAACTGCGGTGGCAAAGTTATAATTAAATATATTTCCAACAGTTAAAAAAAGAATCGTACGGTTATGCTTGACCGATCTTATGACTCCATCAGGTGAGTTCATTGCCAGCGGCAGCAAAATTCCTTTGAGATCAATTTGCGTAAATTATGTTATTTTCATGTTTCAAAAATATAAATAAACAACCTCATAACTTAAGTATGCGGATGTGTTTTCACTAATTTTCAAAACTTTCCAATGAAGAAAATGCTTTTATTAGAATAAAATGTTCTCTTTCATCAAAATTAATTAATTATATATTGCTCATCTACTCAATGAAAAGGCGCTTTAAATGAATTATCTTTGGTCCTATCTCATACATTTGAAATGACGTCTGTTTGGCAATTAATCATTGATTCTGATTTATAGCTGATAATAGAGAGAAGATTTTTACTTTCTGATGTTATTAAGCATACCTTCAAATGTTATGTAATGTACTTACAACTAGTCTTAAATCCTGGAATCACCACGCTGGAGTGATATAAGGAATTATTTTATTTTTCTTTCAATATCATGTTAAATATTACGATGGTGCAGAGTTGGTCAGATCGTGGTGAACTTTGGTTACAGTTGGCATAAATTTTGTGATGCATACTTTTAACAAAGATTTTTTCCTAAAACCTATTGCTCTCCTTGAAATTATCGATGAAAATTTCGATAAATACGGCAGGACGAATAATGAATTCATAAAATACATATTTTTAAGAACCTCGTCAAGACAGGGCAAGCTATATTTGGCCCTAGATGAAATGATGGGAATTTTTTCTCAGGATAACTTTATTCGCCGTGGACACTCAATTGATAACCAACCGCCACGGAAAGAATAAATAATAACAAATAATAAAAAGGATGAAAAATAACGGTACAACGGTTCGTGTTTATTCTTGGATCAAAGAAGACTTTCTCGAATCCGATATTGAATAATTTGAGATGAACGAAATCTGCTTCCCGAGTGGATGCCTTAATAACTTGACTCGATTGATATCAGTCTTCGGCATGAAGTCACAATTCAGCACTCATGCGAACGCGCCTTCCACTCATCGCCTTCTTGTAGGGTCTCGGTCTCATTTCATTTACGGAAAACGGAACGCCCTGGAAATTATTTCTCTGGTAATCGGATGGAGTGGATAAAGGGATTTTATAAATACACACTGTCAGTTTCTAATAATCATTTACATTTATAGCCGCAGAATCCCGGGTCAGGGTAGGCTTTTGAAGTACCGTATCAAAACAAACTACAATAATCCTAATCCCTAACTACAATGGCACACAATATCCTTAAATCCTATAAATGATGTTACAATAACTCCTTATTTATCTCTGAATACTTTTTACCCCCCTTAATTCCATCCAAAATGCCATTTTTTTATTTTTTTCCCCTCCACCTCGCTTCCCCAGCAGTCGTGTCATAAAAGGGAGCAAAATCTTTATCTCAAATTTTTAAGTTTTGAAAATTATGCGATTGCATTTAGCCTTCTAAAACGATAAAATTGAACAAATATATGTATTATTTATGAATAAATATTAGAGATGGGCGCACTTAAAAAATTATCATTTACCCAGATCAGTGCTTCTATAACCCATATGGGAAACGATATAATATGCGAAAAATTAAATAAACGCATACTAACTGTATCACTATCGCTATATAATATACGTATATAACATCATGTACGTGGGGATATTGTTCTAAAGTAATTATCGCTAAGAAATAACCGATATGTATTGATAATTTTTTTCTGTATATCAATTGATGTTTATGTAAATAATTTTGTAAATTAAAGCTGTTAATATTGATTTAATTTGGTTTAGAAAGCCGTAAATTGAAATGACTTGCCATAAGGAGAGAGTAGAGGCTCACAGTGTAATTAAGTTCCTTCATTTGAAAGGTTGCGATGCCCGGCAAATGCACGATTAAATGATTGATAATAATAAAAACGAGTGCCCGTCTTATGAAGTAGTTGTGAGCTGGAAAAAGAATTTTGAAACTGACCGCATGTCCCTCACAGACGATCCAAGAATTGAAAGTCTATCACTCACGGACGATGCTGCCTCAGTGAAGAAAATGGAGGAATTAACCCATTCGATCGAAGAGTAAACCTCCAAATGGTCATGAATGAGACAGATCTTAGCTACGGCAGTGGGTGGCAAATTATTCAAGAAGAACTGAACTTGCCGAAGGTGTTAGCACGCCGGGTTTCACTTCTACTGACTCCTCTTTGGAAGCAAATATGGCGCCACCTGCGATTTCGATCACGGCGCGACGAGCAACCAAAGCGTTGAAATTTTGTTGCATCCGCTCTATTCTCCCGATCTCCCTCCAAGCGACTTTTTCTTATTCCCAGAACTCAAAAAACCATTGTATAGTCAGAGCTTTAACGACAAAAATGACGTCATTCAATATGTGGAACAATGGTTTTTGACGAAATCTGCTGAGCTCCACAATATTGGCCTTTGAAATGTCAAGAAACGCTGGAAGAAACGTACGATAACTATCGTATAACTCTGGATGGTGACTATATACAGAAGTCTTAAGAATAATAAGTAAACATTAAGTCTCGATCCTGATTATTTATAGTAATAATTAAAAGTTGACGATACTCATCAACATTCTATACGTTTTAATTGACGTTCAAATTTCAATGGATCGGTTTTAAGAATTGTATTACTATATGTGAATTCCGTGCATAAAACATAAGGATTCTGAATTCAACTTTACACGCTATTATTACTTCCGTCACATATAACCGGAAGGTACATACGGATGTTCAAATTGTATATTTTTTTATTACATGTAGCAGATATAAGTTAAAAATCAACGATTTGAATTGGATATCATACAGTGACTAAGTTTTATTTTTATCTCCATGGAAAAAAATTGTTTCCATCGGTTGCACCTCCAAACACTCAACCTCCACCCGCATACACTCGAGTAAACACTTCATGGGCACGCTTGGCCTATTCGCAAGAATCTTCATAGTTTCCACCAGATAGGTATTCATCCGAGTTGGAAATCTTTTGTGCTTGAAACGCATCATTTTAGTTTTTTTCCCCACCAAAGCCCCCGGATGAGTATAACCGAAACTATTTGCTATCCAGGTTGCCCGCGGGAGGAAGAATATACGATCCCCTCGGAGCTACCACCGTGAAGACAGTCAGCCAAGGATTATGACCGGTGTTGAAAGACATTCCACCTCCGTCGAATCCACCTTTGTTACGCGAGCGGGGAATGACAAAAGGGTGGGCCTTCCCGATGACAAAAAAAATCTTAATCAAAACACAAAACCAATAAACCCATTTCGTGTTTTTTCCTCCTTCTCTCCTCCATGTATAGTCGTCGGAATAGCAAAGGAAACATTTTTATTTCTTAACCTCTCCACACCCTCTTCCACACCATCCACACCGCACATGGCTCTTCAGACCCCAGGGTTGGCAATATAAAAAAAATTGCCCATCCCCTCCCACCCGAAACCACCCCCAAACACAAAAATCCCCCGAAAACGGTGGATATCGCGTTCGCGTCTGCGTTTTTTCCCGTGTCCCGGTGAGCGCGGAATGTATCGGTTAAGTCGGAGACGGGACGGCGGGGGTAGAGGGGGGAGGGGCAGAGAGAAAGAAGAAGAGGAGTTTATTGCCTCAAACATCTCCAATAAAAGCACCTCTCTATCTCTTTTCGGCCCACTCCGAGTCCGCCCCATCCCGAGGGTAGCCTCGAGACGACGCACCTCCCATCTCTCCTCCTGACCCGGAAATCCCTTCAGATTTCGAGTGAAGGATGGCGAGGGAGAAGGCGAGATTCAGGTAGGCAGGGGAATGTGCTTGAGGGGGTGGCGGGAAGGCGGGGAATGGAGTGTTGACGACAGCAGCGGCGGCACAACGATCTACTCGTGAAACCAATTACGAAGGCATTTGGTTATCATCACTGGAAAGATATAAATACGTGTTCTGATTTGGTGCACCCAAGGGTCAATCAAAAGAAGAATGAAACATGGTGTAACGGATATAAACTCCACGTCAATGACTAATAAAAAGGCTGAAAAGCAACATATGAACATTGTCTAGCATAAATTGAATGTTGAATGATGCCATTCCCTCTTATCCGTTATGTAGTTTTGTTTAATAGAATGTTAAGGACGACTTGAAAAAACACATGTAGGCGTGGACATGTCGTTGTTGAGCCTTGAAAATGAGTGAAAATTGAAAGAAATCCATTGCGTCTATCTTTAGCTATGCGAGGAAAACATTAATACCGGAAGCTACGGGGTCAGGTGAACACACTGCATTATACAGAAGAAACATCATTTAATAATATAATTAAGTAATTAAAACTCCCTCACGGATAGATAGGAATGTTTGTATTGCACAATCGATATTTCAAAATATCCAATGTAGAAAACCCAAAATCTGTGAGGAGTACCTTTTATTTCATTTACTTGAAATTTTCCAGTTTTCAAATGCAACCTAAAACAAACTCATGAGTTTCAACAATTGATTGATTAAAGGCATGGACTATAGATGCCCCAACGGAAGACTATATGGCATCTCATAGAGAATATTATGGCTGTTAAAATTTGGAGGAAATGCGAAATCTTCCATCATATTCAACACTTCTATTTTAAAAGTTAGATGCCACCTGGAAATTCACAAAAGAAATTGATATATGCGCATTTTCGCGAATTTTAGAGAACTCATAGAGCGAATGCAGTTTGCGGCATCTTTGATTCGAAGGTATTTCAATTAGAAATTAATTAAATAATTGTCCATGGTAACGATGACCATTCCATCCAACATGAAATTTTAATCAAGGAACTTTATAATGAATAAAAAATTTATCAGCGCGTCTTGCCTTTATGTGATGAACAATACAAGGAATAATCTACTGAAAGCGTACTTTGAAGACTCCCACATTCTTAATTGGCAAGTCCTTTTAGGAAATTGAAATATTGCTGCTATGTGGATAAATTTTATCAGGTTTATACTTTTATTATTTCTGTTATATTTAAATATTTCTCAATAATTTGTAATTTAAAACCAAAATATTATAATACAGTGCTAATTAAAAATAGCGAAAATAAAATTTCGGGACTGAAATCCATCAGGAGAACGAAATTATTTTTCCGAATATTGAGACTTTGAACCGATGATCGAATGCCCATAGTCATAAAACTACATCTTAAAAGTCTTTCGACTCAAAGCAGCAAAGTTTTCACCAGCTGCGGAGAAAAACCAACCTCCTTGCTTCCGGAAACTGTTACTTTTCCCTAATTAAATTAAACTTACTTCTATATTTCCCTTCCCACTACACTTCACAAAGGATAATGACCTGTTAAGAAAAAAAATAGCGCCTCGTTTCCTTACCGCAGATTTTTCTCGACGACTTGCTGAACAGAACCCTTTTGGACCTGCTGCCCATTCCGGCCAAACGGGAACCAGCAAGTCGACAATTAAATTATCTCCGGGGGAGATTATAAAAGTTCCCCGGCGGGCGGGCGCCTCGCGTGACGCCCTCAGTCAAAGGATGCCCGCGGTGCGAGAACGTAAAAGAAGCAGACTTTATATAAGGCCGGGAGCGGGAGGGGTGCCGGAGGGGAGAGGGGGGGGGGGGCTGCAGGAAAAGGGAACGAGCAAGGCGCCAAGGGACGAAGTTTGAGGGGCTGCCGGTGGGTTGGACGTAGAGCATAACCTCTTGGGGGGAGAAGGGAAGGGCACGAAAGTGTTCCTTGTTTTCTTTGTTTTATTTTGTTTTACGACACAGGCCGGAGGGTGCGTAAGGAGTTCGTTAGCGAGACGGAGGCGACGCGACGGCAGCAGCAGGTGTTCAGTTACGCAGGGAGCGACGGAAGTTTTCAGATTGGGGTTGAGAGAAGGTCAGAACGTGGAAGGGTGGTGGGAGACGAAGGCATTGGAAGGGGATATCGGCAAGGTCTCTTCTCGGTACGTACATGGGATGGGATCGAGGAATGATAATTGATAGTTCAGGGGTACCACCGGTGTCGTTACGTGACACACTTCACCAAATGCCCTTACCTGGTGGTCTCAATTCTTAAGGGGTCGATTATGAATGAGGTTTGTAAGCAGATTTTGAACTTGGGATGAAGCTCCCTTGAAACTAATGGCGTCTCACGGACAAAGAATCAATGAAAACGTCTCCGAAAAAGTAAATATCATCATCTCCCCATAGGTAATGAATTCGGAAGTTGGCAACCAAACCCATATTTCCACGTTAACTAGGATATTCCGTTCTAACTCAAGTTCATTCAAGTGACCTGTCCTGTCTATCTACATAATTTTCCTCCAAAGTTCCTCGTAATTTCATGCGCCCCTTAGCTCGCTGAATATATAGTTCCATGCATAGGAGACAAAGATACCAAAATTCAAAAAGAAGATATTTTTATGAATGAATTTTTACTAATGGATACACGAATGAACTCACTAAGGAATAGAATTTTTAGTAAGAATTGTCCTCTATTTTTTCAATTACCTGTTAAATACAGTTTCTTGGAAGCGAAAAACAGTTTAATAAAAACATTCAGCTATTCATCTATTGTATTACGGTAGGAGATATCACGTCCATAAAATCCTAGAAATTAATAGCAGACCAGATACATTTAATATGTCTTTTTTCCACAAACGATAAGGAATTCGAATAAAAAAACGTTCGTCCGACTGCGCTAGGAGGGAATAGTTTTGAGTTAAGGTTAGTGGTGTGTAATAATCCCCTGCTACTCACCTTAGTAATGGCTAGCAGGGTACTATCTATAACTAAGGCAGTAAAAACCGTATATTTGAAAAAATCCCTTCTCAACTGACAATAGGTTGCGACTGCGCTTGTGCTAAAACAGAACAAAAATTACGGGAAAACAGTAGATCTGTTTAAAGAATGAAATACTATCAAATAAATCAAATACTCGTATGTTCTGTACATGCAAAAAAATTGAGTTTACGGAGAATTAGACCCACAAAAGTGGTCTACTACATGTAGAAATAAATTTAAAATAAAACTTATCAAATATACAATTGGATAAAGACAAATGCTATGGTAGAATTGAAGTATAAATGCCATAGGAGGCAAAAGAAGAAAAAATAATGGCGTGGCATGAAATCAAAAAGATTAAAAACCAAAGCTCTAACTTGGTCGCTATTTTTTTACCAAGTTTTAAACGAATATATCGGAAAATTAGTTCTCTTTTTCATGGGGTTGTCCTGGTTTCAGCGAAGTGGCAAAATGCTATATGACTATCGTAATCTCTAAGTATACAATAGTGAGAGAAGGGCCATAAAGGACGTGAACGGATAGTATTACAACGAGATCCCACTTGGAACATTGAGGCACACAGGCACACTAGGTTCTAAACTTCGGAATCGTTCGGGCAAGTACAATAGTTGGCAATGGATACGTATCTTGAATGACTAGTGGATTTCTAAGATTTGCCACCCCGAGATGATGAAGGCGTTGTCCCGAACGCTTTTGGAGAAATGAATGCACAAAGCGCGTTACATGGCGCTGTGAGTCGTCCTGGGATACACTCCATGGAATAATCACGACACCACCCTGTGACCTTACGGGGGTAAGGGATGAAAAGCTAGATATCGGGAGGACCCTAATTTGAGGAACGCGTAGGCAAGGGTTTCCAAATACCCCTAAATAGCCAGGGTTCTCCACACACCCACGTTTCGTGAATTCCTCCTTTTCAAATGGGAAATGTGGGCACGTCGACGTTATTCTCGTCAAGATATCTCTCTTATTATAATTGGAACCACCCTAACCATTCTCCACAGTTATTAATCAAGTACGCATTCTCACGCTCATTCATGCTCGGATCAACGCGTTAGAGTTCCAGTGAATTGAAATAATTCACTTTTAAGTGTTTCCGAACAATAACCAGTCTTCAAACATTAGAAAATTCAACGCCAAATCCGTCGCATTTGGAGAGAAATACGTTTCTTTAAAGGCTCTAAAAAGTTATCGGAATGCCACCTTTAAATTATCACTGATATGAATGAGGAGTCTTTTGTGAATGTTATCATTATTATGTTTTATGTATATGTTTTGAATTTTATTTGAATTTTTATTATTTGAATATTTATTTATTTGAATATAATTTGAATTTTATCATTATTATGTATATGTTGTGAAGTTATCATTATTATGATTTTACTATATCTGATATACAAAGTATAAAGTATTATAGAAAAATACTAGAACCTTATTTATCAGCTTTGAATGGTTTCAAAGGAGTAAATACCATCAGAAATCTTAGCATCTTCAAGCAGGAAAACGCATGTTAATTGTTACAATTTGAAGGAAGAAATCATTGAACACTTTTTCACTTATTAAAGAGGAACAAAATAGGAAGTGAGAATTGATTATGATAGAAAAATTATGCAGAGACCTTTTATAATTAAACGAGTGTCTAATTATAATTACACGTTCGTTTACAATGGTAGGCAAAAATATTTTTTATTTATTTTTTATTTTTTTTATTATTTTATTTATTATTTTTATTTATTACCATATTTGTCTAATTGTTTTTAGAGAATGAAAAAAATTGAATAAGCTTATTTTTTTGTTTTTTTTTTTCACTTTAGTCTTTTCTATAGACAGATATTATATACACAAACACTTTTTACTATTATTTTTTCGTAAAAATTGCAATGCCAAATGTCTTAATTTATGATTAGGACAAGTAAATATTGGTCATGGATGGTCAGTTGCAATTGCAATTAAAGTTTGAATGAAATGAAAGCAAATTAAAACACTTCCTTCTAAAATATTTTGGTACAAAATAATATCCATTTTTCCTTGCAATATATTTCATAATATTTATACTTTGTGTTTCACGTCAAGCCATCTACAAAGTCTGCATCTTTCTCCCTCTCCCTCCTTACATAGAATTCCTCATCCCACGACATGTGAATATCTATTTCACCCATCCCTTCATCCTCTTTCATCCTCATCCATTCCCTCAAAAACTTCCTGTCCTAACCGAAAATACGTAAAACTTCTTCATTTGCCTTCTTTGCTCTTTCGATATTTCTCCAAAACCCGCGTCGAAAAAGCTTTAAAAGTAAGACCATTCAATTAACTCAAATAGGCCAGATTGTAAAATAAAAAAACGCCATAAGCCCAAACCAGTCTTTACTAATGATTGCTTCTTTGATTAAAATTGTGGGTATATTGTTATGATCCTTGTACATTCATGAAGGATTCTCGGCTCTTTCACCCGGTCAGGGGTTCCATGTGGAAGACCGGTGGAAGACCCAAGAATCATTTATGAAGCAAATACGCCGGGAAAGCACCAGATCTTACTTCAACCTTGTACATGCTATTTTTATGGCTCAATTCTTTTTCTAGTTTCCTGACCAATATACTCGTACGTACTCATTTTCGTTTAAAATATATACCAACCGATCGCAACGCATATGATAGGTAATGTATGAAGCATATTACGAGAGTTAACTACTTGCTGCTTAGAGGTCTGAAAACAATTGAGAAACTACAGTATTTCAATGCAATAAAATATGTTAATTATGAAATGCTCTTGATGAATTGCTGGTGAATCGAAAATTATCGGGTGAATATTCCGCACAACAACAAGGTAAGTAAACAAATATTTTGGTAAAAAGTTAAGTCAAAATAATGACAATGTAGCGTAAGATGTCTGTGAGACTCATATGTGTTAAATTTTAAAGTGAGAATAATCATATATTAACATTAAGTGACACCATATGTGATAATATAGACAGAAAGAAAGGGACTGAGCAAAAGAGAGAGAGGGTAAAGCAGAGGGTTAGAGAGAAGTAGGGAGAGAAATAGGGAAAAGATTTTGATTTGGCGCAGGCAAGACATTTTGGCCGAGGGAAAAAAGGTGTGGCAGGAAGCTATAATTGGGAGAGAGATGGAGAAAAAGCCTTCAAAGAGGAAAGACGGTTGGATAAAGTTGGAAACATATTTGAACAAGACCTAAATGATGCAATTGTTGAATCCAATGAAAATGTTTTTCCACACTGATTTGGAAAACTAGTAAAAACGCCCCTGTTCCTTAGACATAGAGAGAAAGAAAGACAGAGAATGAGGAAGGAAGTTGTTCCTTGACCATCGTAAGCAACCTATCGTCAATCCATTATTTATTTGGCTTTGATCGATATTCTGTTCTCAGCCTTGGGGAAAAGAAACTTCACGAACGAACCGTTCTCTTTCAAGAACTGACATCACTGGCATGGAGGAGTTGCTACTATCATTTAAAGACATTCACTCTAGAGTTTTTATGCCGCCCTTATTTCGCTGAAAACCATAACAGATACTATTACTTATCTCCACATTTCTCTACCTCGTGGCATCGAGTAGTGGAGATTTGTTCGAGATACGATGCGACAGCGGGTAAATTATTAAAAAAATTAACTTTCAAAGTTAATGGAAGGGGAAAATATTTTATATAGGAACTGAGATGAAGACTGCGTGAATTGCCACCGTGATAAACTTTTAGTTGACAACATGAGATGCGCTTGACTATCGAGAGAGGCATCTCAAAACCTCCTTTATACGAGCTTTCTGCGAAGGTCCTGGCTCGGATAACGGCGACCTCAGTCTTCCTGAGCCGTTTAATGATACGGGAATCGTGCGAATTCGTCGTAGCTCAATTTAATGGCAGCGCGACTTTTGCTGAGATAATTGGATCTTGCGTTTCTTCTCCACGGCTAAATATACATTTTGTCTTGTAAAAACTCCGTTATTCCTTATCTCATTATGAGAGTATGTTCAGGAGGATAAGATGACATCTTAAGATAAGTAAGAAACAAAAAAAAAGAAGAGAAAAGACAAAGGGTTGTGAGACCATGAAGAGTGAAAGACAATCGTCACCGACGAACATCAATAACACAAGACTGACTACGGAGTAAGGATTGATTTTCAAATGAAAGTATACCACTCATTTCTCAGTGGCTAAAGATACAAACAGCACATGCAACTAATTTTCGACTTTTATAATCAGCCAGGAAATACGAAAAATCTACCTCACTTGGCGAAACGAGCTCCTAAGCGCATGAATATTACGCATAAAGATTTATTTTTTAGAGAATTCGAAAAGGATGATGAAAAAGGTACGCCTAATTTATTCATATTTCACTATCCAGATGAGATACAATTACCTGATTTAAAATATTCATTAAGAACAATGACTTACATTTAATACAATCATCATGTCCCCTTGCGGTGAAATAAATCAATGCCTCAATATAAATGAGTAAACACATGTCCTTATGCTGCCGATCTGTCCACAATAATTGGCACAGTTGCAAAATATATTAATTTGCAAACTTTTGTGTGTGACTCATTCCAGTGCCTCCAAAATTCCAAATGATACTTACTACTTAATCATGTCGTCAGTGTATCAATTAAATGAAGTGACAGGTCATTGTAGTGATATTTACTTTCCTAGATACACAGTGCCCGGCAATTGCCACGGGATTTGAACGATACGTTCTTGTTTTTCGATTGCTCGCGAGTAACTCTTCCAAGAAAATTGATTCTCCGCTGTATGTTTGAGAATGGAGTAGTTCGTATGACGCTGGATTGCATCTCGAAGATTTTATCGCTATCAAACTTCCATGCACGAGCACTCGTAAACGAGGGTATAGTCCCAAGGGGGAAAGGTTAGATCAGTATGCTACTCTCAAGGGGCACATCCCAAAATAAATTTATAGCTTCCGGATCTTCTTAAATTGTTACTTGCATCTCCAAGAAAGTTTTTGGTGCATTCGAGATAACTCTGCACTCTCCAAAGTTATTTAGTTTGCCCAAAACAACTTGAATTCCGAAAGTCGCAACAAAACAACCTGGATTAAAAAGTTTTGATTTTTATTATTTCGCTTTCAATTTAAAATATCAGAATTAGGGTTGGTGTGCCAACTCGGCTGAAGTAGGAGCATGAATGACGATTGGAGGGTGAAGTAAGCAAAGACGCTCCTTACAGAAAACACTGATTGTTCACAGATACGGACTGAACCGTCTCATTTTCCATTCGTCAAAAAGACAATTTGGACCCCGTTTGCTTTCGCTGCCGATCCAGGGGTACGGAAGAAAGACCCTGTCTCCCAACACCTCACGACCCAAAAGACGGGTACGAAACCGACTCAATCGGAGTCGGCCTTTGTACAACCCGCATGCCTGATGTTCACCGCTGTGCGGGCTTGCTTGTCTCGCTCCGAAGAACACGTTCGAAGATATCCTGGAAAGCTCTTTTTCACTTCGTTACACCAAAACACATGCCAAGCGTGCGACTATCCCTTCGAAGAGACACGGATTAGAGATTGGTTCCGTTCTTTAAAATGAAAAGGAAAGCTGAACAGAAGGGAGATATTTCGCTGACAAGATAATGGTACTTTAAAAGAAAAATAGCCTCAGGGAATAGTGAACAGCTAGCAGATGACAAACCAAAAAGTGACTGAAATTGGAAGATGCCCGGGGTTCGAATCGAACAGTTTCACATAGACTTCGATCTTCCAGTTATTTTAATTTTCCGTTTATCATGTAGCATAACTATGCTAATTGCTCACAATCGCATACATATATATATATATATATATATATATATATATATATTTTTTAGGTAATCTACCGTTTAAGGTAGGTTTTTGGATGGACACAACTATAAAATAAACATTTTGTGACTCCCCACCTATCAAACTAATCTATATCAGGTCCCTCTTCATCTCGGTGTACTTCTTTCCTCCCTTCATCCCGTCCAACATCCCTATCCTGTTCCTACCCTTACCTCGCTTGCCCAACATTCTCCCCTCTATTATCTTCTTCAATATTCCACTACCGCTCAATACACCTTTCATCCATTTTTCCTGCCTCCATAGGATTTCTTTCAACAAACCCCTCTCCTCCCCCACCATTTCTAGTACTTCCTCATTTGTTTTCCTTTGGGTCCATTTCACCTTCTCCATTTTTCTCCACACCCACATTTCAAAAGCCTCCAATCTACGTCTATCTTCCTGCTTCAGCGACCACGTTTCCGCGCCGTACATAGCTACGCTCCATATCAGAGTTTTTACGAGTCTTGTCTTAACATCCCTACTCAACGTCCCCGTCATCAACTCCCTCCTCCTTGAGAAAGCCTCCTTCCCTAGCGCAATTCTTCTCCTTACGTCCCTACCACTTTGACCGTATTGGTCCAAAACACTTCCGAGATATGTAAACTGTTCTACCTGCTCTATTTTTTCCCCGCCTATTTTAATATTTAGCTTAGCCTTTTTCTTTCTGGAATATCGCATAATCTTTGTTTTATTAATATTGATTCTCATCCCATATTTATCGCACTGAACCTCCAATTCACTCCCCACTCGCACCTGAGCAGTCTGAGACATGTACAGGTTGCGGATCAGTCTCCTGTCCCTCCAATCCATTCCTATTTTCTGCAATACACGCATTAATTTATATATATATATATATATATATATATATATTCACATTGAAATAGAGATAAGAAAAATGGGAAAGGAACACACATAAAGGACGCACACAAGAGAGGTGGGGATGGTGGATGTGAGCAGATCACTTGTGTAAAAATATTTTCCTCGACCGGGACTAGAACACCGGATCTCTCCACTTGCCGGGTGGATGCTCTAACCACCTGAGCTATCGAGAAAAGGTACATATATATGCGATTGTCTCGAATTTTCGGTGGTGCAACCACCTTTCTCAAGATGAGTTAGGAACTCAGTTCTGAACTCAGGATCTCAGGAACAGAACTCAGTTCTATTCCTAACTCCTCTTGAGAAAGGTGGTTGCACCACCGAAAATTCGAGACCCAGTGAGCCCCTCTTTTATGTGTTTCTGTTTCTGTGTTTGTGTCGGCTAGTCCAAAAGTGTTATATATATATATATATATTTCGTGCTTGAATGTATATATATATATATGATATATAATATATATTATATATATATATATATATAATATATAATATATATATAGAATATATATATGTGTAAAACGTAGACAGCAACACACAGCACGAGAACATATAAAAAGAACACTCACAATAATATCTTGATAATTTCAACGGACTCGAAGTCCGTCTTCTTCGGAAGATAAGATATGACTCATACATAAGATATGAGTCATATCTTATCTTCCGAAGAAGACGGAGTTCGAGTCCGTCGAAATTATCAAGATATTATTGTGAGTGTTCTTTTTATATGTTCTCGTGCTGTGTGTTGCTCTCTAAGTTTTTTACTCAACACTTCCGTGTTACTTCGAAGAAACCATCTGCATATATTATATATATATATATATATATTTTTTTTTAATAATTTCACTTCATTCTATTTAAAGTTTCCTTCAACAACTTGAAGTAAAATTTCGACTGCGAAATTCTACATATTCTTCTATTCTACATATATCTTTGCGAAATTTAATGAGTGCATATGCTCTTCCTGACGGCTGATAAATTTTCAGTGGGGAAGGGTGGCGTGATATCGTGCTTGTCAAAGCATTTACAACAATAGTTCAGGCTCCACCTGCAAATGCACAGTTTATATCATACGAATGAGACTGCTCTATCAATTTCAGACCAAAATTAGTTGCGGATATGTGTACATCTGTGGCGGAAAGGAAAGAACATGACTAGACTGGCGATTGTTAATGACAGAATTAAACTCAGGCATGAAACAAAAAAATGGCCTATTCTTGGTAATAAACTATTCTTAAAAAATATAAAACGCTCTATGATACTCCTTCCAGCCAATTAATCACGGATCTTTCACAAGGTCGATTTATGAGTAATTGGCTGAATAATCTGGACCAACCTGAAGAATGTACGAATCTAGACATCAAATTTGGCGTAGTCACGCCCAAAGACTCATGCTTACAACTTCCGTATGGATGCTGGCCACGATATGAACTGAATTCACTTGATGCTATTTAACCACCCCATGAATTAAAGATGATGAAAGACGACTTTAAGGCATATAAAACCAGCAGTAGGGCAAAAACATTTATGACCCTCCTGCTAATGCCAGATTTTTTCCTTGGTAAATCGAATGAGGGCGGCAATATAAGAGGATCCATGCTAAAAGATTTTGCACTTTTCCACAGATTTTTTTTTATTTTACAACGCGCATCACCGACTTGCGGCATCATCAGGCCTCGTACCTTACATAATAAAAGCCTATGGAAAAGTAGATACTAACACGAAGTGAAGTCTGAAACAGTAGAATATAAATATAAGAGGAAACTAATAACTATTTATACTCAAAATTCTCAATTTAAGCCATTCTGTAGGCTAAGAATTTGCAATTTTGACAAAGAGTTAGTACGCAGAGGGTCGTGGAAATGGTGAATTGACGTAAACTACGGGAGTTAAATAAGGAATGTGCTTCCGCGGGAAGGAAGTTTAAACTTTCGGATTTGACTACACCGAATTAACCGATAAACGACCAGCATCAAAGCAAAATCGATTTGAACACGTTCTCGTGAATGTTAAAAAAAGAGTAACGCAAACGGATATAAACGCAAGCTTTTAAAAGAGTTAAAAGCAAAGCGGAGACATATCCAACCGACGGCTGCATTATCAAGTGACCCCAAACTGGCCCACAATGAATTTGACCAAATGCTACGCGACACTATCAGACATTGCCCACAGAGCGACAGACAGCGGCTGGATTCCCAGTCCAATCACATTATCTCTCTAGCACTGTATCTGCTACTAACGGACGCGATAAGAACCTCACTGGCGACAAAACATGGCCGAATCGAAGAAACTAAAATAAACTGATTCATCTGCCCAAAATAACTAATGACAATACTTATCTCTCAAAACGAATTTGGGTCTACATAGTACGTAATTGTCGTGATGGAAGGGCTTGTGTGTTCCGATGACCCCTAGAGCTGTGCTGGCGGGAGTAATAATAATTACTCCTGGAAGGGTCACCCATGCCAGATAGGTCGAAGGTTAGGAGCCAGACGAAAGGTAGTCCACGCAGCGTCTGTTCCTCAGTGAGGCGGCTGCAATGGCGTCTGACCCCAGTGGGGCGGCCATTAAGTGATGGTGTCACGTTAAAAACACTATTGAGGAAGGCAACGGGAAACCACCTCAATTATGATTCCCAAGAATATTATGATGGGCACTATAGATAATATGAGTCCTGTCAACTACGGGACACGGCCCAAGAGGCCGTGTGTCGTGCCCGGCAGCGGGAGAGGCAAGGCTTCCGCGGTCGTCATCCCACGAAACCCTTGCGGGGAAGAAATAACTTCAGCAGGACAGAAGACTCAGAAGAAGGCGAAAGTAGTTAGAATAGGAACCTGGAACGTCAGGACAATGTTGAGGAGAGGCAAATTAGAAAATATTAAGCGAGAGATGGAAAGAGGTAACATAGATGTTTTAGGCCTCTGCGAGGTGAGATGGAAGGATAGCGGGGATTACTGGAGTGACAATTATAGAGTAATATACAGCGGGGGTGATGAGAGCCAATGAGGGGTTGCCGTAATTTTAAATAAAGGGGTAGGAAGAAGCGTAGTCAACATAGAGCAAGCGACAGATAGAATTCTACTCGTAGAGATTAAAGCAGAGCCGACGAACTTGGTCATTATTCAGGTATACATGCCACCGAGCAACCACAAGGAGGAAGAAGTCGATAGGATGTATGATGAGTTAGAGGATATCATCGCGAGTGTTCCTGCAGGGAAACATTTGATAGTGATGGGGGATTGGAATGCGACGGTAGGCGAAGGAAGAGATGGTGGTGAGGTGGGGGACTATGGGTTAGGCACGAGGAATGAACGCGGGGAGAAAGCAATTGAATTCTGCAGGAGACAGGGGTTAGTCATCACTAACACATGGTTTAGACACCACAAAAGGCGTAGGTATACATGGAAAATGCCAGGTGACTCAGAAAGGTATCAGATTATATTATGGTTAGGCACAGGTTTAGGAACAGTGTGATAAATTCGCACAGTTTCCCAGGAGCGGATGCGGACTCTGACCACAATTTAGTTGTTATGAAATGTAATGTTCGTTTCAAGAAGATAAGGCAAGGGCGGCGGGTTAAAAAATGGAATTTAGAAGCAGTAAATGAATTAACGAGGAAGGAGTATCAGGAGGCTGTAGAGAAAATGATGGATGACGGTAAAGAACTGAGTATTATCGAAGAAAAATGGGAATGTATCAAGAAAGGGATATTGGAAGCCGCTAAAGACACTATAGGAACCGTTAACGGGAAAAGGATAAGGAAACCATGGGTAACGGATGAGATGATTGCGAAGATGGATGAGAGAAGAAGATGGAAAAATGTAAACACAGAGTTAGGCAAAATGAAGTACAAAGAGTTAAACAATAAATTGAGAAGGGCCACAAATAAAGCAAAAGAAGAATGGTGGAAAACGCAATGCGAGGATATGGAAAGTTTACAGAAGAAGGGTGAAATTGGTGCTCTATACAGCAAGGTTAAGTTATTATCGGGAAGTATGAAGGCAAGAGCTGTGCTAACAGTTAAAGATAAATGGGGTAAGATAATAGTTGAACCAGGAAAAATCCAAGAGAGATGGAAGGAATATATAGAAACACTGTATGGTAAAGAACTTAGGCCGACAAGGTTAGACATAGAAAAGGAACATGACGTAGAAGAAGATAGCTTAGGTCCAGGCATACTCGACGATGAAATAGAAAGGGCATTAAAGGAGATGAAAGCAAATAAGGCTGTGGGGGTGGACAATATTCCTGTAGAAATGTTGAAATGGTTAGGGAAAGGTGGGAAAAAGGCCATATATGGACTGATTCGTAGTATCTATGAGGAAGGAATCTGGCCGGAAGATTTTGTGAGATCGGTGTTAGTTCCTATTCCAAAAAAGGCAAAGGCTTCGTCATGTGAGGATTACAGAACAATAAGTTTGATATCCCACGCAGCTAAAGTTATTCTCAGGATTCATCAACAAAAGGATAGAGAGTAAGGCAAATGATTACTTAGGGGATGATCAGTTTGGGTTCAGAAAAGGAAGAGGTACGCGTGATGCCATTGCAGTAATGAGATCACTAGTCGAGAGGAATATAGAATACAATCAGGACGTTTTTGCCTGTTTTGTAGATTTCGAAAAAGCGTTTGATAGAGTGAATTGGGAAAAATTAATGCGTGTATTGCAGAAAATAGGAATGGATTGGAGGGACAGGAGACTGATCCGCAACCTGTACATGTCTCAGACTGCTCAGGTGCGAGTGGGGAACGGAGAGTCTGGATGGGCAGTGTTAGGAAGAGGTGTAAGGCAGGGTTGCCCATTGTCACCGGTACTGTTCAACGTATATGTAGAGGAAATGATTAAAGAGGCATGGGAAGAACTGGAGGTAGGAATGAAAGTCGGAGGGGAACTCGTAAAATCGGTTAGGTTTGCTGACGACCAAGCATTAGTTGCTCAGTCAGCCAAGGGGTTGCAAGCATTGTTGAGTGAATTGGAGGTTCAGTGCGATAAATATGGGATGAGAATCAATATTAATAAAACAAAGGTTATGCGATTTTCCAGAAAGAAAAAGGCTAAGCTAAATATTAAAATAGGCAGGGAAAGAATAGAGCAGGTAGAGCAGTTTACATATCTCGGAAGTGTTTTGGACCAATACGGTCAAAGTGGTAGGGACGTAAGGAGAAGAATTGCGCTAGGCAAGGAGGCTTTCTCAAGGAGGAGGGAGTTGATGACGGGGACGTTGAGTAGGGATGTTAAGACAAGACTCGTAAAAACTCTGATATGGAGCGTAGCTATGTACGGCGCGGAAACGTGGTCGCTGAAGCAGGAGGATAGACGTAGATTGGAGGCTTTTGAAATGTGGGTGTGGAGAAGAATGGAGAAGGTGAAATGGACCGAAAGGAAAACAAATGAGGAAGTACTGGAAATGGTGGGTGAGGAGAGGGGTTTGTTGAGAGAAATCCTATGGAGGCAGGAAAAATGGATGAAAGGCGTATTGAGCGGTAGTGGAATGTTGAAGAGGGTAATAGAGGGGAGAATGTTGGGCAAGCGAGGTAAGGGTAGGAACAGGATAGGGATGTTGGACGGGATGAAGGGAGGAAAGAAGTACACCGAGATGAAGAGGGACCTGATATAGATTAGTTGCTAGGTGGGGAGTCACAAAATGTTTATTTGATAGTTGTGTCCATCCAAAAACCTACCTTAACCGGTAGATTACCTAATAATAATAATAGTACGTAAAACATATTTAACTGAAAACCTGAGCTCCTTTCAAGGGGGTTTTACAATTATTAAAACTTTTGGACCACTTATTTCACTAAAAAAGAAAAATATATCTGATTAAGAGCCTTGTATAATTTAAGCGTACGTTAAGAAAAGTACATTTAAGAATATGGGTAATAACTCAAGTACGTTTGCCAATTTGGGACGAATTGCATCATATGTACATTACAAATACCTAGTCAGGAATTATATTACTACTTGGCTGGAGTACGAAAAACTTTTAGAGAGTTTTAAGTTAATGTCGTGTCCATTTGTTTATTTGATATTTCCCATTTCATTGTTTGTCTGTATATTTTTACACTTTTATAATATCCTTTTATAATTTTAGAATATCTTAATATTAAAAAAATTATCGGAATAAATTCATATAATAATACCTAAACTAATACATGGTCAAAATCAAACAAGATTCATCTTAACATTACGCTACGTATTACAGACATAAATAATCATTTCAAAATGAGTTGATCAAGCATATATACCATGACATGATGAATATGCTCAACCATTTTTCTCCTGAGAAAAATTTCAAATGAAATACTTTCATTTGAATATGCTATTTCCCATTTTTATCATAATGTTGTGAGGAAAATATTAAAATTATCTTACTTCATAAGTTATACCCATTTTATTGAAGTAAGCGCTATTCTCGGAACTTATTCAGCTACGTAAAAATTGCAATAATGCAAATATAAGGCATATGGAGAAATAAGTGATCTAATCATTAGGCCGAAAAAGTGAATATCAATGCCGACGTTTTGCCTTGCCTCTCAATGTTACAGATCATATAATCGCATCCATAAGTGTCTGTTCACCAGATCATGACTTAGATGTGACTTTTACTAAGAATAATATTTCTTTTTTGTGAATACACTGCATGTAAAATATTATAAAATTTATGTGCATCCCCTGCTGCGGTAGAGAACTTTATCTGCTTCAGTTTAAATGCCATCCTATCTCGCTGAAATAAATTCTTCTCCTACACATTCTCGCGAGATATTCGACCACGGACGGTAGCGACCTAAAAATATTCCACTGGAAATGCTTACAAATGATTTATTATGTAGGTTTAAGGTGGATACCTCTATTAATACGTGTAGCCTGCATGTGAAACAAATTAACGGTAAACGAGGTAATAGAGCGGGGAGAGAGCTGGGCTACTGACCAGAGGGTCCGGGATCGATTCCGGGTGACGCCTCTGGGCATTTTCGGTTTCACACGAGCTGGGAAATTTTTCGGATAACAGATACCGGGGAAACCGTAGACGGTACAGGAAACGGAAGTGGTTCTCCATTCCTGATGCGTGAGTTCCATAAGCTATAGGGATTCCCACTAGGGGAGCAATATTCTAACCTATCAAACCCACCTTCTGGCCCATAACTATGATTAACTCGTGAAACATTGTAGATTATTGAAAAAATGACCACATCATGAGCTGTATCAGAGGAGAATGACGGGGAACGAACTACAGGGTGCGTTCCTAAAGTAATGCAATTGAATCCGCTCCTATTGGTTGGAGTGGAATCAAATTATTTGGAGTAGGTGGAAGGGATACTAAGCTGTGAATTTTTGATTTACTTTTAGCCATTCGAATTGTCAACTTTCTGGAACATTTGGCAAAATTGCCGGAGTATAATTGTTTAAAAAGCTTTCTGCCCATACAATTTTCCTAATTTCCACACTCTTTCAGTGTTATATGATAATGGTAAATAGCATTTAAAGGAAATGGAATGGTAGCATAGGGAATAAAAAAGTTTCCTACATCCGAAGTAGGTGAGTTTCACGCTTTAGTACTTAATTCGGGTCCAGGTGGGTCTTCACCAATCAAAACCAGCCTTCGCGTTGATAACTGCAGTTGTTGCAGTAGGAGAAGGGGGACAAGTAATGTAGATCCATTCCTTGTGGATTAGTACAATAACTCACTAATATAAAATACAATAATATAATAATCCCCAAAACAGTACCGAAGGCATAAATGGCCATCTTCGATAATTACATGCTATTGTAATGTCATAATACTTTGGTTGAAAGTTCGGTATGATCATTTAGTTATTTGTAACTAAAGCAATGATATTGCCCATCATTAGAAAAACTAAATTTCAAACCGGCGACCCTGAAGATATATTCCTGATAAAATGAACTCTAAGATATCCATGCATTTAAATTAAAAGAAACATTTCTTTAAAGTCATGTTAGCGTTAAGATGATGAACCTTAAATATCATATGTTATTCACCGTTAGTACTAATAGAAAATGTTCTTTGTGAATCCTAGGGCGTATAAATGAGTCCCGCTGTTGATTATTGAGGTTGAGATGGTGTCTATGTGATGTAATCTGAAGTTCTGGGGGATGGTACCTATCTTCGAATGGTTACACAGAGAATGCAGTGTGCCCTTACGAAATTATTGACACACCATTCATGGAACTGAGGACTGTTTGCCATCAACATTTTTATGGTTCTAAAGGACACGTGAGCAAATAAGACTCTTCCGTCACAGTTCTTTGGGCGTTAGATATCGAGGATTTCAACACACGGCGATAAAACCTCAGGATGACCGTGGTGATGACCTATCAATAAGGATTGAATTGCTCCCAACCTCATCACAGAGCTCGGTTACTTCACTTACCCGTGAAAGCCTGGGTGAGTATCTGTAGAGTTATCCTTCGATCGGAAAATAATTAGCGCAAGAAAATAGGCACCTTGAAAGGGTGTCGACTTCCATTCATAAAGTGGTCAGAGATCAAACTGACCAATAAATCCAAAGCCCGAACGCGTGATAAGATGTGAAAATTAATTTATATTGAATTCATAAAATTTTTACAGAGCCGAAGTGATAAAAATTACTATACAAACAGTACCGTACACCGTTTCAAACATTTCTCAATGCACTAAGTAATAATAATTTTAAGTACTGACATTAAAGATATGCACATCGTATCAAGAAATTTCGAAATATTGAGATAATAAAAATAAGCTCCAAGAAACTTCTGGAGATACCGCAGCAGTAACCATTAATAAAGTCATCCGTTAATATTCATTTCAATGAAACAATTTCAGAGCGTAAAACTCTGTACAAACTGTAAACTATAAGGGTTAGGTGGAAGAAGGGACTATTTAGTCTCAACCTCGCCCAATTAAGTCGATAATAAATAAATAAATAAATAAACAGATTCCGGTCAAGGCGAACGATTTTAACACAGTGAAATTGAGCATTGAAATCAAAATAAGTGTCATCCTTCACGTCACTTGATTACCTTCCATCGTTATCCGCTCATAAAAGAGGATGTTGAATTTAAGTGCTACTGCCAAGTATTAGAATGGGACTTTTCAAATGGTCTTTCGACTTCTATGGTGAAGTACACCGATCTCAACGCACATCACGCATAAAGAAATGGCGTGATTGACGAGAGATCAAATGAACTTGAATTCTAGGGCGGCAAGAGAAATACCCGCTTAAAACCTATAATGAATTAAGTCGAGATTTTATTACAGTCAAGAATCCAACGATCAGTCATCAATGGTCATCGTCATTATCAGTATCCCAACCCAATGAATGGTTGTCCAGAACTCCCCCTTTTCGAATGTTGACACTTCTGATAGATCTTCCGTCTGAGGCCCCTCTTCGCCTTATGTACCTAAGCAGTTTTATTAACAAGATGGAAGTCGATGGATTCAAGGGAAAGATTCGTCAAGTCTGTACAGTTATTTTAGTAGCCTAGCTATGATCATGTAGACTGAAATTTAGAGATGTGAATTCACGGATTCATTTTGTTCAGCTGAATATTAAAAAAGAATTACCTCATCCGGAAGGTCATGGACCATGAAGCATCAATAGTTAGAATCAGATAAAGTTTAATCATTTATCAGAGGCAAGATTTTCGTCCTCAATCGATGGCTACTGATTAAGTTTTCTCAGAGGGAAGTAATCACTTACCAAGATTTGACCACGCACAAACACACAATCACGTACACGGAGGGAAGAAACAAATGAAACAACATTATTTGCGTCACCTCTGCTTCCAGATGCGATCAATGGGTGCTGCTGATCTTCTGATGTGTGTTGCACGAATGGGATTCGACTTGACGGCTCTCTCCCGAGGGGGAGGAAAGGGGGGGGGTGCAAGGGCATTTCGTAAACAGAACCCCGAGCGTCTCTGGCATTCGTGATCCGCGAAGGGCTCCGTGTTTGCGTCATGCCGTTCGTGGGAAAGATTTGAGCGGCAGCTTGGAAGTAAACCGTCGCGCCTTTCTCTGAGGTTGCGCTTCCGTCGGCGTCGGAATCGTGCATCGGGGATTTCGCGAGAGTTGGCGGGGGTGGAAGGGGGTGGAAAAGAGGGTGACGCATTCCACCGAGTGCACTTCGAAAGGGGAAGCTGCGTCGCAACGAGCGTATCTTACCATTTCCGCCGACCTTGGGACGCCCGAAAAACTCAGCACTTGCGGTACCAGCTTTAGAAAGCGGAAGGAGTATCTGAGTGGGTCGGCACTTGAGGCACAAGGAGAGGTCTGGAAGATTAGGTCGGGAAACCTTTCAATGCTGGACTCCCGCACAAAAAATCGACACTATCCTGACATTTTCTGTATAATAACATCGAGACATTTTCTCCTTCCTCAGTCTCATTAGGAAACTCATTGAAAACAAACTTTTTTTTTAACCCAAAGAATCGATACAAATAGCTGGGTGCATTATTAATATAGTCATGAAACTGAAGTAATTAAAAGAGGAGGGCAAATTAGGACGTTTTTCATCTTTAAATGGTAAATTTCATAAAAAATTACAGTAGGCAAATGACGAAAGGTGACACTCCCTTATTCTTAAGATTGCGGATGAGTTTAATAGTTCACCCGACCGAAGAAAATCCTTACCCGAAGGCTGTATTGAAATGTCCCCAGAAATTTCAATAATGTCACCTAAATTTCGGTTCAAAAGGATATCAACCACTTTATAAATCTGGTATTTTGCTTATACACAGCTGTGCAAAAGCGACGTGGTAAATCTAATAAATTTAGCCATTTTGACAATAAATGGAGCGCCGGGGTTAGATTCCGGTTAACGCTGATAAGTGATTTTTCCGTTACCAGATTTCCGTATGATACCCTAGGCCGCACATGGTATGGAGATCCTTCCTCTGTCTTGAATGTGTGAATTTCACACGTCGTCTAGGGCTTAATCCTAGGTGAACTACACTCTCATCCATCTAATCAACCTTCGGGTTGAACTACCGAGGTCTTTTATACAGTATAGCCTAATGCCACAAATGTTTTGAAAAAATTATCACGCGCCCGTGTTTTGCACGGTGTGATTTTGGGAGTTTTTACATGACGATAAGAACGTTTTTAAAGGACTTCAAATTAGACTGGTAGCAACTTGAAATGGGTCCATGGAGTTTATATCGTATTTTTCGGCTGAAGGATTCCATTAACGGGCGGGCCCTTAAATCACATGGGTCGGACGGATCTCGTCCTGCGTGCGAGCAGCTAGGGGCTGGAGGGGGATGGAGGATCTGGGCGGGAATCGGATAACTTCTGTTTTGGATGCAAGATTGGTTCCGGTCGAGACCGCTCGAGGATCCACCGCGAATCTGGGGCTGGTGTCTGGGGAGCTCTCCATCACAGGGCCGGCCGGCCTTGGAATCGTGATCGACTGCATAGCTCTTGGTCGGGGAAGTGGAACGACCGCAACGGCCTCCAATGGATTTGCATTCGAGCTCTTTGACTTGAGGGATCGGGTTTCAGAGTTGACCGACGAAGATTGTTCTGCCTTCGAGACAAATAACTAACCCCGAGGTATTATTTACGAAAATCTCACCGAGGGATCTTTTAAGTACGGTTTTTTTCCGTTGATTTAAGGACTGCACGTTCTATGCTAGTTCACCTGTCATACTGCCTTAAAAAGATTCGTTTGGTTGGATTGTTTATATTTCTTGACATTTGAGATAAATGGCATTACATTTCAACTCGATGGTATCAGGCTCAATCTTTGTGGATTTCACCAAACTTCACTGCGATACGATCGGTAACATCACGCGTATGACATCTTTAAGTGCAATTCACAATTGAGTATTGCACCTGAAGATACGATGTACAAAATTCAATATGAAAGTAATGCGAATTCTCTGGGAAAACTAGATTTATTGATTGTACTTGTTCCGCTTAAAATTCTTCAAAATACTCTCTCACTGCATCAACACACTTGCGGAGACTTGTCTGCCACGCCTAGAAGGCCCCCTAAAACTCCTCGACCGGAATGTACTCGTATCTCAGGAACGTTGCAACATACTTTCGAATGTTTTCCACGGTCTTTACAATGCTTTACTTTCAGCTTTCTCTTCAGTCGGGGAAACAAAAAAAAGCCCACGGAGCCAAGTCAGGAATGCAAGAGGGTTGGGGGACCACCGGGGTAGTGCTCTGGTCTAGGAATTTGGTAACGATGAAGAACGTGTGACTGGAGGCATTTTAATGGTGGAGCTTCACCGTTTTTTTTATGTCAGCCCTCACGCTCGCGACCCGGCGTTTCAATCTTTTGAGCACCTCCAGGTAAAAGGCTGAGTTAACAGTTCCTCCCGGCGATAACAAACTCAAAATGGACGATTTCTCGGGCGTCAAAGAAGACAATGAGCACCGTTTTGATGCGAGACTTGCACATTCGCGCTTTCTTGGGGCGGTGGGGGAGTGATTTTGCGTGCCACTAGCTGTTCTGCCTTTTCAATGCTGGGTCGTATTCGAACATCAAGGATTCATCTCCGGTTACGTCAGAGTTAAGAAAGTCCAGGTCATTTTGAATGAAATCCAACAATTCTTGACAGCGCGAAACTCGTAAGTTCTTCCCGGTCTTCCGTCAACCCTTTCGGCACAAGCTTCGCACAGACCTTGCTCATTTCCAGATCCTCGGTCACTATCCCATGTGCGGCAAATATGTATATATGCGTTTGTAGAGTGTCAGAAATTTTCTGGATGCTCAATCGACGGCCGGAACGCATAACTTCGCGCACACGATTCACGTTTTCGTCGGTTCTGGCCGTTGTTGGGCGTTCAAAACGGGGAACGGCGACCTCCTCCCGACCCTCCTTGAACGCCTTGTGTCACCTCTCGGACTGTGACCTCGGAATGCAGTCGTTCTTTAAGGTCTCTTGAAGCATCTGTATTGATTCGGTTGCATTCTTTCCAAACTACGAAAAACTTGATGGCGTATCGCTATTCAAGCGAACGCTTTATCGCGCCGTGTTACACAATTGAAAAACACACTTCACGCGGAGGGAAGTCTTTCCGCTTAGACTGCTCAGAGCAAACTAGCGACCAGCTGCGTTGGAAGGGCAGACCCTCACCACAATTACCAACCGGTTTTATCGCGCTGCCATGGATAGTCGCGTCACAATAAAAACATGCATAATGTATCTCATAATGATTCATGTTTGTGATGAAATCGGTCGTACCGCATTGGTGAAATGTATAGTTTCCTCAAAACTATACTGATACGTGCTAATGAATACGTCAGTGTTTTTAAAAAATCAAGAATATAAAGATGGTGGCAATATATCTTTTCTTTAAAAATCTAGTTTTTCCATAACAGCTTGATATCATCAGAAGTGCATGGAAAGTGAAAAAAAACATCCGTGCCTGAAACCCAAATATTTTACAATCTCTTCTTAGGAAGACATTAACTGATCTCAAATACGCTCAATATTTAAAGATTTTCTTATCGGCATAAAGTGACATGTTGGTAATCGGCTTCCAAAAATCAAATTTTTTAAATTATTTAATATGGAAAAAGGTTTTTTGGCCCGGAGGAACTTTTAAAATATCTAAATAAAACATTATTTGTAAACCAGTTTAACATTGTGAGGGTGAAAGAAAGAGAAAAGAAAACTTTGCACTTCCACACACTTTTAATATAACACGACCATGGTTTCGATGCGGCGCATCATCATCGGGTGTGATAATGAGATGATGATGCACAGCATCGGAACCATGGTCGTGTTGTATTAAAAGTGTGTGGAAGTGCAAAGTTTTCTTTTCTCTTTCTTTCACCCTCACCATGAAGGAATTCCACAAAGTTAAGCCTGAAACTGTTAGCTTCAGTTTTACATTAAAACTCATACTGAGTTCTTCTTAAAAACTTACTTAGCAACGATTGGATCTTAATTTTGGCCATCCGTAGTAAATGCAAAGGTATTTATAAATTATTTTTCGTATACAAACAATTTGGCACATTCCATAATAAATATTATCATTAACACTATAGGCAGCTTTCATAACAATTAAATATCAATTTTCATTTGATATGAATAAGAACAGAAAAACTATTTATATTCCTAGAGCCTCAAATATCCAAATCTCTAAAACCCTAACAAAAGTCCAAACCACTTAAATACCATTGCGGCATGGCCGTAGTCATAAGGTAATGAGGACATTATAATTTCATCATCTTTACCATGTTTTCGATACATCCTTGAACCGAAAATATATGCTTGATAAACAATACGTATCAAAATGCAACAATTTCAATGTGTAAGAATCATTCGCCTTGACAGGGACTACGTATCACTTTCGCTGAAGAAAACAAAATTTGATTAGATATGATTAAGCTCTCTGGTAGGTAGCAACGCGTGTCATTCGTTATCAATGCTGCGGATTCTGTTTCATTTAGCTAATTATTTCCCACAGTATCCAAATGTTTGTACAATACAGTGGACGCACGAGATTGAAAGGTATTTCATGTTCGCGTAATGGCGGGCGAGTCGACCGCAGATAAGGCAGTCTGTTTTTCATGAAACCTCATGATGCTTTTCCTCAGGAAAATCCCGGATCACTTCATCTTTCCTCCATCTAACAGTAACCAGATAAACTTGGATTTAAGCACTTACTTTGGAAACACTCTTCACCTACGTCTACGGTGGACTTTTAAACACTTCGGCTAAAAACAGGGTTTTTCTTAAAATAGATCATTGAATAAAGTGTGAATGCCGAAACTTTCGAAAATCCATTTTCTCGATGAAACCAAATTGTTCTATCGTTTGACAGATCCTTGACTACGTGTTAAGTGGTTAGGCTTTCGTTTGTATGAAACTTAATTTCACTTCATATTGATAGTTTAGCTACAACTCTATGGGTTGAAATATAAATTAAAATAAAACCACCTCTGATATAAATTCACCTTATAACTATGGAAATAAACTAAAATTAAGAATTCGTCATAATAAAATACTATAATTCTTGGTATTGAAATTGTTTTTAGAGCGTGAATGGGCACACTAATACCTAGGCTATTGAAATAACTTGTTTTTACAGTGCTATTAAGAGAGGGATATATTATTTGACGCAGTAATCTCATTAAATTTTCTGTTATTACCAACGAAAATGCATATGTCATTTTTAACTCGTATATTCGTTTAAAAAAATCTATTTAAATTGGATGAGAAGCCAAATTAAAACAATCACGCCAAATTAAGCAACGAATTTCGTTCTCAACTCCCGATAATGTGCATCTTTAATTCTATAAGGCGTAAAATCGATGGAGCAGAATAACAGGGCATCGTATCCTCACAACAGGTGGTCCTCTAACACACGATGAAGAGTTATTTGCACATAGGACACCTCTATGGCCGATTAATATACCACTAAGAAAATAAGCAGAACTGAGAGGTTTGACAGGGAAACAAATTAACTGCATTTGCAATATATTTATTATTCAAATTTTGGTGTGTGTCATTTAGCCTTGGGAAATTAATGCTCTCTTCCACCGTAGAGTTAGAGGAAAACACCTTTTACGCCTTAAAAATTTTACATAAATGTATTAAAAATGATATTCACATTTTGTAACTAACACGATGTCATACCATTCCCCGTATTACATCCATAAATTAGCGGTCAAAATACCTGATTGCCTCATTCCTGTTGTCATGCGCGTAATATGCAGTGTTTCTCTTCAGTGTATCAAGCGGAAAAATAATCTCAATTTTTTTAAAAACGCTAAAAAGATTGACATACGAATTTGTGAAAATCGTAAAGGTAAGCTAAGGAGTTTCATTCTAGAGGCAAGTGCAAAGGATACATAAGTGTGTTTTGAACGCGTGAAATTTCTAACTGGATCATGGATTTCCGTGGTATTGCTATAGGATCTCCCATAAATTAGTTAAGATTTTTTATCTGAGAGAGAAAATCATGCCATCCATCTGCCTTTGACGTTCCAAAATATATGAATATAGTGTTTAAATGAGAAGAGCTATAGAACTGAAGCAAATCTTCTACTCGGAGTTCAACCTATCAGGTCATTTTAGTATCACGCTAAATGACCCGTGTACATTCCATGTGTGTCCTCAGCTACAACACATCACGGATGGCCTCAGTTCAATTATAAGCTTAAATTATAAGAATTATATTTCGTCGTCGTTAACATCTCATCATTATATGGGGTTGATATTCAAATAAAACTTGCAAAATTGAGCATGAATCTTTTTACTGCAATGAAATCGACGATGTTAGGAGATAATTCGTAATTTAACACTCACATTGCTACTTCAGGCAATAATTATACTTTGATACCCTATCACTTTTCGCTTTCCTAGAGCCATGACACCAACGTAACAATTTTTGTGATATTAGACCGAATGCCACGACTCAATTGCTGGTGAAAAAAAAATATTTCCGTGAAGAGTCAATTGCAGGTGTGTTGTGACTTGATCAAATTTTCCTATGATGATTGAAGAACAACTTTTCAGAAGTATTTACTGAAATAATTTATCGGCTTCAACCCATTTGCATCATTATCAAAAGTACAACGTCAAAATTCATTGGCTCGCAGATTAAATTTTTCCCAACGAGATTTCATTCCTATATTTACGTGTTTCACAACGACAATTTTCAAGCTGATGGAATCCACATTGGATGGAAAGACATAATGTGACGGGATCGGTAAGCAAAAAAATTCATTCACGCAACGGAATGTTGGCAATGGCGACCCCAGACAATTGAAAAGATAGAGATTCCCAGGGGATATTTAGCAATTCAAGAGAGAAAGGGAGACATAGCATCAAGCCGTGAAATAATAGCTATGCATTTTTTGCGACCGTTCCTTTCCCTAGCGGTTTTACAAGCAACACGAGATTAATCACGAAATCAGTAGCACTCACGCCAGCTATCACACGCATTAATCTCGTTCGCAGGATGCGATAGGAACCGATGTTCCGGCTAACGTGGAAATGACATCACAAATAGAACCTTCCGATCATATCCACCGTTGATGTCTTGATGGATATTTGAAGCAAATTCACTGGAGGGCAAATTTATCCATGAAATACCAAACATCAACCATGAACAACTCTAAAATCCTATATTAGCTGTAGAAGCGGGACAGAAATGTACCAAAAATTAGGCATTTTTTTGCAAATAGGTGGAGAACCATGCTCGTAAGCGGTTGATTTTATAATACTGGTGTTTTCTGAAGACCGTTTGGAAAATTTAGGCTCCTTGGGGCAAAGAGGATTGGCGATAAAACCTCCAAAGGTTCTTGATTAACGTGTAAAAGCACCTGGTCTTGCAAATAATGCTTTTAAATATATGCAATGCCTTTGCAAAAAAGGGAAAATATTATGCCGCAGATAAGATCCATTAACTTACAAATTTCATACGCCTATGGTTTTAGAAGAGTAGTCGGGGTGGCGGAAAATGGTCCAGCGGAATGTTATTTTCCAATCTCGTGCTGCGCAGTGCGATTTTCTTTTTATTTTAAAATCTAATTTTCTCTAGCTAAAATACGTATAACGTCGATTGTCTTTTATGACTTAGAGAATTTTCGTTTATTTTTCACAAAAATAATTGCTTGCTAAGCTAATCAGTGCAGAATTCAAATTTCACCGTAACATGTTCCAAAATTAAAACCAGCATACGAGTTATCATTATTACGAGTCATTATAATTTCGATTATCGTAGCCATTTATTATTATCATCAACACGTGCATTATCATTCTAACTTCGTTTTCCAAGCCAATCATCAAATACGCTCGGAATTTGTGAATGATTATCTCTTTGCAGAGGCAAATAGGCTAAGAGTTCTTTTGAACTAGACGAATGCAGGCAATATGAAAATTTTCCAAAATAGTTTTTGTCCATTTCTTTATGTTTTTTGTCCATGTTTAGGCCTATAAACTGTATAACTGTAGGCGAAGGGTTCCAATCTGAAATAACTTCAAAGAAAATTATGAACTCCAACACATCCCAAGTTTCTATGCAATTTATTCTCCAGGCAAGTAATCTGAGGACATTAAAATTTAGGCCTGTGTCGAAACTCGGATTAGACCTATCGAACGACAAAAATACAATCTTCAGACAATACAGCACAATACCAGAGACGACTAACGTAATGTATTTAAAATAATGGGTTATATTGAAGCCATATCGAGCTGCAATGTGGTTGAGCGATATTTCACAATATGTCATCAGAAATACGGGAGCGAGTTGTATAATTTTGTCCAATTATTTCGTATATTTGAATCCATTCCCATTGTAAATTGATTTTTCAGTTTAATTTGAAAATACAGAAGGGAAGAGTGCTGTTCACTTAAATCGACTAAATGTATCGAAATATTTTCGGTATTGAAATTACAGATAAATTGCATTAAAGTTCTAAAGGATGGCATGACACTATCATTTGTTTTCTCTCCTCGTATTCATTGATTAACACCAAAAGATGGGTCTGTGCATGTACTTGTCTTTGCAACTTGCTGCCGATGCCAGTGAAATTCTTTCCGCCCACGCACCAGTGACACACGCAGTCATGTCCGCAGACACGACTGCACGCCAAGATGGCGGTTAATCTCGGCGGAAGCAGATGTCTGACCCGCCCCGGGGCTACGCCTCGCTCGAAGGGCACCAGGGAACCCCGAGAGCCCCAATGCCCTCCCTTATCGCGGAGAGCGTTAGCCTCTACCGCGGCGCGTCGCACAGAATTTCGCAGACGTTCCCTCCCCTCCGTCTATCTCCGAAACGAGAGCACCGCTCGAAATAAATAAAAAATCTGTCGTGGAGAAAGTCCTTTTTGTTCCTCCTCTTTATTTCGTCATTTACGAAAAGACGTTCGTTCACAAAGGATGAACCTTCGGAGCACCACTATGTCCAGAACGCCCACCGCCGAGAAACCTATACGCCTCCCTTAAGTAGCTGCTCTTTAGCGAAACCCACGTGAGTAATTATCTTAAAGTTTCCCCAGAACTGTAACCAGGAGGAGAAGAAGAGTAGCTTCTCCCCTTGTTCAAGTACCACACTGGTCCTGCAGTTTTTTTTCACGACTAGGATATGCTTTAGTTTCGCTGGAAAGGGGCTATTAAAAAAAATAAATTTTAATTTTTCTCACGGCCTCTTTCTATTTTATTGAAAAATTGAGAGGGACGCATTTTCGATATAAAATTTTCAAATTAAATCGCGCCACGATTTTCAATCATCTATATAATACTAAATAGAATATCGTATAAATCCAATTACTCGTATCTATAATCTCAAAAGGGCAAATTTGGGATTTTTACAATTTTTCATCGGCAAATAGAATATTAATGAAATCCGTAGTCTTCTTCAATTCTCATATTGAAAAATCAATGACGTGGTACGATATTTTGAGAACGATGATATTTTTCACAGCTATTCGCGTAACTAATGGCCATTAGTACCATTTTGCCATACTTCATTTGTATGTAGGTATTCGTACGTTCATGTCTAATGTACCATGACAGATGCTTGAGAAACTGATTACCCTCTTTGCTCTTTAACGATGAGGTGGCAATCAACATTTTCCGTTTGAAAATTGTATCACATGAAAGATTATTTCCCAGAGAATATGATATTTTTCATGGGAATTAACATTTTTTTACTCAAACAAAACTGAGCCCTCAAATATGAATATGCAACTGATAGCTGTTACTTCGAAAATCCAATATTAATGAAAGTGATCATTTACACGCCTCTAGCGAAATTCAACGAGATAAAACTTTTTAAATCCTTACATTTAGGATTGGAATATAGACGTTCAGTAGAAAGTTTATGGAAAATATTCACAATTTTCCACCCAGTCCCTTCACGTCACTAGCAAATGTCCCACACTCATTAAATAGGGATGAAAAACTGTGGAGAAGTACTGCCACCCACTCAATATAGAATAATTCACGAGGAATTTAAATTTAAAAAAAGTCTCTGCTTCAAAAGTGTATTTACCAGCGCACTCATTCCAACTCAAGGGGATGCTCAGCGTCATTCATGACAATGTTGGATAATATTATGCCTCGGAGTCGTGAACCGTTGAGAGATTTCATTTGCCTGCGTTGTATGGAAATCTCTCACAATTATCCTGTGCGTCGCATGGAAAAAAAACGAACTACTTTTCTCAAAATGAATCACATTAAAAACATCAAATAGTCAAACCCAATTATCGAATTACGTTTGCCAAAGATAATTAGCCATACAAAGCTATAAGTGCATTCACAATCACTCACACATTTTCGGGCCAAACATTAACTTTGAGCATTACTTTTTTAAAAATTATGTGCTAACTATGTGAATCCAATTGCTCCCTTCAAATAAACACAGGCGTTAAACTCAAGGAATACATCTATCTACATTTTGAAAACCTTTCAATATTTCGTTAAACAATACAATACTTGTGCATAAAAAAACTAAACGGCGCATCGTAGAGGTTTTTAAAAATTTCACCCGAAGAAAGGCTTTGAACCCCTGACTGGTGTTCTTATATATGTGCAAAAAAATCATAAACACAGTAATCAACCCGAATGTCGGTTTGATAGGTGATGACTGAGTTCACCCAGCACTAATCCCGACGGCGTGTGAAATTCACATATCAGGGTAGGGGGGCCATTTCCTTTCCCTGTGCCGGTCGTGGTTTCCCGGGAAGATCTGGTACCCGAAAAATCACATAGCTTGGGTGGAGCTGCAGGTGCCCAGAGTGACTTGCCCGGGAATCGAACCCTCTATACCCTGGACTACCGCACCCACTAATAATGTGTATTATGTTGAGTTAGATCTTAAATATTTTAAAGTCCCAAATACTAAGAATAATGAAATCCCCCCGATATATGCTTGAGAAATACTTCATTAATTTTCCTATCATCATGGCTAAACACCCTTCCACTCTACAAACACGAATCAACTTATTATTTGGGCACATGGGCGTAAAGTAAACTAAGTTATATTTGAAAATATCATCGGGATCGACCTGGATAATGACTTTCTTAGGGCATTAAGTTGACTTCTGGCGACATTTAATGTCACAAGAAACGTGAAAGGAATCATTGGTGATATATATGAAATATTTAAACATTTCAATTAAAGATTTTGACCGATGTTTTGATAATGCAGTGCATACAAAATTGAATAAGCCAAGAGATATAACATACTCACTGCTCTAGTGTACAGCAATTTCACTGTTGCGACGAGGAGCAAAGTTAACAAACTACTGGCACTTAGTCTGAAGACATGCTTTTGAAATTACTGTTGACGTAAAAAGTACGGTGAGTCGGGTTCAGAGGAAAGTTAGTATCTTGAGCTAGAATATTGCACAGGGACAAGTCCCTTACGCAACTTTACTCACTTTATTGCGTTCAGCAGGAGTAGAGTATATGAGGGCAGGACACCACTTCATCCAGGAGAGATGACGAGCCGGATGAAGAGATAGAAATGTTTTACTGCCCTGAGACCACGTTCTGGGGGGAACAAAGAATACAAATGAGCATTAATGTTGCTTGAACAATTATGACCAGTAACATCTATAATATAAAATTAATTTCAATACAACCATCGATTTAGACCTAATATTAGGCGTTAAAATTTTCTGGTTAACCTTTCATTGATATTTCGAATCTCGCATGTACGCAATTCACCCCCTATTACCTGCTAACACTGCTCCCACCCGTTTCATTGACAGCGATAGTTTTATCTAAATGACTACTAGATTCATCAAAGTTACCCTTAAGCTCTAATTTCGTTTGACATCGACATCTTCTGTCAGAGTTATTTCTGTCAGTCTGAGATACGATTCAACCATGGCTGTTTAAAAAAATCTTATAAATGCCATGATGAAATCGAATTTTCTTTAATGGATTCCTCCCGCTACTCGTGATAAGATGAAGGCCTGACAGAAATTTCAATGTTTGATGATGTATTGGCATGAGAGTAGACACAATTCTGAAAGTCCAAATATGCATAAACCCATTTAGTAGAGGAATTTTCTGAGTGACATCACATAATTACTCAAAGAAAGATGTTCTAAGTCTGAAAAGAAGATAAAACGTAGCATTGTACCACCAAATATATTTTAAGGGTACATATTTCAGGAAAGGTATATCACTATTTTTCTTATCAACAGAAATTACTACGGAAGTGAAATCGTGTACCGTAACAACCAATTGGAATTACAACTGAAGCCTCTGATGTCCCATAACTAATTAAATTTTAGAAAAATGTAATTTAAAGCAAGCTATTTTAAAGTCTTCCCTTTGTAACAGTATGGCATAGTCTTCCATTACAAATTATTGTATAAAATTATAAACGACAGCATATAAAACAACTATAAAATCTTGAAATACATGAAAACAAACAGCCTGAAACTAAACGAAAGTTTGTAAACATAACTCAATATTTTTGGTAACCGTTTCGATAAGTAATGATAAACTAAGTCAGAAATCTGCGTTGCTTGGGTCACATTAAATGGCCATAGATAAAGAATGTCCTGTTTGTAAAATATCTTTGACAATGAAGTGTCAAATTAATTATTCCTAAGCTTCAATCTTAAGCGTATTATAAGCAAGTATTCATGACCAATTATTCTGTCCCTTCCCACGATATTTCCTCATTCACATATCGCAAATATAACTTTACTGCGAACTTAATCCTTCTAAGTTGGGCAGTGCCTCACATCCCTCAGCGTCCGCATCAACAATCACCGCGCCTCACCTTCCACATT